>JADLZN010001159.1:0-40000 GCA_018155175.1 Sinocyclocheilus anophthalmus | reverse complement strand
AAAAAACAAACACTTGCCCTTTTTAGACTTGCACTCTATTCATTTACTGCTTGTTTTCTTAAAAAAAAAAACGTCTCAGGTTACTTATGTAACCCTAGGGTCCCTGAGTAGGAACGAGACACTGCGTCCTCTAGGGGTCGCTATAGGGAAACCTCGTCGGACCCGTGGCTGAAGCATACATTGAAAAAACACCAACTCGTTGGCCGTCGACAGCCATGACGTCACTACCGGTGCTACTACAGTATAAATCGGTGCCGGGAGCTACACATCTTTCACTTCTTCGTCTGAAGCTTGCGTCCTCAGCATGGCAAGAAACCTAGAGGACGCAATGTCTCTTTCCCTACTCAGGGAACCATGATTAAATAAGTAACCTGAGACTTTCCCTTTCATGGGAACTTCGAACTGCGTCCTCTAGGGTCGCTATGGGGAACGGTATACCCACTCCACCATGCTGAGGGGAGTGCATGCCGGAACCATGTCGAGCACTAAGTACCAACTTTACCATATTGCCATGGGAGTTGCCCCTTTGACGTTAGACGGCTGTCAGTGACATTTTTCCCTATGGCCAAAGGCCTAGGCTATATACCCCAAATACTTACCTGTTAGGGCAGACTCCTGGGCCCAGGGTAGAGCTCAAAAGCTTGGAATCAAGAAGAGATTCCTTTAAGGGGATACAACCAAATGCCTAGAATAGTACTAGGTCTTGGCCTGTCACCCAGGGGCTACCGCACGTTTGTCTTTGCATGTGATGAAGGAACTGTCTCAACAGACCCCTAATAGCAACACCCTGTTAAAGTAGGTATCCAGAGGACTAGGATAGTGGTGCCCAGAGCAGAACCGGGTTTTAAACCCCTCAAAAGAGCACGCGTCTTGCGCGTAGCTCTTACCATACCGGATTTTAGAAAAGTGGGCAAAGCATAACTTTCACCCTTACCATACAGGATTTTAGAAAAGGTGGGCAAAGCATAACGTGCACACCTACCAACTATGTGGATTTTAGAAAGTGCACAAAGCATAACGTGCACTACACTTGAATACCGTTCTAGGGGTTCTCGTGGCATCCTGAAAAGGCAGCCTATAGATAAAATAGCGTATCCCCAGACGCTATATCTACGGCTATCATGCTGGAGTGGCTAGCAGTAAATCTGTAGCTGGGGAGAACATCCAGCTCTCAATGGAGAGGGAGCTCAACCCACAGCATGTTCCCATGGTGGAACAGCAAGCAGTTATTCAGCTGAGGGAGCAACACACACAGTTCTCAAATCGAGAAGGGGGCTCAACCTGCAGCATGTTCCAAAGCTGAAACAGCTAACAATAGTTTACTTAGCTGTGGGAGCAACACACACAGTTCTCAGTCGAGAAGGGAGCTCTACATACAGCATGTCCCAATGCTGGAACGGCTAGCAGTAGTATACCTAGGCTGAGGGAGCAAAAACCCAGCTCTCAACGATAGGGGGCTCGACCTGCAGCATGATTGAAAAATCAGAGGGGTAAGCATACTGCCGACTAGCCAGACTCTCATTCAGTAGACCCTTTTGATAAAAGGGAGCATTGTCTCATACTACCACTAGGACAGCCCATGGCGCAGAATCTAACTCCTTCGAGAGGATTAAACGCTCGAGAAGAAACAATCATAACTCACAATACCCTCCATGGTGGAGGGGTGATGCCCCAGGGATGTCCTGGTGATCGGGAAGCCCATCAGGGCGACCCAGATACGGTAGACGAGTCAGGGTAGCATGAAAGCGTAATCCCAGCCCGGACGGCCAGGAAATTTTTTTTGCAGTGACGCGCCAGGGGCCTGATGGTCACGAAGGCTCCCGCAGAAGCCTGTGGTATGGCCGCATGATCCAGGAAGTATGAAAACGAAACCTTACTTACCTTCTGAACATATCTCGACGAGTGAAATAAACAATGCAAGTCGAGCACCCGGTTTCTGAAACCAGCACGGGAAACACTGCAAAGAAACAAGCAGAAGGGTATACACACAACCACCAGCTTCATTAGCACATACATATATTTATATATACATATTATTTATATATACATATATTTAGACATGGATCGTACTCACCCCCCATGGTTGCCGCGTCGGAGCTTTGTCCGGAGAAGCCTCTAGACCGGACTTTCAGTAAGGTGGTTACTATGATTAACCATAGAACCACCCAAAACATCATAGTTCCAGAAGGAGACTGTTATGCAGGAAGATTGGTTGTGTACAGGTAATTAGGAAGGGGACGAAAATGTAGATGGTTACTCCCCCTGAGGGAAAGAGTGGATACCTAAGTGTTACTCTGATCCGGACGAAAGCGCTGACGTCTTGTCTGGATCACATCCCTCAGGTCTTGACTACCTCCCTTTGACCCACGATACTTTCTACCCCTACCCGCAGGCGGAGGAGGTGCGCGAGTCGCGACACTAGCCTTCTGTGCTCGTCTCTGATCCTCAAATCGAGACGGGCCAGGACCCCTGGGTTGTTCGGGCTCAGACCTGGACCTTCGTGGAATGAAGGTTTTGAAGGCCGCTGAGCGCGCCTTCGCCTCCCTGAACTTTTCGACCACCTTCTCAACAGAGGTACCAAAATGTTCAGAGGGTGAAACCGGGGCATCCGGGAGAAAGCCACTTTCTTTCTTCCCGATGTCTGCCAGTTTTACCCACAGCTGCCTCTCCGTTACTACTATCGCCGCCATAGATCTGCCCATGGCGGAGGCAGCCTGCTTAGTAGCACGAAGTGCAAGATCCGTGGTGCGGCGTAACTCCGCCATCTCATCAGAAGAAAGGCCCTCAACTTTATCCAGGTCTTTCAGCAGATCAACCTGGTATGCTTGGAGCACCGCCATCATGTGCAGCGAAGCAACAGCCTGACCTGCTGCATGCTATGCTTGCATTCATTTATGATGTATCTTGAAGAGGCATGGATGGCAAGTAGGGAGTTTTGAGAGATGATGTCTCTCCCATAGAGAGATATCTAGCTAGCGTCTCTTCTACAGGGGGCAGTCTCTCATAGCCGTTTTCGCGCACCGGCTCGATATTCGCATAACTGGTATGCTGAAACCGATGAATGCGTGAGGAAAGTGGCTTCTTCCATTCCTTCTCGATCTCATTATGGAGATCAGGAAGGAAAGGAAGACTCACCTGAGCTGGAGGGTTATGGCCAGAAAGATAACGTTCGTCGAGACGACCTCGCGACGCCACTTCCTTAGTCCGCTTCCATGGCAAGTCAAGTCTTGCCGTGGCGCGATCCATAACCTCTAAGAGCTCATCAGACGCAGGGCAGGAGGATTGAGAAGGCTCAGCCTCAGCTTCTTCGCTCTCTTCATCGATTTCCTGCTCTTCCTGGGCTGAACCCCGCAGAGCACTGGCCCCTGGATCAGATGATATTAAAGAGAGAACATCATCCTCCAGTGGCTGTCTCTCGCCCCCCCCCGCCGATGAGCGCGAGAAGGAAAGCCCCTCTCTAAACTCATCGGCCAGGTCCCCCTGAGATCCCCACGAGCTCATTCTCCTCCGTGCCTCAGCAGCGACGGGTCCTGGATCGCGGGAAGCAGATGGCTGCCCCTCTTTACTTGAAAAGAGAGACAAACGAGAACGGAGTTTTTTCATTGGAAAAAACTCGCAGTGCACGCAGATTGCCCCCTCGAGGACATCGCGTGCGTGATCTTCACCCAAACAAACAACGCATAGATCGTGTGTGTCATCTGGTGTCAAATAGGGCTGACACGGATGCACACACCTTCTAAGTGCTCTACTAGTGCTCGCCATAATAAGTAGATAGCTCTTACTTTTTCCTTGAAACTGCACGCTTCAAACAGAACAGTCCCATGAAGACTAAGAAGAGGATGATTTGTACTCCCATCACCGCTTTATACTATAGTCGCACCGGTATGACGTCATGGCTGTCGCCGGCCAAACAAATTGGTGTTTTTTCAATGTAGGCTTCAGACACGGGTCACGACGAGGCTTTCCCCATAGCGACCCCTAGAGGATGCGGTTCGAAGTTCCCATGAAAGGGAACTAACACTAGCTTCTCTAATCTTTTGTATTCTAAATGTTTTCTTTCATTTATTATACAATTAACAAAAGCAAAAAAAGACCTCTAACACTAACTTGCTCTATTCTATCTGTTTTCTTTCTTTTTATTTATTATACAATTAAAAAAAAACCTTGCTACATGTACTGCGTTACTTGTTATAGCACTTTATATCTTGCTCGTTTGTTGATTTTGATGATTCCATTTCGTCCTTTGTAAGGTCGCTTTGGATAAAGCGTCGCTAATGACTAATTAAATGTAAGTAAATGTAATCCATATATATTGATTATTGCGACAGGCCTAATAGCAACACCTTAGCAACCGCCCCGGATACCATAGCAACCGCATAGCAACACCCAAGCAACCACCCTGGTACCTTATGCAACCGCATAGCAACACCTTAGCAACCCCCCCAGCTACCCTAGTAACCACATAGCAACACACTTAGCATCGCCCCGGGACCCAACACCGCATAGCACACACCCAGCAACCAGCCCAGGTACCCTAGCCACTGCTCTGGTAAACTACCCCAAGTACCCTTGCAACCACCCAGTACCCTAGAACTACATACACTCCTAGCGGCTGCGATCTATCCTATCTATCTTTTTCTAATAGACTGTTATTGCCTTCAAAACTTCAATTTTACTCTGAAGCTTTGAAGAAGCTTTGAGAAAGCGCTTGTTTTGGAGTAAGCTCTGCACCTCTGGAAACGTACCACAAGCATGAACGCTATTGTAGTGAAGACTTGTTAGCAATGCAATATAATGCAAAAATGCCTAAATAAAACATGTTTTCAGGATAAATAACGAGCCGGCCAATATAGTGACGATTGTTTTAATTAATCAAGAAAGGTGGATATTGTTATCAAAATTAAAATACGATTAATCGTGCAGCCCTAATCTACGGCTGCTGAAACAGTTAGTTCCGAGTGAAATGCATTACGGGTAGTGTAGTTCGAAGAAATTTACTTGTGCAACGTGTGCTCTCGCTGTGCTGTGTAATTCAAAAAACAGAGAAAGAACATTTTATATTCTGCTTTTATTTCAGTTCATTCAGGTCAGTCCACCCAGGGATTTTTGCGCACTGTAACTTTGACAACTTTTATCTGCACGACAGTGTAAAATGGCATGCATCGGATAACTTTGTCCATCTCATCATTACACGAACATGAATTAATAAGCTGTTACGCTGCAGCTGGGACCGATGAAGTGGAGAAAGTAACAGCAGTTATCAAATGACTAAATTATGATATATGCTCAGGTGGGTGCTGGGGTCTTATCTATCAGATTGCAAAAACTGTAATACATTTTTTAAAGGGGTCCTATTATGCTCTTTTGTAAATTTTTATAATTTTTTTTATAAATTCTTTTATTTTGTTTTGGGGGTGTATTAGAACAGGCTCTCATACTAGGTTGTTTGAAAAACACATTATTTTTCACATATTTTACATTATTGCAACACCTCTCTCCTCAGTCTGGCATGAACGGCTCGAATAATTCCTGTATCAAATGAAGGCCCGCCTTCTAAAATACTAAATGTGCTGTGATTGGTTAGCTGGGTCAGTGTGTGATTGGCACCACTCGGTGCTTGGTTGGGAAATGTCATGCCCCTTACATAGCCGCCTGCGAGCTTCAGTGTAAATTTTGTCAATATCAAATCAATTTGAGCGGGATTTAAACCCGGATGATTGTAACCACTCTAAGTTCGTCTGCCTTGGGAAAGCTAGCATGTCTCCGACATAGTGATAACACTCGTTGACTTCTCTAGTGCAGCTCAACCAGGTCTCGTCCCATTCGGAAAATATGCGTTGTAGTCCAAAACGAGTCGTTCGTTGTAGTTTTTGAAAAGTGATTTATGTTAAATAAAATATCTCCTTTTGAATTGGACTGAGCTTTGTAACTTTGCAGATCGTTTTTATGCTCAAACAGCAACATTACAGACTAACTAAAGTTGAAAGAGCATAATAGGACCCCTTTAATTAAATATTACACATAGTGCATGTCTTATTAGAGTTAAGCCAGTCGGCGTGGTAGCCATGGCTCACATAGATAGTAATACCTGCGGTTCACATGGCTCTTTGGAGCAGCAGCAGTACATGTGTCTTGGCGATAGATTCTTGGCCCTGCTTGTTGGGGGGTGTTTTTTTGTTCGTTTTTGCTTGTATTTCCCTTCTATGTCTCCTGTTTTGGGGGTTATTTCATGTATGTCATATTTGCCGCAGCAATATTTCTTACATGCTCACAGCAGCATGTTGTTGTTGTCAGTAGCAAGTCTCGGTACTTGCTCTTCCAAGTAAAGCAGCAGCGTAGCAAATCTATTTCGCCAAGACCAAATACATTAACATTGTAGTAGTCAATAACCGGGAGCTTATGACAATTTTGATTGATGACTTTGATCTTTGACCCATAATTATATCCATATGTGACCTCTGACATCATAATAGTTTACATATGCGAAAACCGGCGTGCGTGAAATCCGGCCGTCAACCTTTGATCTCCGGGGATGACAAATTATGTTTTTGTAAGCGACCGAGGATGACAGGTGATAAATTAAGGAATGTTTTGAAGATATTATGGCCCGTTCCCATATCCGGACTCTCATGTGGGGACGTGTCCGTGGTATCAGGTTGCTGTGTGTTATGCTCTCTCTCTCTCTCACTCTCTCTATCTCTCTCACACGCACTCTCTCTCTATGGGAGAAAAACCAGCATTGATGAACAATACACAGAATAAACAATTTTAACAGATTGTGAGATAGTATCACAGTATGTGTGTGTGTGTGTGTGTGTGTGTGTGTGTGTGTGTGTGTGTGTGTACTGGTGTATATATCTGACGGCAGTATAAAAGTTTCGCACATATGAATGAAATTGGGGATAATCAGTAAAAATATAAATGTCTTACATTTTTTCAGGGAGAGACGTCTTCCTCGAGCAAGCATCGACTATTCTAAAATGAAATGTCCCCCAAAATTGTGCTTGGTTTAAAATGAAAGAAGAAATCTTTCTTTGAGATTGTCTCTGCCCCCTCTGCCTGTGTGATCACGGCTGTGTGTGTGTCACGTCCCACTGATACTGTCATTTCGCCCCGCTGAGAGTTCTGAAAGGGGAGGGGTTCGCTATGGATCTGCTTTGAAAAACAAAATCTAGAAACAATGTAATTGAACACCACAACAGCTTAAGTAGCAAACTTTGCAAAACACAAAGGCCCGGTTTCATAGCTTAGCCTAAACTAGGATTAAGCCATGGTTCAATTAGGACATTTAAGTAATTTTTATAAACATGCCTTAGAAAAAAACATTAGGCCTACTGGTATGCATCTTGAGACAAAACAAAGGCACATATATTTTTAAAGATCAATCAGTTTTCTTTCAGTTGAAACAGCTCAGATTTACGTACTAGGCTTAAGCCTTGTCTGTGAAACCGGGGGAAAATGTATGTCACTGCCAAAATTTTGGCCATGACTGTATGTCTGACCTGTTCAGGACGCTTGACCCGAGGGCTTCGGCTTCATGGCCTGAGCCTTATGGCTTCAGGTGAGTTGTTCTCGCCCTAATGGTAGCCCTTACTGCCTCTCAGGGTCCTTATGCGTGAGTGCCATAGGTCAGGCTCGTAGGACGGCTTTTCGTTCTACCGCTTTAGAACGCATTTTCAAATATACAGTTCTCACAGAAGTGAGTACACCCCTAACGTTTTTTTGTAAATATTTTATTATATCTTTCATGTGACAACACTGTTATACAAGCTGTACACTCACTACTTTACTTTGTAGCAAAGTGTAATTTCTTCAGTGTAAATTTGCTGTCCCCTCAAAATTATTTTAATGTCTAAACCGCTGGCCACAAATGATGCAGTTAGAAATTTATTAAAAACAAGCCTATCGCCTGTTTGAACTCTGTACCATATGTGAAAATAGTTTAGGAATCCCTCATTACAGCCGTGACAGAAGACAATATTTTTCATTGAAAAGATGGTAGGGGCTCCTTTTGCTTTAATTGCTGCCTCAGTTCGGCGTGGCATGGAGGTGATCAGTTTGATCAGTTTGTGGCACTGCTGAGGTTTGTATGGAAGCCCAGGTTTCTTTGACATTGGCCTTCAGCTCATCTGCATTTTTTGTCTCTTGTTTCTCATTTTCCTCTTGACAATACCACATAGATTCTCTATGGGGTTCAGGTCTGTGAGTTTGCTGGCCAGTCAAGCACACCCACACCATGGTCATTTAACCAACTTTTGTGCTTTTGGCAGTGTGGGCAGTTGCCAAATCCTGCTGGAAAATGAAATCAGCATCTTCAAAAAGCTGGTCAGCAGAAGGAAGCATGAAGTGCTCCAAAATTTCTTGGTAAACAGGTGAAGTGACGTTGGTTTTCAAAAAACAATGGACCAACACCAGCAGATGACTGCACCCCAAATCATCACAGACTGTGGAAACTTAACACTGACTTCAAGCTACTTGGGCTATGAGCTTCTCCACCCTTCCTCCAGACTCTAGGACCTTGGTTTCCAAATGAAATACAAAACTTGCTCTCATCTGAAAGAGGACTTTGGACCACTGTGCAACAGTCCAGTTCTTCTTCTCCTTAGCCCTGGTAAGACGCCTCTGACGTTGTCTGTGGTTCAGGAGTGGCTTAACAAGAGGAATACGACAACTGTAGCCAAATTCCTTGACACGTCTGTGTGTGGTGGCTCTTGATGCCTTGACCCCAGTCTCAGTCCATTCCTTGTGAAGTTCATTTAAATTCTTGAATCGATTTTGCTTGACTTTCCTCATAAGGCTGCGGTTCTCTCGGTGGTTGTGCATCTTTTTCTTCCACACTTTTTTTTTTTCACTCAACTTTCTGTTAACATGCTTGATACAGCACTCTGTGAACAGCCAGCTTCGTTGGCAATGAATGTTTGTGGCCTACCCTCCTTGTGAAGGGTGTCAATGATTGTCCTCTGGACAACTCTCAGATTAGCAGTCTTCCCCATGATTGTGTAGCCTAGTGAACAAAACTGAGAGACAATTTTGAAGGCTCGGGAAACCTTTGCAGTTGTTTTGAGTTGATTAGCTGATTTGGCATGTCACCATATTCTAATTTGTTGAATTGGTGGGTTTTTGTTAAATGTGACCCAAAATCATCACAATTAAAACTACTTAAACTACTTCAGTCTGTGTGCACTGAATTTATTTAATACACAATTTCACAATTTGAGTTGAATTACTAAAAATAAATGAACTTTTCCACAACATTCTAAATTATTGAGATGCACCTGTATATATATATATATATATATTATATATATAGATATAGAATATATTATATCTATGTAGTGGTCCTGGACCACAAACCATATATATATTTCAGTCTGGCGAGTAAACTAAAAAATTTACTAGCCAATGGCGATTCAATTGCCAAGGTGTCTTTAGAGGGTTGCTGGTGCAAGTGAATGATAGAGTTGCATGTCATCTTCATACTGGTGAAAGGAAATATTGTATTGTAGGTATTGTAGGTTAAATAATAGAGGACCCAATATTGATCCTTGAGGAACCCCAGTACCCAGTGTAATGTAGTATTCCCTGCTACTTAAGTAGGATCTGAAGCAGTCTAAAGCAGGACCTGATAGACCAACTGTTGGGGACTGCCCCTCTAAATTCCAGTTCTTTTAATGGTATTAACCACTTCAGCACTCTAGTCAGGGTGTAGTAGTCATCAGATATCTTTCCACCATTTATTTATGATCAAGGTTTTACCATATAAAATTATACTGATAATGATTATACATTGGAGGTAGCTTTTAATCATTTTTTTTGTCCTGCACTTTGTGATGTTACACAGGTGGAAATATACTGACTGCTCTGTATGCGTAACAAAGTACACGTCACTTTCGCCAAACACGTATCCACTAGAAGTTGCATAGTGCATATTTTACATAATACAAACTCTTAACAGATATAAAATACAGATTTAAATAATACTAAAAGACACATAATCTAAGGAATTTACAACACCAAACCAGTTCTACAGTTGGTCGAGCAGAATCTCATGATCAATGGTGGCAAAAGCTGCACTCAGATCTAGAAAACAAGGATTGCCAAGAACCCACACTTTGCAAGATAATCAGGCTGATTTTGGGCCCAGTTCTCTTATCTTGAAGGCTCTACAGATTATTTTAGCAGATTTTCCTGTTTTGTGCAGTGTGTTAAGTGTGCTCATCTGCTCGGAAAGAACGTTGGGGCCGCACTGATCTCAAATCGTAAATATACTACAAGTTGAATGTTTACAATCAGACATCCTGTTATGTGGGGGGAATACTGAGGACAAACCTGCATCTACTCTGCAGATTGTCACATGGAACAAAGCGATAACTAATCAAAAAGCAAGCTGATGGAAGATGGAAGCATTACTCACCTCTAGCTCATGCTGTAACATATAATGTCCATGATAAGGCCATCTCTACAACTTCATTCAAACCTTTTTCTTTTTTCAGTAAATTATCTGTAAAAAGTAGTCCAAACACTATTATCTCCATTTATTCTTGCCCATTTTCCACCATGTTTTTTTACTCTAAAGTCACAATTTACCACAAGAGATTTTTGCGGAACTTCACAGTTGGGACTGTTTTTGTTTTTGAATGGAATATGTTAGTATCTGGTGTGCTGTCATGGTCACATCATGGTACTCCACACACTATAGGAACAAAACTGTTAAACCTATTATTACTATTATAATTTTTTTTTTATCGTCATGTTTGTGTTATCTCATATTTTTTTAAATCTGAAAAGGCTTTTTAGTGTGGGCCAGATTTCCCAAGTCCCGAATAGCTTGCAGATAATTTAAAACCTTAATCAGGGCAGTTAATTTGCTGTGGTTTGCCCAGAAGCCAAAGTGAAATGTCTCATTGAGTTTATGGGCAGGGTATAGGTGTACATTTAACACAGGTGATATTGCTCTACTTAAACCATAAATTAAGCTTATAGCATTAGTTCTGGCACGTCACGATCAAGCTTGCATCAGCTGACTCTCAGCTGATCCACATCTACCTATAGGAATACGACGCCTATCACGGCATTCCTCTATATAAGGTCTATTCAGAATTATTCAGCAGCTTTATCGCTTGTTCAGGAGCAAATTAGACGGCAAATTCCGTCTCTATGGGAATCGTACAATCAGGAATTTTGTGAGAGGGGTTAGTTTCCCACAGTTTCTCATTAGATTCAAGTTTGTGAACTTGAATGCGAATTCGCCGTGTTGATTGTTATGCGCTGCAAGGAAGTGACATGAGCAAGCACCGCTTCTCGCAATGATACATCATTGACATGGACTCTTTGCCCAAAAATCATCGCTGAATTTGTGCTAACATGACTGCATCAACAACACTTTGCACAAAATCTGCCTTCCCCACTGGAAGTAGTAATATATCAAGAAGGGGATCAAGCATCCACGTCACAACTGGCTATTTCACCCTTTATTTATCTCTGAATGTCTACGCGAAGCTAAGCTAAGTTTCTTCTTTTATTCTCATTGCTAATGCTATATTGGAAAAAATTATATATATTGGCAAATATTGCTCATTGTTTAAGGCTAGTTGTTCAGTAACATGTTTGTTGCTTGGCATGCTGATTCTTTAGGCTTATTAGATGTATTTCAAAATGCTGGTACACAGTTAAACTTACCATAGCAAGATGCTTGTATTTAAAGCTGTTTAATTCTACCTGATATGACAGGCGTGCTGCTTAAAGCTCATCTTGTATTGGGAATGCAGTTTCTTTAAACTTATCCAACTATTCTTGCCAACACGCTATGTTTAAGTCAGCGACATGCTGTTGTTTAAAGTTATCTAGTGTATCGGTAACATGCTTGTTACTTAATGCACAGTATGTATGTATTTTTCACTACTAAAAGTTATTCAAATGCTAACAACGTTATCTGGATGAGGGCAACATGCTTGCTGCTAAACTTAGGATATTGACCATATGCTTGTTGCTTAATCTTTTCAGGTAACAGTTACTGCATTAAAGGGGCATGCTGCTCTTCTCAGTCGCTTATTAAAGAAGAGCACCCTTCTGCTGCTGCTCCTCTTCTGTAAAGGGCATGCTGCTCTTCGTACCTGCTGGCAAAGAGCACCCCTTTCACTGCTACTCTCCTTCTGTAAGGGGAGATGGCCCCAGTATCCACTATTTTAGAAGGTCATTGCTTTAAAACAGTGTATTGGGAAATATTGCTTGTTATTTAAGGCTAATCTAGTGTGGGTGGATGGGCAGGGAGTTTTTGGCCCAGAACAGAACCATACCGCCAAATCCAAACTGTATGCTAACCCAGATAGCAAAATACACTCTGGCCAGTTCCGGTTAGATTCTCACATGCTGGAGACTTACCCCTGTGTGCTTGTGTACTCACTGCTCGATTCCGACCCGAATCAATCGGCCCAGATGCGGCAGCCGTTAGTGTGCCGACGCTGCTGGAATTGGCCTGACACTAATGTGCACTCGCAAGGTCCCATTTCAATTATAGACTACAATACAGAAATAAATAACACGACTTAAAACATCTATTGTCAGGGGTATGGACCTGTCTGTGTGTGTTTTTCTCCCCATGTTCTCCGTGACTTAGTTTTCTCCCTTGTCTATTGCTTCATTTGATTCTCCTGTGTTCATTAATTATCCCTCGATAAGTTTAGTATTTATAGTGTAGTCTGCCCCATGTTTCCTTGTCGAGTCTTATTCATCTCCTGATGTGCTACGTGTTCCTGCCTGCTCTGTGTTACCCCATTTGGATAAATGAAGACTGTTCTATTGGAATTCTCCCTCGACTCCGCATTCCTCACTCCTCACAGTAGGCACCATGACAGAATACCTGACCTACAAAAACTTTATTGGCGTTTACCCCTCCGTTTGTTTCCCACATTTTGTTCAGTGTTTTGTTTTCTATTTTCCCCACTGATCCCTACGACCCCTTCTTCCGCCCGGATTACCTCCTCCTCTTGCTGGAGCAGTGGGAGAAGGATCACTCAAGGGCCATACCAGACTGTTTCTGGCCATCGCCCATCTCACCAGCTACCTGGACGACGCGCTCTGCACATTCTATGATGCCATCTCGAACCCCTCATGCAGAGCGCCGTCATACGAAGATGGCCTTAGAGCAGATTTTGCCACCTTTGTGTAGTGGATACTGACTAAAACGGATCTCCGTTATCCGTCTGTTCTGAGGAGGATCTCGCCAGTTCCACTCCGGAACGAGCCCAGCCCACCATCACCTCGCTGTGCGGAGCTCAAGCTCAAGCCCACAGTTGACGGAGAGCCCGAAACCGCAGCGACCGACGAGCCATCGCCACATGGCACGACAGAGCGACCAGCTCCTCTGCTCACCTTCAGCCCACCATCAGTACGGTGCGAGCCCCGCAGGGCTTCCAGTCTCCATTGTTGACGTGGCTGGAGAATCCCTTGCCACCGCCTCCAGCCTCTGAGTCCCAGACTCCGCCTCGGCCCATCGACCCAGCGGCTCCACCATGGCTCCTAACTCCCTCCTCTCCGCAGTGGCCCGGCAGTCCAGTGGCTCCGACGGGCCCCCATCCTGATATGTCAGGGATATGGACCTGTCTGTGTGTGTTTTTCTCCCCATGTGCTCCGTGACCTAGTTTTCTCCCTTGTCTATTGCTTCATTTGATTCACCAGTGTTTGTTAATTATCCCTCGTTAAGTTTAGTATTTATAGTGCAGTCTGCCCCATGTTTCCTTGTCGGGTCTTGAACGTTGTGATGTGCTACGTGTGTCTCCAGCCAGCTCTGTGTAACCCTTGTTTTGGACTATTAAAGACTGTTGTTTGTGATACTCCCTCGTCTCCGCATTCCTCGCTCCTCACATTAAGCACCGTGACATCTATAAATGTCTCATTATGATGAATGCAATTTTAAAGTCCATTTTAAAGAACTCACTTGATCAAGTTGGCATGAAGAAAATGTATTTACATTTTTTTTTACAAAACAATGCAATTAAAGCCAAACAACAACAAAAACAGAAGTTGTTATACAGAAAGTGCATAGCTATTAAACAACATTTTGCAAAATTACCCTTGCATTTACTTGCACATACTTGGATTGTAAAATTGAATAAGTATAAACATAAACACTCAGGTAACACTTTACAATAAGGTTTCATTTGTTAACATTAGTTACCTACCTAACATGAAATAACAATGGCAAAATACTTCTAAAGCAAATATTAACCTTAACGTAAATTTCAACAATTACTAATACATTATTAAAAACAAAAGTCATATCAGTTAACATTATTTAATGGATCTGAGCTAACATGAACTAACAAAGAACAGTTTTATTTATTATTAACTAACAGTGACAAAGAATGCATATTGTAAAAAATTTATTGCTCATTGTTAGATCAACAATCAACATTTACTATGATACCTTATTGTAACACATTGGTAAATGGCAAAGTTTTGAAATTAAACACATTTTGTACTTTTTTTTTTAAATTATCAAATAATTTACAACTATTACCATGGATCGTATTGAGTGAAGTTATGATTACTGTTCCTTGGTTGTTGCTCATTTTCAAATCACTCAGGATTTATGGTCGTTGTGATGTAACGTCTTTCATGTCTTAATCCGGTGATATCTTTGTTTGGGAGCTTTAATTTTAGCACCTGTAAAGAGCAAATAATATAAAAATATCTATTACTAAAAGGTCTAACTTAATGTGCCAAACTGAATTAAATTAAATACATATGTTGTAGCAATGTACCTGTTGTTTGACAGACTATTTACAGCACTAACTGCAATGACAGCAAAATAAGTGGCTGTGCCGAGCATTATTAATATTTAGTGTGTAGCATGCTAATTAAAGAGAGTTCACCCAAAAATGAAAATCATTTACTCCCCCTCATGTTGTCTATATGGACAAACGTGTTGGTATTGATTACCAGCATTCTTCAAAGTATCTTCTTTTGAGATCTGCAGAAAAACAAATGTCAGAGGTTTGGAAAAATGTTTTGTAAATTATGACAGATTTCTGAGTTAACTATACTTTTAAGTAAATTAATAGAAACACTTTTCACTAGTCATCACTGTGCAGAAACATAACAGTGAACGCTGCAATAAAATGCTTGAAAAATACACATTCAGTAGATCTAAACCTTGCTGTTTGTCAGTAGGTCTCTTCAGTTAAGATTCCCCCCAGTTACTGCAGAAAATAACATTGTGTAATGGTCAATGTAGACATTTATTTGAACTTACTTTCTCATTGGCTCTAACTGCTCCTTGTTAGTCCAGTCAGAGAAGTATAATAAAGATGATGTCCACTTTCTTGGACTGCAGGCTCTGCTGGTGTTCACAGGTGTCTAAGGAGTAATGTCTGCCATTTCTTCAGCGATGAAAACACTTCTCTTGTTTACTAGAAAAAATTTATTTGTGTCATGTTAAGAGAAATAATCAGTTATTCCCATGTGTCTCGACATGCTGAGTGAGGAAGCAACTAAAGTAGCAACAAATGTGATAAACTGTGAGGCTGTGTTTGTGTTGTAGTCAGTTACACATTTAGCAACTGTAAAAGCAGGACAGATCTATTGCAGATGATTTTAGACATGATGCATATTAATATGATTGCAGTACATTCTCGTCATAAAAATCACTGAAACTAGCTTATTATTAGCTTATGTATTTAGTTGAGGTTATTTGAAAGCGATCTTCTCTAATACATGCTACAAAAAATCATCTTCACTCTCACGCCCTTTAATAAATATGGAATGAAAACAACCTTTGCTCATTGTAAGTGCATTCATAAAAATAAGAATGTGAAAACTAAAAATACAAACCTTTCTCCTTGTATAGGCTGCGCTGTCATCATCCTCCTCTTCCTCATCTGTTTGCGGATTGTAGTGTTGCTCGTCAAAGTTTACTTCAGCGTAAACACTTTATCCCACATAACAAAACTCAGATCAAAGATGAAAAAGATTTTGTTCATTTATTAACTTACATTTTCGGGCAAAGCAAGAAAGCCACGTTCGCTGCTGTCTCGCACGCAAAGCTAACATTTAGCAAGTTCCTTTATGAGCTTATAAGTGCCTGCGTTGGTAAAATATTGTTAGTAAAAAAAATTTAAATGCGCAACCAGAATTGTTTTATCAAAATGACTCCATACATCCGTATCTCTTTGTAAATAATCCATTGTTTTGTTGCCATCCAAACCGCACAAACATGGTGGACACGAGCACAGGTACAAGACTCCTCCCACACTGCGTGAGTGAAGGTGAATGAATCACCTAAATGGCATTTAAAATACATACAAGCAAGCATATAAAAGAATTACCTGCTGCATTACATAAATAGATTTGCTATAGTTATAAATATTATAGAAAGTTCTGTCCTATAATACTTTTTTATTATTTAAATTTTACTGCAGCATGTGATGCAGTAATGATTCAGCATGTGCATGGATCCACACACAGTCGTAATCAATTTAATCATCAGTAGAGCTATAAACATTTCATCCATTGTTAAGGACGTAGCACTATCTGATCACTTCTGTATTTTCTTTGATATATTGATCTCTGCTACCACTGAATCTTGATATGTTTCTGTCAGAAAGAAATGCATTAATGAAAACACTAGTGTGCTATTTATGGAGGCTATATCTCTAACACCAAGCATTTCTGCAGACTCTGTTGATTTTCTCCTTGATTTCTTTAACTCAAATGTTAAAAATGTTATTGATTACATTGCTCCTGTGAAAGCCAGCAAGAAGACTGGCAGACAAAAATCAGCTTGGAGAAAATCAACTGCAGTTCAGAGTATGAAAATAAAATGCAGAAAAGCTGAGCGGATGTGGCGAAAGACGAATCTTGAAATTCACTGAAATTCAATTATATGGTTCAGATAACTCAAATCATGTGGGAGGATGGGTGTCCTTTGTGGAAAAGTCTGGTATTGTGCTCAAACAAAGTCTTACTGCAAACTCTCTTTTATACTTCTATAACTTTTTCCTGTTCCACTTGTAGAACTGTTTTTCAATTAAACAAATAACAATAATCTGCAAAGTGTCTTATCTCAAAAGAGTCCAAAATTAGGTCTCTACTTAAAGGCATTCATGATTTACAACCATTTGAGTCGTATATATTATTCTCAGGTCTATGCTTAAAAAATGTGGAACTGACACTAAATTCAATAAATGCTATCAAATATAAAATGTAAGAGTGACATTATTATTTATTTTTTTTAAACCCAAAGTAAATAATCAAAGTAAAAGAAATGTTTATTTCTTCAACAGGCAGAGAACAAGCACTATGGAACATCAGAAGTCAGTACAGATCAACACCTACAACAGGAAGTGTTGAATAAAAAAATGCATCTATTTCACAGACTTCATCTAAAAGGCAAACATCACAATAAACTGAGAGCTGCAGATGTTCTTCAGTTAGCACATTCATTACAGTCCCATGAGTATTGTGCTGAAGAAGAGCTGATTCAGACTTTTATACAAAAACTACTGATGATGAACTACAGAGCAAGATACCTCAAAACTAAGGAGAACAATGAGGAAGTTCACAATGATCAAGGCAGCTATGATTCATTTAAACAAGGGGTTGATTCTGATTTTTTTTTTTTTTTTAGGGTCAGTGTCTAATGAAGAAACAAGCCAATCTGATCAAATCCACCCGATGGATGTTCAGATGGCCGTGTTTCATTGTGCTGATGGTTTCCTGAAGCAGCTGATGGTCACTAAACTGTCCCAGTGTCAGTACGCTCTGCCTCTGCTTGTTCCTGATCCATTCACACAACAGATTGAGTTTCCTCTCTGGACATTCAGACAAATCAACAAGAGCTGGAAGATAAGAAACAACAACTATGAAGCCATCAGTCAAACCCAGCCGATCTACAAGGCAGAAACTCCAATGGTGTTTTTCTTCAGGTTTGGCTCTGTGTCTTCATCCAAGTCTCAGCTGATGAACAGTCTGATCAATGAGAAACACAACACATTTTTCCATAGGAACTGCCCAGGCAGCAGCAGAACCAGAGTCCTGATGGATGGAGTGGTGGAGATCGCCTGGTTCTGCTCCTCTGGATCATATGATGATAAATTCACCAAGTGTGTCGCGTTCTGTAATCTACACGGTGATGCAGGAGACCATGAGAAACAGCTGCAGATCCTCACTGAAATGGCCTCAGTCAATGTTGTCCTTCTACCACAACTGGACAAGAATGACAGAAGCAGGACAAAATTTGAAGAACTCTGTAAGGGCTCAAAGCCACTCATTTGTCTTTTGACTGAGAATGCTTCAACTCCCATGAAGACACGAAAAGGAAAATATAAAATTGGTTTGAAAGACAGAAATCAGTCAGATGTGTCTGAAGAACTCAGAAGAGCTATAAAAGATTGTCTCTCAGAATCATCTTCCACTTTCAGACTTGAAGATGTGTCAAAACACTCAGACATCAGAGTAGATGAGGAAGATGATGGTGACTGCAGGAGAGGAAGAGAAGCAGCACAGCAGATGATGAGTTTACTGGAGAAGAAAGATCTGAGAGAAATCAAAGAATCGTTTCTGCCTCATCAGGGGAAACTGTGGCATCAGTGGAGTCAGAAGAACAAAGAACTACATCGAACTCGAGCAGATGAGACAGAAATGGAAATAAGTAAAAAACACACAGAAATGAAGAAAATCCTTGAGCAACAGCATGAATCTGACATCAGTGAGTTTATGAAGCTCTTCATAAAACAAATGAACATAGATGCTGAACATGAAAAGATGTTTTTCATTAAATGGCTCATAATCCTCCTGTATGAATATATCTCAGCTGATCGTTCTGCTCTACTTCACAAGTATAATGAAAAGTGGTCAACAGTCTTAAAATGTAATGATAGCATTGATAAATCTGAGCAACTGACAACTGCACAAATTGAATTTGAGAGACTTCAATCTGCAGCCTTTGGTTTGGAGCACATCATGAGGGAGATCGGTCAGATCTATGAATCATGTTCATCTGTGAAGAAGAACAAGAAAGACCTGCAGATTCACTTCTCTTCTCTCCCGAGTCTTGCAGCAGAGATGATGACCTCTGGATTTCCACAGGAGCTGATGGATGGAGATGCTGCTCATGTTCCTGTGGTCTGGGTTACTGCTGTTCTACATGAACTCATTCAGAAATTGGGAGACAAGAGAGTGTTTGTGCTGTCTGTTTTAGGGATTCAGAGCTCTGGGAAATCCACCATGCTGAACGCCATGTTTGGACTGCAGTCTGCCGTCAGTGCTGGCAGAACAACCAGAGGAGCTTTCATGCAGCTGATCAGAGTCTCAAATGAGATGAAAACACAGATGAACTTTGACTTTATTCTGGTTGTTGATACTGAAGGTCTTCGTGCTCTAGAACTGGCCGGAAGATCAACAAGAGATCATGACAATGAATTGGCCACATTTGTTGTTGGTCTTGGAAATTTGACGTTGATCAACATCTTTGGAGAAAACCCTGCTGAGATGCAGGATATTCTTCAGATTGTTGTTCAGGCCTTTATGAGGATGAAGAAGGTCAGACTGAAACCAAGCTGTGTGTTTGTGCATCAGAACGTTTCAGATGTCTCAGCTGGAGAGAAAAACATGGAGGGAAGGAAAAGACTGCTGGAGAATCTGGATGAAATGGCAAGACTTGCTGCTGAAGAGGAAGACTGTGATGCACAACGTTTCAGTGATGTCATTAGATTTGATGTTCAGAATGATGTGAAGTATTTTTCTCATCTCTGGGAGGGAAACCCACCAATGGCACCACCAAACCCAAGCTACTGTGAGAATATTCAAGAACTAAAGGAAACTATTATGTCTGAAGCCTCACAATCACATGGAATAATGCTGTTAGACTTTAAAGATCGTATTACAGATCTCTGGGAAGCTTTACTGAATGAACGATTTGTGTTCAGCTTCAGAAATTCTCTGGAGATTTCAGCCTACAGGAAACTGGAGACTGAATACAGTAAGTGGTCCTGGAGTCTTCGCAGTGCCATGATGGAAACAGAGAACAAACTACAAAACAAAATAGAAAATGAAGCAATTCATGAAGTTGAGGAAACTGATCTTCAAAGAGAGCTGAAGAAGACAAGTGAAGAAGTAGAAAAGTCAATGTCTGAATTCTTTGAGAAAGACAAAGATAAAGATATACTGATTCAGTGGAAAACATCATTTGAAATCAAAATCAAAGAGCTTCAGGAAAACATTGTGAGAGAAACAAAAAGGAACTTAAATCTGATTGTTCAGCAGCGAGACCAGAAGAAAAAGATTGAAGCTAAGAGAACAGCTCATGAAAACACTCTCTATGAAAAGAGCAAAGAACTTCCCTTAAAACTCAAAGACAAAGCAAATGATGAAGAAACACTGAAGAAAGAGTTTGATTTGTTTTGGGAGCAGAGTGCAGATAAGATTATCTCAGACACACCTCCAAACAATGACATTGACATAATGAGGGATGTGATAAAAATCCTCAGTCTCCCTGCTGACCACTTTAAAAAGGACAGTGAGTTCATCAATATTTTCACTGTTTGGAGTTTTTTTGATTATGTTATTTTCAAAAAGTCCAAAAAAAAGGGGGTTAAAGAGGCTCTAAAGGATGTTTACAGAACAATGAAAGAAACATTTGGACATATTCGAACTCTGTCTCCAGAGAATGAAGCTCAAATAAGATCATTAGTCACAGATGTTGACCAGCATACAGAAAAAATGATTCAGTCATTTAACATTTCAAAGATGGGATACAACATCAGTGACATCCAACAACTCATAGATTACATCAAAGCAAGATTAATTGAACATCAGGAAGGACCAGTGAAATATGAGTTCAAGAAGAAATTCTTTATCGATTTGGTTTTTTCCATTTGTAAAAAAGCAAACAAGATGATCACCGACCAACACATACATTTCATTAATGCCCTGATCCTGTGAATATGTTGATAAGAAGAGAGAAAGTGTGCTAATATCTTCCCGAAAATACTGGAGAAAGCCCATCAGCTGCTATTTTTGGTGAGATCATCTGTCAGAAACTGAAAGAGCCCATTGAGCAGAGTGTCTACAAGAAGACTGCCAGAGATCTGACATACGAAATTATGAAAAACTGTGAATCACTGAATGGAAACAGATTAAATCTGGAGAAACACATCCTGAAGGCACTGGCAGAAGAGGAGGATTTTTTCAAATACATGGGGTACCTGAATTATCCCAGGCTTCACTTCAAGAGTTTCATCAGAGATGAAGTCAGTCAGTACATAAACGATAAGTTCAGTGTCAATGTTTTACCCAAGATGAAGGAGAACATTAAACTACTGCAGCAGAAGATCATGAAAGCAGCACATGAATCCGCTGAACATGTTCAAGTCAACAGAGGCGATGCTGGTTTGTGGTTGAAGAGTTTCACACAGCAGCTCTCAAATGTGCTGAACTTCTCTGATAAAGACCTCAGTGGAGTCAAACATGATGATGGTGATTTCAACCTCCTAGAAGATGTGATAAAGAAAGATCTTACTGCTATTATGTCTGACATCAGCAATAGTTTCAACACAGAGACATTTCCAGTAAAGCTAGACTATAAGTTCAGACCACATGAGCTTCTGACTGATCACTTCTGTCAGTGTTGTTGGGTTCAGTGTCCTTTCTGTAAAGCCATTTGCACCAACACCATAGGAAACCATCATGGAGATCACAATACTCCTTTCCATCGTAGTATTGGTCTGAATGGAATATATTTCAATAATACATCTCATTTGTCTACTCATATCTGCACATCAGCAGAAGCAAGCAGCATTCGATATTTTTGTCCAAATGACTCAATTGATGATGTCCCCTGGAGAGATTACAGAAGAGCAGGAGGAGTTTATGCAGACTGGAGCATCACCCCTGATCTCTCTGAACTGCCCTACTGGAAGTGGTTTGTGTGCAGATTCCAGAAAGATCTGGAAAAACACCACAAAAAAACATTTGAGGGACAGGGTAAGATACCAGATGAATGGAAAAAATATTCTAAACTGGACGCTATTGAGAGTTTGGATAATTACATTTAATTGAACAAGCGAAAATAAGGCTCTTTTGGTTTCTCATTCACAGAACAGTTTGAAATGAGTATCTGTTTGTCACTTCAGTCTAAAATCATCTAAACCTCAGTTCACGGAATACATCAGAGAGAGGAGTTAAAAGTTTTAAAGTGTTCTGTTTTAAAAGGGTATTCCTCATACCAGTATCTGTGAACCGTTCTCTACCTAAATGCTCCATTATAGATGAAAACTCAGTCCTACTTCAAAACAATGACTGGAATGGAGCTCAATCAACCCAGACTTCAGTGAGAAGTGTCATTTGATGTCATTTCAAAGACACAAAATATTATTATTATTATTAAATCTTTATTTAACATGGACATCACAGTTACATTGGACAAACCATATGCACTTGCTTAAGTGTTTTAGCACACATGCTAATTTTCAACATCAGAACAGCACCACTCGAGCGTCGTTAATCAATCAAGCTCAAGTCCAAAGGCTGACGGTTGAATATCGTGGTACAATTCTACTCCACATGGAAACAAAAGAACAACACCCAGAGTATTGGAAAGTTCGAAAACGCTCAACACTCCCTATGGGGCCAAGAAGTACGAAGAATAACATATGACCACTAACACACAGATAGATACACCGTTCCTTCCTTCACCCTCCTAACGGAGTTTTCCAACAACACCTCCCACACCCAACAAAATCCAACCTCAAATAACATGAAAAGATCAAAATAAACCTACGTGCACCACCACGCACTTCTAATATCAGAAGGGACAAACGAACCCGCCAGGAAGACAGTGCAGATATATGATCTGAAGGCGAGGTAGCCGCACAACATCAAAGCATTCAGAGCGCAGCACAGCAAACAAACACAATGCACATCAGCATCCCAAGACACTGCTCACTGATAAAGAGATCTAGTGCTTTCTCTTGGCTCGTACTCCGTAATACGTACGATAGTATAGAAAAAAAGGACGCTTCTCCACACAACGGGTACAGAACTAACAGGAGTGGGCTGCTACTGAACGCAATTACAGCATAGAAATAGGGTGAGCCGTGTTTGTAGTGGGGGTGGCCGGGAACCGAAAGCGGGGATGGCAGACGGGGACTGAAGGGATTAATGCACACAACACGGCCTCATAAGCCGGCACGTACAGGTGACGGTGTGTTTGAGGGGGCAGTGGAAGAAGGGGGGGACATGGTGAGGTGGTGAAGGTTACGGGATAAGTCAATGCAGAAGGCGCACCTCCATTGAGCACAACGACGAGAACGAATCGGTGCGACAAAAGACCGTAGGGGAAAACCACCTATGGTCAGGCGAGTTTTAAGTGTGGCCAGTGTCGCGAAGATTGTGTGAAGCAGATCGGGATAGATCGTCCATCCGAGGTCCTCAAAGTTGGAGCTGGGTGGCCCATCAACGTCGATAGTTTAAGGGGCAAATTGGAGACCGGGAAGAGTGCTGGTGGGGATTACACGACAAAAGAAACGAGGAGCATGGTAATGAGGTGGACTGCTGGGTGGGGGGGGGGTGTGGGGCGTCCGGTTTGACAAAGGAGGACATACAGGGGAGAGGGACAAAGTATACATGATTAAAAAAGGACGGGCAGACAGGACCCCTGCCCACTGTCAAAATGCAAAACGCATACCAACCACAGATGGAGTGTATTGAAAATCTGAAAAGCACAAGTCTCCCTGTGCGTGTAGTTAGGAGGTTTGTGTAGGGCAATAGAAAATACGGTTTTTACAGTTTAAAAACCATTACGCCTATGGGATGTGCCCACTTTTCACAAAAACAAACCTTGTGTGTGTGTGTGTGTGTTCAGGAATGGGTGTTCATGTAAAACAGTAATGGAATTATTTTTCGATAAATTCAATACATTTATCAGAAACAGAAACATTTATGTTATTCTTGATAGTGTGTCTTTGAGCCTACCTAAGGGGCTTATACCATGAAGCCGGTTTAAGTGGCTATAGCAAGGTCAATTTCGGGTTAGATTGTGCTAACCCTGGGTTTTAGGCACCAAGAAAGTAGTTCGGCTTTTACCACTCTTCATCGCCACGGTAACTTGTGCTCCATGGCTAACCAGCTCCAGCAGGTAAGAAGTATGTTCGACTTGAATTGGCGCTACGCAGACCACGAGAGCAATTAAGTTTTGATTGCTATGATAAGGAATATTCGCTGAAGTAATGTGGCAGACACATCATGAATGAAATGTTTCTCCAATCACTATTTTTTTATAACAATATTGTGGTAGTCTGGGAATTCCATCTGGTGAAGTCATGAATACTTAGCGACAAGCAATATTAAAGGGTCATGAATCCCTAAAACACATTTTTTGAGATATTAATAGAAATATATTGTAACACTTTACAATAATAGTACATGAATTACCATGTACTAATACCTGAATTAATAATTACTTGACTATGAACTAATGATGAGCTAAGACATGTATTAATCAAGAACTAATGAAGAACTAACAACTAACTACGACATGAGTCATATGAACTACTGCATGAATAACATTACCTTAATTACATGTTAGTTCCTGCATGTTCATTAATGTATTAATTAACACTTTGGGGTAAACTAAATCAAACATGCTCTAGAAGCAAGATGTATGAAAATGGCACAATGTAAAATTGTTTATAAATTTGCCATCTGCAGTTGTCACAAACATCAGTGAACGACAATGGATTTTTTGCAATATTTACGTTTAACCTAACTCGTCCAACACAATGATGCATTGATAATTAAAAACAATTTCATCTCATTCTGTTACAATATTTGTACAATTGTCCTACAATAACGTATTCATTAAGCAGGTGCAATTTTCCAAATTAAAATCAGTGTTAGCATAGAGATGATGGTTATCGCCAGTGTTGGGGGTAACTCATTACAAGTAATGCGAGTTACGTAAACAGATTACTTTTTTTAAGTAACTAGTAAAGTAACGCATTACTTTTTACTTTGTAAGAAAATATCTGAGTTACTTTTTCAAAAAAGTAATGCCAGTTACTTTGTTTTCCCATTTATTGACTGACAGATCTCCTGTCCCCATATTGGGAGACATCGGGAGTACAGAGGCGCTGTGTGCGCTAAATATGATGTTACTGTAGTTCTAGACTAATTGTGAATGTGCATTAATTCATCCCACTCGCAAAAAAAAATGATTTAGTATTCATCAAAATTAATTAAAACTCTGAATATGACGCAAACTTGCAATAATTACATATGTTAAATAACACAAATGTAATCTAATCCCATTTTATTAACCAATACCTTTGCTGCTGAGCTTTGATGATCCAGATCAACAAATGCACTTTAGATAAACTACCAATTGTGCGTTGTTTTTTTATTGCTGAAGCGGTTTTCTTCTCACTTGTTTCAACTGTACAGACATGATTTACGGTGCTCAGCCTGAGGTTTCTTCCATTACACTTTTTGGGGTGAAAGGGATTTATATTTGCTATCATAGGCACTTCTTATTTAAAAACAATCAAGTAGCGCAAAAGTAATATAACGCATTACTTTCCATAAAAAGTAACTAAGTAGCGTAATTAGTTACTTTTTTAGGGAGTAACGCAATATTGTAATGCATTACTTTTAAAAGTAACTTTCCCCACACTGGTTATCGCTGTGTTATGTTATGGTTGGTTTACTATTTTGTATCATAATAATGGCACTGCATCAGACGTTTGTTTTGTGTTCTTGCTCTTCTTTTGAGTCACTATTGCCCCTTCAAAATGTCAACTTTCCTCCTACTGTTCAGTTCCTTCTCCATCCAAATGCAGCCACATGACCTCTGCTCTTCCACTTCTTTACAAACCAGCGAAAAGCACCAAATATCTGATTTAGATGAGCTGAATATGTATAGAACATGTGTAATTGATAACCTTTTAAAGATGTGCCCCTCCAAGACAAGTCATGACATAATGATACATTAACAAGTCATGAATTCATGTTACTTAATAAGTCATTAATGATGAGTTAGTAATAATGTGCCCCCCCAAGTAAGTCATGACATAATGAACATTAACAAGTCTAATTAAGTAGGGCGTGTATGTGTTGTTTTTTATAGATTTCCGTTTTTGAGATCAATTCCAATCTCTCCAAACACAATATCGTGCTACTCACGTTATCAAATAGTTTCTTACACCCCTATGAATTGTGTTACTTTATAAATAATGAACTGATGACTTAGTAATAATGGCCCCCCCCCCCCCAAGTAGTCATGACATATGATACATTATCAAGTCATGAATTCATGTTAGTCTATGAGTTGTTAATGATTTAGTTATAATGTGTAGTCATGTAAAGTCAAAAGTCATTATCTAAAATACCAATTAACATCCAACAAGGTGATTCTTATTTTGCACCAGTATATCCAAGACGATTAGCCTACTTTAAGATACTCACCCACACTTAAAAAAGCACAGAAATGAAAAGGTAAAACACTTTTATTTAACAAAGCTTTTAAATATCAGTGCACCTTAACCCAAGAGGCATAAGTTGTATATTACTTGTATATTTCTTTACATAAAATTCAACATAAAATGTAAAGATATTACGTAACAATGTAAAAATAAAATCAATATTTAAAACTGTGTTTGGAGAATGTTCACTAATAACCAACAGTAACATTAACAAAACATTGTTAGATATTAAAGGGATAGTTCACCCAAAAATTAAAATTGTCATAATTTACTGACCCTCAAGTAGTTCCAAACCTGTATGAGTTTATTTCCTCTGCTGTACACAAATGAAGCTATTTGGAAGAATGTTTGCAACCAAGCAGATCTCGGCCCCCATTGACTACCATAGTATGATTTTTCCTACTATACCAGTCAGCTTATAATTTAGGCTGATTGGCTGAACTAACTCTACGAACACGGAAAACAATGATAGATGGACCTCTCAACCTTACACTAAGGTTAAAATCTAACTCAAGTTTGAGGCGACCAAACGAAACATGATTATCTATTTCTGCTCAGCTAGCGACATTGGACATCAACCACACGGCAAACACTAATACTTTTTCATATACTGATTACTTTCTGATGACTTTCTTTGTATAACAATTCTATCTAATAGCATATTAGACAGGACTGTTAAACAGATCGTAAACTAATAAAGAATGGAGGCGCTGTGTGCTCAGGCTCTGGCGTTCATAGCGCTGTCAAAATAAGTCACAACAACAAGCATGGCTTGTGTCACTTCAGAGTTCCTACTGGCGGTGCGAATGCAACTAGGGAAATGGCCCTAGGGCAGTGGTTCTCAAGCAACATACTGACTGGCAGAATTGTTCTTAAAGCAAGTTCATGACCCTATTACATACCATCCTCCAATCTTAATTTGAAAAAAAATTTGTCATCTGTTAGAGAGTCAACTTTTTCCTGAAGATGAAGAATCTTCTGCTTTTGTATCTCTATTGTCTGTTTTGCTTTGTCAAGAGCAATCTGTAAAGTGGGTACACCATATAAAAAATAAATAAAAAATATGTAACTTCGCTGAAAGCAAATCAAAAAAATGTGTCTCACTTGAATTAGCCTAATTCATTATTTATTTATAAGTAACATGACGTCATGACTTGTTAATGTATCATTATGTCATGACTTGTCTTGGAGGGGCACATCTTTAAAATGTTATCAATTACACATGTTCTATACATATTCAGCTCATCTAAATCAGATATTTGGTGCTTTTCGGTGGTTTGTAAAGAAGTGGAAGAGCAGAGGTCCTGTGGCTGCATTTGGATGGAGAAGGAACTGAACAGTAGGAGGAAAGTTGACATTTTGAAGGGCAATAGTGACCCAAAAGAAGAGCAAGAACTCAAGACAAACGTCTGATTGCAGTGCATTATTATGATATAAAGACAGTAAACCAATCCATAACATAACCAAAGTGATAACCATCATCTCTATGCTAACACTGATTTTAATTTGGAAAATTGCACCTGCTTAATGAATACGTTATTGTAGGACGGCAGCAGTGGAATCACTCAAAACAGAATGAGATGAAATTGTTTTTAATTATGAATGCATCATTGTGTGTTGGATGAGTTAGGTTAAATGTAAATATTGCAAGAAATCCACTGTTGTTCACTGATGTTTGTGACAACTGCAGGTGGCAAATTTATAAACAATTTTACTTTGTGCCATTTTCATACATCTTGCTTCTAGAGCGTGTTTGATTTAGTTTACCCCAAAGTGTTAATTAATACATTAATGAACATGCAGGAACTAACATGTAATTAAGGTAGTGTTATTCATGCAGTAGTTCATATGACTCATGTCGTAGTTAAGTTAGTTCTTCATTAGTTCTTGATTAATACATATCTTAACTCATCATTAGTTCATAGTCAAGTAATTATTAATTCAGGTATTAGTACATGATAATTCATGTTTTGGGGTTTTTCTGTTATGAAAGTGTTACCAATATATGTACATTTATTTAGTTCATTTAGCAGTCCTTTTATATAAAGCGACTTACACAGGAGGACATAGAACAATCAAAACCACAAAAGAGCAATATATGCAAGTTGTAGACCATCCCGGTTGCCTTTTTTGTTTATATGTGATGTTTTATAAACACATTTCGGTAGGTGCACGCACAGATAATTAACACGGCCAGTTCATCAGAGTAGATGCTTGTTAATACAAGTGATCCAGTTGTTACAAATATACAATTAAAAGAGAAGACCCACACTCTGTAATATTTCAGACTTTATTTGTAGATGGTTTTGATAAGAGTGGGCTCTCTCCTCTCTCTCTGAGCCTGCTTCTGGCCTCATCTTCAATGGAATTAGGGGAGATTGGGCTAAGTTGTGAGCCAGTGGGTAAGTTTACCCCCCCCTTGTATCTTGGGGCACTGTACCTTTTACTGTCATCGTGGGCCCTCAGTAACCATTGGGCTAGGCGGGGCTGAAGCCCCGGGGTCCGATCAAGGAGGGGCCCGATGATTGGCTGAGGAGTAGATTGACGGACATTGGTAGTGCCGATTGCCAAAGCACCACCACCCCCTCACTTTTTAGCGCTTTTATTTAGTTTTTCCAGAGTTTTCCCGTAAATTCCATGCATTACCATTAGAGATTAAAATGTCACTTTTGAATTTGGTTTACCAATCAAATGCATTTATTATATTTTTTACTTTTGAACGAACTGTGCACGTAGCCTATCTATCAGGTGATCGCTGCGCCTAATGTCTGCATTCACCTCTCTTCACTTCATTCTGGTGTAATCTAGAAACGGTCATGCAAATACACAGTACAAATAAAAGAACACTCTTCGATAAGTAAAAATGTCAAGTATTCTAAAAAAAAAAAATTATTAGTGAGAGAAAAAAAATGAGGAGAGAGGGGAAAACACACAGCTAGTTTATTTTACTAAAGCTGACGATGGAGTGGAAGTTGCTGGAACACCAAGTGAACCGGGCACATGGAGCAGATAAAAAACAGTGTCATCGTCCACACAGATTTTAGGTTAGTTTGATTACTAACTTGATAGATGTTGCTTTTTGTGTTTGCACAATCTCTATAGGCCTAGTATATTCGCTTATGGGTTGAGAAATTCATTTTGCGCGTCATGATGTAAAGCTTTTCATTTACACGCATTTTTAATCATATTGTTTGACAACGAATTTAACGTTCAGGCATTACAGCTGCTGTTGCTGTTTGTGTCAATAATGTAAATTAAACATTTGAAAGAAAATCACTCACTGTCCTTGATCGAATTGCTTTTGTAAAATAATGTATATTGAATTTATGATGTGAAGACTATTCAGTCTATTTGTAGTCTTTTTATTTTATACAATATAATATTTCTTATTCAATGCTTTAAGTGTTTGTAGGTCAATTTCTTTGTTCTATTGTAATGCATGACTGATTACTCTTGTCTTCAGTAAGTGTTTTTTACGTAGTCTAGTTTTTTTTTTATTTTGTGATATTGGAATTGGTAACAAGAATTGTGAAACTGCAATGCATCAAACAATTTTGATTGGATAAAAATCCTATTTTAAACTATATATATCATTATTGTGATGGGGGCCCTGAAATAAGTCATAGCCCTGGGGCCCAGTGCGGTCTGGCAGGTTCCATTTTTTGGAACCACCCATCAGTTTATGCCAGACACGTGGGGGAAATGGAAGGCACCCATTTACTTTAAAAACAGTTTTTGGCCTTGTCAAAAGTAAAATTTTAGCATAACAGATGTAACGGTTGTTACATCAAAGCAAATTTATCCAAGTCTAAAAGTATTTATGATACATATAGGTGATTTAGCAACATATAAAACCATGCAAATTATTTAGCTAAATATTAGCTTGAACTGGTAAGCAACAGTAGCTATTTTTTTCCAAAATAGCAGCTGTTGGGCAAAGTGAGCCAAATGCTGTGGGATAAATTAGGCCAGCGTTTTACTTTACCCCACCATAAGCACTGTAGTTACTTTAAATCTCTGAATTTAATTTAATACTGGTGGTTTAATGTGATATTACTGGTTTAGGTTTTCACCTATACATATTATGTGTATTTATGTTGATAGTGACAGTGTCAGTGCACCAATCCTTCTCTGAATAAGACAGAACATTTCCCTTGATGACTACATAGTAAAAAAAATGGCTAATCTATTATTGGACAGTTTTAATTTAATATTTTACAGCATAAATCTATATTATATGCTAATAAACAACTCATTTAGAACAGTTATATTATTTTTTAAACTATTTATAGGCCTACTATTGATATGGTTTTAATAAAATATGATGGTTATATATTACTAGTATCAGACAAGTGCTTATAATGGTAAATAACTTAATTAACACAATTAAAGTGTGACACTGCTAAATATCTATCTGATGATTTACCCTCTGGCTTCTGTATCTTTGAATTCATTTTGCAATGTTTGTAACTGCCTTAGCATCCGGCGCTTTGCTCTTTCTCTCTCCTCTCTTCTCCTGCTTCTTTTTTTTGTTAAGGCATTTTTTTTTGTCTACACAATGCCAACAACACAATTGTTGTTAGTTATGTCAGGTGCTCGGGTAAATATTTGATCAGAAATTCTAATTTGAAGAACTGTGGATAGTTTGTTAATCACTTTATATACCGACAGAAAACCAAAACAAACTACCAATTATGAATTTAGTGAATTAAATACTTTAATATACATTACTGACGTAATGTGCTTGTAATGCTCTTCCTGTTAATGCCGACCCATCGGGAACTGTGGCTCCACTCCATTGTGCTTGCTGCTCGGAGCGGCGGGAAAACCGGAGCTGTTTAGCGTAATCAGCGGATCTTAGGTAGCGTAACCGTAATGCTTTGAGTTGGGTTGAGGGTGGGCTGGGTGAGAGGGGCACTCAAGCCGATGATGGCAAAGGGGCAGTGGCTCTAGCACACCGGGCCCATCCCCCTGTGCACGGGGCCCCTGCTCCCACCACACTTTGCCGGCCCCAGAATCGCTCCTTCTCAGCCAGACACCGCTGCCGAGCTCCAGGCTTCATCGCGGCCGCTGCTCTTCTCGACCAGCTACACGCTCTAGCCAATAGACCGCGCAAAGCCCCGAGCTCTCCTCTCTCGACACCACCATCGTCCCACACAAGACCCAGCTCTCCTCGAGCACTGGGTCGCAGTGGGAGCAGGCCTTCAACGAGCCTAGGCCGCACCCCAGATCTTACCGCAGCAAAGCCTCACTTGCTTCCCGCTTCAGCTCAACCTTTCACCGCGGCTCTTCCGGCCGCAGCACCGTACGCAGCCGGGCCTCCAGCTCTCTTAGCAGACACTAGCTCGAGGCTGCCTCCGCTAACGGCGCAGGCTGTGTTGCAAATTAATTAATTTTCAGGTGAAGTCGCTAAGGGCAGATTTTCGTGGCTAAAGTTTGTTAACACATTGTGACATAAACGGATGTTTGTGCTATTTTGTAACCATGAAGCAGATAGTGAATTGGTGGGTTTTTGTTAAAATCATCACAATTAAAAGAACCAAGACTTAAACTACTTCAGTCTGTGGGCATTGAATTTAATACATGCGTTTCACAATTTGAGTTGAATTACTGAAATAAATGAACTTTTCCACGAGATTCTAATTTATTGAGATGCACCTGTATGTGTGTGTGACTGTGTTGGTGATGGTGGAATGATGAACACTGTGCGTCGGGTGTGTGGTCACTCAAGGCTTCTTTTTATTGTCCTGCACAGACATAACTAGGACAAATAGGACCATAGGTTGGTTAGATTGCAGCTCAATGATGGCACATGACAGTCTTAAATGAAATAAACAGAGGTTCAGAGTTTACAAGCAGGCTAATACACACACTCTTGTTTTATCATCAAAAAACACATATTTGACACTATTAACAGAACTAGGAGTCGACAGTCAAAAAAAAAATTATTGTGTAGCATAAAAGTTCAGCTTTGTGCTTGAAAACAATCCAAACTCAGTTAATAAGACAGAGCAATCATTAAAGCAGCTTACCAGCAGCGAGGCTTCATGAGACTGCTGCCGATTACATAGCACCGCACCCTAATATAATGAACGCGATTGCAGCAGTGCAACAACCAATGGCAAGTTTTCCCAATTTATGCATGAATTTATGCATGAATTTAACTAACATTATTTCAACTCTGTTACCTAGCCTACACCCCCTTTAAATTCTGCTAAATTGGGCTAGAACCAGTATACAACAGAATTTGTAACAAACAGAACATACAGTAAAGATTTTAAGAAATATCAAAGAAAAAAACAGATGAGTACAAGAGCTTTACATTACAGTATGTCCAAAAGTCAGTCTCTTCCCAGGAAGTGTGTAAAAATGGAATGGTACCAGTTCCCACACTTAACACAGACTACTAGGAGGTGCAGCCTACACACTCCTAGTAGTAATATATGTATCTCTGCTCTTTGAACTTCTTTTAGTGCACAAAACAAACTCCTCAGACTTTAAGGGAAAAAAACTCACTTCACAGTCAAACTCTTAACACCACAATTGGGTCTTAGATATAAATCATCATTCAGACTCAAGTGCACTAAACAAAAATGTTCCTTTTCCTTATCCTCAAATCAACACACAACACTCCAATTGAACCCTGAATAACAGAAGGATTGCCTGCAACTCCTTGTTTGGCTAATCTCCTTCCTCTTCACAAAACCTTTGTTGTATGATCAATTTTCACACAAAACAGCAATAACCAAGTCTGTTACGAGGGAGCGCCTGACGTGATTCCCTAAATCCCGTTGTGTTATGTAGCTTGGTCGTGTGCTTGGGGCTGGTCTTCAGTCAGGGACACCAAAGATGGATGCAGTCAATATTGTGAGCATCACCTGAAAGTACGAGGTCGGGGGAACCCTCTCTGTTACGCTATTAAAATATTACAGCGCTCAGAAAAAACATGCTTGGGTTCTGGACAGTGTTGATCATTGTCAGAACACTCTGAAGCAGTCATCTCATCAGGGATGTCTGAAGCTCCATCACAGTTGGTATCCTGCATAACATCACCATCATGTGTTCCATCCATTTGCAGTAACCATTCTGATGTCTTTGAAACAGGATCAGTATCGTCCATCAGAGCAGAATCAAGAGCACTGCCACGGATAGCACAGGTGGAATTTGATCGAACAGACTCCTCTTCATCATCATCCCAGGATAAGAAATTCACTGGAAACAACAGATTTCTGTGCAATACTTTTTCTCTGCCACTCTGAGTATCCTTAATCCTGTACACATTAATCTCTGGTCTCACCAGTGGCGTAACTTTGCTTTGAAAAGTGGTGGGGACACCTTCTGCAATTAATAGTAAATATGACCAAAACAGGTAATTATAATTTTTATATGAATAATAAAATAAATATAAGGAAAACTCGTTTATTAATAAATAATTAAAATGTCTTCTTTTCCCCCGACACGTTCATAATCACTCTGCCGGTGCTTTGAGGCAATTGCTTTAAGCGCGAGTTTGAGCGCGGAATAGGCTCTAGCCTAATACGTCTGCCTATAGCCTATTGAAGTATGGTTAATATATGATTATATTAATCAATTTAATATAACGCGCGACTAGTTGACTAGAAAAATCTTTAATAGAGGGCAGGCCTACTTAGCACAAATAAGCTCTCCATTTTTAAAATAAAATGCTAAAGCCTAATGACATTACGAAAAGTGCGACAAAAATCACGTCATTATTGCACTGCACAAGTTATGCATGCGTAAGGAGTCAAATGTTGTTGTTTTTTTATCACCCTAATTAGATTATGAAGAATGATTGTTGATCTTGTTTTCCCTTTAATAAATACATACCTTCCGCAATATATTTTTCAACTAATTTCAAAAAGTGGTAGGGACAATATCAACCCTGGCAAAAAGTGGTGGGGACATGTCCCAACCCCATCCCACCCACACATTACGCCTATGGTCTCACTGATTGTGACATGTGATCGGACAGAATCAAGGATGCCACACTTGTCACTGCCAAAAAATTCTCTGCTTTTCACTCAAACGGATTAGCCAAGCAGACATCTCCCAATGCACCAAGGTGTACCTCTGCCCGGTTGATGGTAAAGACATGGAATGACGGTTCGTGTCTTTGAGGCGTGGTTTCGGGCAATCTTCAGCAGCTGTGCACAAGTCTCTTCCAGGATGAACAAACTCACAAAACTCACGATGGCTGATCCCGCTATCATCACAAAGGACACTTGATGAAAACAGCGAGAGTTGATTGGCAGCTCGGGAACAGCCCAAACTAAGGGACCTAAAGGTTGCAACACCCTTGGTGTTTCATGCCAGTTACAATGGCAATTGACAATAGCGTGGACAGCTGTTAAGAAGAAGGCTGTGGCACCACGCCTCATATGGAAGGATCGGCTGGGCTAGTAAGCCTACTTAAATGACATACTTCCCGCAGAGTTCTATTGAACAACGTTCTGCTAGGAAACCGTTACCAAGGATGGTATGGTGGGGTGATGCCTGCATTCATCCCACTTATCGTTCATACCAGACATCTTCAAATCCAAGTTTCCAAGTTGCCCCTTAAATAAGTATATTTTCACTACGCACATCACCCCCTGGTCGAACATCCACCGAATGTATTCCTCTTTGGAAATCCATAAAATGTACAAGTCAAGAAAAATGCATTGTTCCGGACCAAGGCCGCCCCCCCCCCCCCATCAGGGGTCTCAAACACTTGTTTTGCAGACTGGTTGTGACCGGGAAGGTGTGTGCCATTTTAGAGAAATTATCTGTCACTACTAAGACATTGACGACCTTCCCTGAAGTTCAGCACTCCAAAAGTCAATACAGACGAGCTCCATAGGCTCAGAGGTCCGAATGCGCTCAAGGGGATGCTATGCGAGCATACCGTGTGTGTCTCAACGCAGATTAGCAGACGCCCAAATCAACATCTGCATGGCACGTTTACATACAGTTAAATGTCCTTAATAATCTACGGCGTACAAAAGACGACTGTAAGCTGCAAGAGCCTCCCGCTTGGATTCCCATTTGAACTCTTTGCATATTTACACCAGCCTCACTACACGCCACACCTTCTCACATTGGGGTTTGGACACACACAACGCGGTAACACCCGGCCCGGATTATGGCACTCTGTCAGTTTATCATGTACATTTCCCTCGCCCTTTGGCACTTCGCAACACGACACATTCCACACCTTTAGGGAATCAGGCTAAACATATTGAAGTAGTAGTTTCCTAATTCATTCAGCCGATCGTCTTTGCAAAATGAGTCGATGTACAGCACATGATTATGGCGATCTTAAGGCAGGCTGACACTTGCCCGAGTAAGCGCACTACTATCGAAACTAGGCCTTGAGGTCAAGATCTAAGGTTCCACTGTGCTTCCTCCCAAACCTCTTTGAAGGACGGTTTATGATGACTCACGGCAAAGTACTGGAGAGTCGGACAAAAAACAGGTACTCGCTACAGCGGGTCTTCAGAAAGGAAGAAGGTAAGTGATGTTGGACTGCTGCGGAGGTTTACAAAGCACTAACCTCATACCGAAGTGTGCACTTAACGCATGCAGAGAGTAAAACTTCAGCCCGACATCTCACAGTACGCATAAGCAGACCAGGACTAGGACATAAGTCCGTTCCAAATCATCCCGGTGGCTCCTCATCTTCAGTTTCTTTACTGCTAATTCACGCCGCGAACTGTCCCGCGCCATATACTCTCAGCATACCTAACTGCCCGTGAAGGTCCAACCGTTTTTTCTACACCGGTCAGCGGCGAGAGGATTGATAAAACGTCATGAAAGAACGATTGGATATGCATCTAATGGTTCCGCTTTGTGCTTCGAAAGGCGCTACAATCAAAAACTGCACGTAATCAAGACAGAGGCAATCATCCAAGCCAGTCAGTACCAGCACGAAGCAGTAGCATGTAAGGATCTCCCGGACGGACTCCCCTGACATTATATTAATATTATATAATCAGTTTTAAAAGTTATTTGGGTCTGTTGCATTGTCTGATTTCAAATAATTATATAATATACTGTGGGTACGGAACGTATTCAGACCCCCTTAAATTTTTCACCTTTGTTATATTGCAGCCATTTGCTAACATAATTTAAGTTAATTTTTTTTCCTCAATAATGTACACACAGCACCCCATATTGAAAGAAAAACACAGAATTGTTGACATTTTTTGCAGATTCATTAAAAAAGAAAAACTGAAATATCACAATGGTCCTAAGTATTCAGACCCTTTTGCTCAGTATTTAGTAGAAGCACCCTTTTGATCTAATACAGCTATGAGTCTTTTGGGAAAGATGCAACAAGTTTTTCACAACTGGATTTGGGGATCCTCTGCCATTCCTCCTTGCACATCCTCTCCAGTTCTGTCAGGTTGGATGGTATACGTTGGTGGACAGCCATTTTTAGGTATCTCCAGAGATGCTCAATTGGGTTTAAAGTCAGGGAAAAAATGGGACCTCTGGCTGGCCGATTCAGACACAGTAACAGGAGTTGTGGTGACGCCCAACTCCTTCGTATTTCAGCTGTGTGCTTAGGGTCATTGTCTTGTTAAACCTTCGGCCCAGTCTGAGGTCCCTGAGCACTCTGGAGAAGGTTTTCGTCAGGATATCCCTGTACTTGGCCGCATAAATCTTTCCCTCGATTGCAACCAGTCGACCTGTCCCTGCAGCTGAAAAACACCCCCACAGCATGATGCTGCCACCACCATGCTTCACTGTTGGGACTGTATTGGACAGGTGATGAGCAGTGCCTGGTTTTCTCCAAACATACCGCATAGAATTAAGGCCAAAAAGTTCTATCTAGTCTGTGAGGGTTGTGGAAAAACGGAGAGCGGACGCCCCACCTCTGGAGTCTCAGCGGATGCACCACTTTGGAGCCTCCAAGGAGGACATTCAAGAACTCTCTGCTTGCTCCGTCACAGTCAAGTGGTATGTCCATGTCTCTGCTCCGCCATGGCTGCCGTTCTGCCTGCTCCGCCATGGCTCCCCACTCTGCCTGCTCCTCTTCACGGGCCTGGCCCTCCATCCCACCCCCTGGACCACCTGCAGTCCTCCACCCTCCTGAATGTTTTGTTGTGTTGGTTGGTGTGGATGTTGCATTAGGGCGTCAGGAGCCGCCCTTAGAGGGGGGATATGTAATGTGGTGTTTTGGGTTGTGTTTCATGTTAATGTTTTCATGTCTTTAATTTTGTAATTTTATTTATGATGTTAGTGTCATGCTTCCCTTGACCTCATGTATTCATGCCATTGGTTCTCTTGTTCATTGTGTCATGTTCTGATTGGTAGTATTAGTCATGTGTCTTGTTCCCATTGTGCCCTTGTCGTGTATTTGATGTTGTAACCCGCTGTCTGTGAGTCTAGTCTGTTTGTGCCTCGCCAAATCTGTTCATGCCCAGTCAAGTCTGCTCATGCCTCGTCAAGTCAAGTCAAGTCAAGTCTGTGTTTCTAATCTTCATTTATAATTTGAATGTTTGGATCACGTCTGTGAATAAACTGCACGTGGGTTCTCATACGCTCGCCTTCCGTGGGGAATGTTCGTTAACATTCAAAACACATTCTCATGTTAGCAGACAGATTACGCTTTCACATGTGACCAACAATTCCACAACAAATATAAAATATCATAATGAAATATTATCAAAATATTCAAGAGTTGATACATCTGACGGTGGTGACGAAAACCTAAATTTGTAGTCATTTTAACTATCAAAAACATTGAATCAGTCAATTACTGTATTAAAACAAACAACAAACAGTGAGTATGTTATTGCTTATAAAGCTTTTATTCAAGTCACATTTAAGTATTTTGATATATAATTGGAACACAAAATATTATACCTTTAACTTTCACCCCGAAAAGGAGCTAATGAAAAATAATTATATAACTTAAAATTCTTATTAGTAGACATCTAATAAAAAATAAAAGCCCAATCAACCAAAACACTTTTTTAAATTTTATTTATGTTTTATATAAAACTCTACCGTACGGTTGAGCTGTCAGTCCATGTTAAATCTTGATTTAAATTCAGAGAACTATTTCTATTAGTTATTTAACTTTATTAAATCTTGGATACATTTCATAACCTTCAGGGTCCACAAAGACAAAAACAGAAGAGTGACGCGTTGCTATAATATATATAGACGTATGGCAAGATATAAATATAAATATATCATTATTATATATGTTATGGGATGGCCTTTACGGGACATATCAGACCTGTCGAAGACGGTCATCGGGCATGTTTTGTGATAGGGGTAAAGATAACATACACATACAGTTGGAATTTCTCAATATTTAGCGCCCCGTATATTTCTGTTCTTTAACCTCTACCCTATTCACAACAACATTATGGTTTCATCCCTTCTTCCTTGATTGCTTGTTTGAGCCTATTATCTGATGACTGACCAGCACCGTTTTCCCTTCTGTGTGACTGACTGAAGTTTGTAAACTTCTGCTGTCACTTGAAAACTAGAAATTCCCACCCCCCCATGGTAAAAGCAGACACAGAAGTGGGGCAGTATAGCTGTGGAAAGATTGCTCTCTCATCTCTTCCTTTTGATAGATTGATCTCCTATAAAATTAAGCAAACCATACGGTAGAGATATCAGTTAAAGTGATATATGGTGGTGATATCTGACGGTGTTGACAAATTTGGCATTTCTTTCACAAAACAAATGGAGTTCATGTAGTAGCCATTTAGTTTTTTTCTGTTGATGCTAGATGCTAATAGAACCTGCTTCAGGAGAATAAAATGATCTAAATATTTCAAATAATTTCCTCAAAAATTGGAAAGCCGAAGAAAGTGGAAGTGATGTGGACAAGTAGGGGCCTCGGAATTAGTGCTCCTTGCATTTAAACCATCCAAAGTTAAACACACACCAGTTGAAACCACACACCCTGGAAGCCAGTGGGCAGCCATTAGGCTGCGGCGCCCGGGAGCGTTGGGGGGTGCGGTGGTCGTTGCTCAAGGGCAACTCAAGTCGTGGTACTGAAGGCGGGAATGTAGAGCGCTGAATCACGCCCCCAACCTACAATCCTGCAGTAACGCGACTCAAACCCGCAACCTTTGAGTACGAGTCCAAACTCTTAACCCATTAGGCCACGAATGTACCATTACATGAGATTTTAAATATTCTAAAACTATAAAACTTAGCAGAGCATGTCTGACACTGATGTACTCTGCAGAGGTGAATGCGATCACCCCCGTGTTCCGACCTCGTCTTAGTTTTCGCTTGCACAAGCGAGGGTGCACCGTAGCTGGTAAAGTGGGTGTGCCAAAACTCGGTCCTGGTGGGGCCCTTGCGCCCGTCTCCTGAAGACGTTAGAGCTTTTGCGTTTAGCTCCCCAACCCTCATTAAACACACATTACCCGACACCAGGTAGCTTTATCAACATCTACTAGGTGGACAGTCACAACATCATACTAGGAAAGAAACTAGGCAGGTGTGTTGAGGCAAGTTGAGCTAAACTCCAGGACACCGGCCCTCCAGGA
>JADLZN010001158.1:194296-221481 GCA_018155175.1 Sinocyclocheilus anophthalmus | reverse complement strand
GAGGTTTTTTATCAGATGTTTGGACTCTCATTTTTATGGCACCCATTCACTGCAGAGGATCAACTGGCGAGCAAGTGATATGATGCTACATTTCTCCAAATCTGATGAAGAAACTAACTCATCTACATCTTGAATGGCCTGAGGGCAAGTACATTTTCAACAGAATTTCATGTTTGGGTAAAGTGTTCCTTTAAAGGAGTAATAATGTAAATCTATTGCTTGATGCTTCTTGAATGACATGACGCTTAATAACTTCTGAATGACAAGTAGACTAAAGATTATTTAATTAAATCTAAATATAGCAGTGGCTTTTTCTGCTACGTTTGCACAGGCATGATTACTTCATTGTTCCGTAGAGGGGAATATGGTTAGTTGTGTAATGCTTCATGTAAAGGAAAAAGATTTTTGTCCTGTTCCTCAGGCTGGAAGTGTCTGAACTGCAGTATTTGATACCATTCTCTTCAGCCTGTCAGACATTACCACATTTCTGTAATGTCTCTGTTGGCTTTTTCGAGGGGAGACCATGATGCACCTCTGCAGTATAAGGAGTTCTGTTACGTCTCATATTTACATGTAGGACCATTAAAGAATTCCTCTTCAGCGCTTTAATTTACATGCTCCATTGAAAACCGTTGAACCCTGGCACAATGCTGTCTGGATAATTTGCCAGGCCATACAACCTAAACACTGCAGCCATCCAAAACTGTTCTTGGCAATCTGCTACCGACCAGGAATGTTTTGCAGAAGTGTTATTGTTCTTGGGTAGATTCCATGATTTCAGAGTGACTTTTTAATGCCCCTTCATAGTCGTTCAGAACAGATCAGGAACGCATACCATCGTTATTTAGTTTATAAAAGTTCACATATTTTGCATTTCTGTGTCTTTGGAGGCTTTGCTCTAGTTCTTTTCATTTAACGACAGCATGAAATCAAAGTTGGGCTTGTTTACTTTCTGCGTAAATGTCATTTGTGTTATTGTGGACCATTTATCAATGTTATCATAAAAGGGCAAAAAGGGGGGGCTTGCTCGTAGGACTTGGTTTCAGCAATGATTTGTCTATTGCACTCAATAATTTTTTGCAAAAGTGCTGCTTTTGTGGGTGTGAGGAGTTCTCTTGTGGAGTGTGTGTGGTGTGGTGTGTGAGTGAGTCTCTATCTGTGGTGTGTGGGTGAGTGGAGTCTCTCTCTGATGTGAGTGGTGTGTGGTGTGTGAGTCTCTATCTGGGGTGTGTGTTTGTGTGTGTGTGTCTCTCTCTCTGTGAGTGTGTGTGTGGTGTGAGTGAGTCTCTCTCTGTGAGTGTGTGTGTGTGTGTGGTGGTGTGTGAGTGTGTGTGTGTGTGTTTGTGTGTGTGTGGTGTGTGTGTGTGTGTGTGAGTGAGTCTCTCTCTGTGAGGGTGTGTGTGTGTGTGAGTGAGTCCTCTCTGGGAGGTGTGTGTGTGTGTGAGTGAGTTCTCTGTGAGTGTGTGTGTGTGTGTGTGTGTGAGGGAGTCCTATCTGTGAGTGTGAGTGTGTGTGTGTTGGTGTGTGTGTGTGTGTGTGTGTGTGTGTGAGTCTATCTCTGTGAGTGTGTGTGTGAGTGAGTCTCTCTCGGGAGTGGTGTGTGTGTGTGAGTGAGTCTCTATCTGTGAGTGTGTGTGTGTGATGTGAGTCTATCTCTGTGTGTGTGGGGTGTTGTGTGTGTGTGTGTGGTTGAGTGAGTATCTCTTTGTGTGTGTGTGTGATGTTGTGGTGGAGTGAGTCTCTCTTTGTGAGTGGGTGTGTGTGTGTGAGTGGTCTCTCTCTGGAGTGTGTTGAGTGTGTGTGTGTGTGGATGAGTCTCTATCTGTGAGTGTGTGGGTGGTGTGGGGGAGTCTCTCTCTTGTGAGGGAGTGTGTGTGTGTGGGTGAGTGATGCTCTCTGTGAGTGGAAGTGGTGTGGTGTGAGTGAGTCTATCTCTGTGAGTGAGTGTGTGTGTGGGTGTGTGAGGGAGTCTCTCTTCTGTGAGGGAGTGTGTGTGGTGTGTGAGTGGAGTTCTTTCGTGAGAGTGTGTGGTGTGTGAGTGAGTCTCTCTCTGGAGGTGAGTGTGTGTGTGTGTGTGAGTGAGTCTCTCTCTGTGAGTGTGGGTGTGTGTGTGTGAGTGAGTCTCTCTGTGTGTGTGAGTGAGTGAGAGTGGGGTCCTCTCTCTGGAGTGTGTGTGGTGGGGTGTGTGTGTGTGTGGGAGTGAGTCTCTCTCTGTGAGGTGGTGTGTGTGTGTGTGTGTGTGTGAGTGAGATCGCTCTCGTGAGGGTGTGTGTGTGTGTGTGCGTGAGTGAGTTCTCTCGTGAGTGTGTGTGTGTGTGTGTGTGTGTGTGTGTGTGTGTGAGTGAGTGAGTGAGTTTCTCTCTGTGAGTGTGAGTGAGTGAGAGAGTGAGTGAGGGTGTGTGTGTGTGTGTGTGTGTGAGGTGTGTGTGTGTGTGGGGTGTGTGTGAGTGAGTGAGCTTCTTCTCGGGAGTGTGTGGGGTGTGTGTGTGTGTGTGTGTGAGAGTGAGTCTCTCTCTGTGAGTGTGTGTGAGTGAGTGAGTCTCTCTCTGTGAGTGTGTGTGTGTGTTGTGTGTGTGTGTGTGAGTGTGTGAGTGAGGGAGAGTGAGTCTCTGTTGGTGGAGTGTGTGTATGTGTGGAGTGAGTGAGTGAGGAGTCCTCTCTGTGAGTGAGTGAGTTAGTCTCTCTCTGTGAGGTGTGTGGTTGTGTGAGTGAGTGAGTGAGTGAGCGAGTCCTCTCTCTGTGTGTGTGTAAAAGTGATTCTTCAGGACTTTCTGAGTGGCTCAGCTGTGTGCGGTTTCGGGACAACTGTGAATATGAACTCAATGCGCTTTTACTACACTCTATCTGTAGTAGCTGCACTTGAACCCAGTGTTTTCATACACTACCGTGTGCCATGTGCCATTATCAAGCCATGTGACTTCATGCTGGTGCTATACGAGCAGGTTAATCAGACTCAGAAAGAGCTTATGCCTTAACAGACAGGGAGATCTGTTCAGTGTCAGGCTCCAGGCACTGAAGAGACAACACAGACCAATATAATATAAATAAGATGAGGATAAAAATGCACGTGTACATTCTATATATATCGCATATTATATATATATATTATATATAACAAAAATAAATTGTATGTACAGTTGTGCTATAGGTAGAGTAAGATGTGCTAGAATGTGGGGTGGTAACAAATATAATATTTGTGAGCCTGCAGCACAAAAGCAGTGTTAAGTCGCTGGGGGATATTTGTAGCAATAGCCAACAATACATTGTATGGGTCACAATTATACATTTCTCTTTTATGCCAAAAATCATTAGGATATTACGAAAAGATCATGTTCCATGAAGATATTTAAAAAATTTCCTACCGTAAATATATAAAAAAAACTTAATTTTTGATTAGTAATAAGCATTGCTAAGAACTTCATTTGGACAACTTTAAAGATGATTTTCTCAATATTTAGATTTTTTTGCACCCTCAGATTCCAGATTGTCCCAGACATGTAACCGCTCATAAGGTAGATTGTCTGGCGGAAGAAACTGTATTCACAAGCTGAAGATGGTGTTTCTGAGAGGAGAGCAGATGGAGAAGAGAGATATGAGAATGCTTAGAAATGAAGGAGTGTGTCAGGATGAGGTTAGTGTTTAACAGCTCACGCGTGGGGGGTGGCGACACACTTCTATTCACTGACTTCCGCTTTGAAGTGGTTCAGTGTGTGTGTGTGTGTGTGTGAGAGTGTGTGAGAGAGTGTGTGTGTGTGTGTGTGTGTGAGAGAGCGCAGAGTGGTGGTGAGTGGGGCCATGAGGGGGGATCACAGCAGAACATCCAGAGATGTGTGCTCACACACCTTCACATCTCTTCACAGGTGTGTTAGTCTCTCCCCTTTACGTTGTATCCATATAACTATCACTATCTGCAGAAAATTGCGTATTTTCTGAATAAAAATGAGCTGTTTTCCCCCTCCATATTCTCACTGTATGAGCCATAAAAGCCTGACGCATCAGATACAGGTGTGCTGCAGTCTGAGCAGGTGTCTCTCTCAGGTGTGTTCACACACACACACACACACGATCTGATCTGAAACAGCAGCTCTAGAGCAGGACAGACAGAAGCGCTTCACAGCATGCTCCTCATCTTCATGTGTTGATTCATATCGCTGCAGGAGCGCGTGAGGCTGTCAGTAAATGAGCTTTGGGCTCTATCTAGTGGACATTATTGGAGCTGAAATATTAACTGTAGTCCCTCCTGCGAGTTTAACTTAACATTTCAATCGTTTGCCAACACATTCGCATGTTCCCTGTTCTCTGATGCAGCAAACAAATGCATTATTTCACCCTTTTCAGTAAGCGTTTCTGTCTGTCTGTCTATCAGAACTCAACACTACCAAACCCTGCCTGTAGTTTGGTTAGAAAGATCCAGAAACTGGATTAAGGCCTTATCTAACAGCACCAAGAGAAATAGGTAGAAACTCTTCATGCATACAGTTTCTATTACAACAGAGAACACTATCCTGAATCCCACAATGCAAAGCGCATGATCTTCAGTCTCCTGTGTGAAGAGAAAAACATATCAGTCAAGACTGTTAAAGTGACAGTTCATCCAAAAATGACCATTCTGTCCTCGTTTAGTCTCCCTCATGTGGCTCCAAACCTCCATGACTTTCTTACTTCTGTGGAACACAAAGATCTGACACATGAATACATGTAAACATAGAAGAGTTACAGTGTACACAGTGCGCTGCTCTGCTGGAGATATGAGCTCCACTGCCCCTGATCCTCTCACACAAACTGTAACTGATGTGCTGTGAATAAACAGCTGTAGCCGAGCTCCTCACTGATCATGAGAGAACAGAGCTTCATTACACTGTCAGGAGCAAAGAGCCACCGGCCCCTGACGAGATGCAGCTGCGCAGCACCACACACACACACACACTCTCTCTCACACACACACACACACGCGCACACACACACACGCGCACACTCTTTCTCACACTCACACTCTCTCACACTCACTCACTCCCCCACACACTTACACACACACACACCACACACAAAACACACACACACACACAAAAAAAAAACACACACACACACTAACACACACTCTCTCTCACACACACACACTCTCTCTCTCACACAAAAACACACACACACACACACTCTCTCTCTCACACACACACACACACAAACAAACACACACACACACTCTCTCACACACACACTTAACAACACACACACACACACACAAACACTCACAAACACAAACACAAACACAAACAAACACACTCACACACACACACACACCACACACAAACAAACACACACACTCTCTCACACACATAAACACTCTCTCTCTCTCACACACACACACACACAAACAAACACTTACACAAACTCACACTCTCTTTCTCACACACACACACACACTCACTATAACAGACACAAACACTTACACACACACACACTCTCACACACAAACACACACACACACACACAGACCAGCAACTGAACCTGTATGTTAAAAATGGTACATTATAAATCGCACAGAATTAAGTGTTTTGAAAATCTAGAAATGCCTGTAGTTTTGTGTGAGGGGTAGGTTTAGGGTAAGAGGATAGATATAAAATTCAGTTTGTACAGTATAAAAACCATCATGTCTGAATTAACCCATAATGATAGGAATACCTGCGAATGTGTGTGTGTGTGTGTGTGTGTGTGTGTATTAACAAACAGATACAGAAAACTGATTCTAAATTCACTTTATTCTGATTTGGCAAAAATCATTTTTCACATGTTCTTTATTATTTCTCTTAAGGCCAGTTCACACCGCACCAACAGCTGGCTGAGTACAGTACATCACTCCAAGACCCAACAAACACAGATTAAATCGATAAAAACAAGCGCTGACCAACGGCAACAGACACCGACGGTTAACAACCAAACCCAACTACAGTGTCTGTTTGTCAGTGTCTGTCAGTGCAGAGTGAACTGGCCTTTATGTCATTGTATGTATCATTATAGACTATTATTTCCTTTTTCTCAAAAGCTAAAGCTGTGAGAACAAATAAATATAATCATTTGGTCCTTAAATGTGAAATCTAGGCATCATGGTATTGAAGGGGAAATTAGACAATCTCACTATCAGCACAAAACATTACGAAACAGCACTGGGCACAACATGACAGATTCATACTGTGAAAGGTGTGTGTGTGTGTGTGTGTGTGTGAGAGTGTGAGTGTGTGTGTGTGTGTGTGTCACTGAAGGGAAGCGGCTACAGTACAAGAGCAAGAGAAAGATGAAAGCTGCTCTGGTCCAGATGAAAGACCATAATGCGTCGGCTGTTTATCGTGACACTAAAGGACAGTGAGAGGCAGACACGCTCTCGGCGGAACTGAAGCGCTGCTGTGCGCTCGCTGTTTAGTGCAACACACAACACTAGTTCAGTTACAGCAGAGTGAGAATATGAATGTTAAAGTCATATTGTCCAAAACTAACATCAAACACCTGAGACAACAAACTACTAACGGATTGCTTCTATTTTTTATCAAAAGAATTATACTGATATATATATTTTCTTTACAGTTATTTAAATAAGTATCGTCACATCTGTGATGCTAATTATTAGTTATATAATGGGCAAATGTTACACTTTGGCGATTAAAAAAGAGACGAGAGGGGGTATATTTTCAGATATTAAACGTCAGTCAGTTTATGCAGACTCAGGTGGTGAGGTTTCTGAGCATGCTGACACAGCCATCAGTAAAATAACATTAAACGCTTTAACTAAAAGCCTCACACATAAGGTCAATGCCAATATTTTGTGAGAGAATGCAAAAGCTTTGAAATGTAATCTCATTTTGTTCCATCACAGTGTCCCTTTAGGGAATCCGCTTATATATTCTTGCATCAATGGAAGCACCAAATGGAAACTAGCCATAGCAACAATAGTTCTCCTTTCCTATGATAATATAAAGCCAAAATCAATTCACACAAGAAGTCCTGTAGCATTGCTTCATCATTTGATTCCCTAAATATGTCCTTTGGTCATTTTTCACTCGCGTCTCAAGGTAGTGAGATTTTAATTTTGATTTGCATACTGATCAGGTAAATATCTGGCTAACGAGAACGACATAACACAAGTACACAAAACTGGTTAGAAGGATACAATTGTAGTTTCTTTTTTCATGTAGAAATTATTTTTCTGTTTAACACACTATGAACAATGCACCATTTATAGTTTACAGGCAGTGTACACTAAATCCACACAGATTCGTTCTGTCGAAACGACTTTCCAGACTCAAAATGTTTTATTCCAGTATGGTGCCCAAAGGATTCCAGGACACTTTATATTAGACTCATGAACTAAAGTGCAAAAAGATTAGCTATATTTCTAATCCTGTGACAAAAGTTCAGTCACTAATATTCAATGACAGAAGGTGTGATGGTAATTCCCTATCTGGTGCTCGGCTTAGAGAGGTCATTTTATAGTCTTCAGGTTGTGAGTGATCTGATCCGAAAATGCTATTTGTGTTCTGGAGGAGATGTTATATGTCTTATAAAACGTTCTCTGGTGTTCTGATACTTTTTATTTTTAACAAGGCTGTGCAAATGCATCTTAAAGTAATGGCAGTTTTGCAGTTGTTACATTCCCTTTAAGAAATTTTTGGCAAATGACAGAATGTGCGTCCATTCTGTGAAAAATTTAAAAGCATTAATTTACCAGATCCCTGTTGAAAAGACCAGCGTTTATACTCAAGTATGACTTTAGGGCCTCTGTAGAAAGATCATGCTGGTTCTCTAGCACAGTGGTTCCTATCTCGGTTTTTGGAGGTCCCCAAACACTGTACATTTTCAATGTCTCCTTTATCTGATACATACATACCAATTTCAGGTCTTGGAGTCTCTACTAAAGAGCTGATGACCTGAATCAGGTGTGAAACATGCAGAATGTTCAGTGTTTGGGGCTCCACAAGCAGGGTTGGAATCCACTGTATCTTGCATGTTTTGCTGGAGATCAACATGAATACATTGGTTCACCAGTCAGACCGCTGCAATTCAAACTGGTCTTTCTTTGCCTCTTTTGTTGAAGTGGAGATGGACTGGAGGACTGTAGATGAGGAGGCAGTGGAAGCAGGAATGGGAGATGGACTTAAGGTTGGAGTGGGCAGAACGTTTAAGGTCTGAGTCTGGTTAGCAGCGGGCTTCTGTGGCTGTGAAGCAGCTGGAGATGGAGTTGATGAGGGAGAAGGTGATGGTGCAGCAGCAGGGGCTTTAGCAAGTGGAGCTTGTGTCTGCGATTGGGTCAGAACAGGGGTTGACGGTCCACTTTGGGCTGGGGTATTGATGGGAGAGCCTGGGGTCCAGGAAGGGCTCAGAGTCTGTATGGTAGTTGTGGTTTGGGTTTGACTGGAGACTGCAGAACAAGTCGAAGGAGGACCGAGAACATGGACAGTGGCTGGCATCTGGAAAGCAGCACTCTGACCCATGGTGGAACTCATAGGTTTACTTGGAATCTGAGTGGGAAGCGGACTCTGAGCGGAGGTTGAGGTCGGAGCTTGTGCAGCTGCTGGGATCTGGACAGGAGTTGGACACCAACCCTGGGATTGGGTTTGGATGGCCACTGGTGTTCTAGATTGGGTGGGGGTCTGAATAGGGGTTTGAACAGGGGTGTTTTTTTTTTTTTTTTTTTTTTTTGTTTTGTTTTTTTTTTTTGTTTTTTTTTTTTTTTTGTTTGGTTTGTTTTTTTTTTTTTTTTTTTTGGGGTTAGGGTCGGGGTGGGGGTTTGAGAAGGAGTGATGGTGGGCGTTGAGTTGGTGGTGCAGGATAATGGGGACGGCGGAGGAGGCATCTGAGAGGGTCTGGTACGGGAATTCTGAGCCAAAGAGGTGCTGGAAGATGAAGTTGGAGAGGTGGAGGTGGACTGAGAGGGAGAAGGAGGGTGTAGGCAAGGAGGAGGAGAGGTTGAAGGAGGAGTAGGTATTGCAGTGCCTGATTTGGCTTGCTGGGTTTGAGGAACCCCTAGACCAGAAGATGTGGCCGCGAGGGATAAAGCAGGGTTGGTGGAACAAAGAGGGGTTTGCTTCAGGGAGGACGAGAAGGGGGCAAGGGGTGACGGAGTTAATCCAGGAGCTGATGTGAGTGGAGGTGTGTGTGCCAACAGCAGGGGTGTTTGTGTCAGCACCTGTGTGGCACCAGGCGCGTTTGAGCTCAAAACACCTGCACTTCCTCCTCTAGCAAGTCCTGATGACAAAAGGAAGGGTGCCGGAAGCAGGTTTCCTCCGGATGCTTTGCGATGGAGAGGCGGGTGAGGTTGCACGCTCGCCCAGCTGCGGTGGGGGAGAGTCGGCTGGGAGGCAGAGAGCAGTCTGGCCTCCTGGGTAAGCCGACCAATCATAGGAAGGCCCTGGGTGCTGCCTCCTCCAACATGACGTAGTAAAGCCTCTTTGGCCCCCTGCGGAGCAGAGCCAACATTGTGCCCTTCGACGGACATCGCCACCACTGCTGAAGAGGGAGGAGGGGCTTTATGGACAGGTAATGTTGTGGGTTCTGTGTGGAGGCAGAGACTGTAATGAAGTGTCCTTCCAGCCTGCAGGGGGGCGGGCACTGACAAGGCAGGTGTAGGAGGAGTTTTTGCAACTCCACCCCCTAAAGGAACCATGCCCACAGCAGTCGGTCCAATAGTGGAGGGCAAGGGTGTAGGAGTTACAGAGGACGGGACTCCTCGGGGGGGCATCCCGCCCATTACGCCGATGAGAGAGCTGAGCGACTGCCGAGGGTGTAGTATGGGCGGACGGGGAGGAGAAAGCGGGCAGGACGAGGGTGATGGTGAGATGGGAAGAGCGGAGGGAAGGAAGATGGCAGCTCCAAGGGCATGTTGCTGTTGTAGCTGCTGCTGCAACTGTTGCTGCTGCTGTTGCTGATGCATCAAGGCAATGGCCACGTTGGTGGTGGCAGCGGCCGTCTGTAGGGGAGCATGGACCAGTGGTGCCCAGATCACCGGATGAGGTCGGGGTGAGACCGTGCCTCCCGTGCTGCCTCGGGTGCCAGCGGTGATGTCCATGCTATCGTGCTTCACGATTTGCTGGACCAGAACACTGTCGCAAGAACCCAGACCGGCGCCTCCTGCTCCTCCTCCGCGGCTCCCTCCACCCCGTCCCAAACTGCTGCCTGCTACAGATCCTCCCTGTGAGGTCTTGCGCAACAAAATTGAGTTCTTCTTACCTGTGAGAAAAAGGAATTCAGAATAGGGTTAGGATAAATTATTAATGTGCTTGTCACGTATGGACTCATTATATGGTGTTTTGACATTTTTTTGTCAGTTCCCATTTCCATTCTTTTTACTGTAAACGTCTGGGATATGGATTTAGAATGACATGAAGGTGAATAAATGATGACAGATGTTTTCAATTTGTTTTTAACTACAAAATCAGCTATAAAGTTGGAGGACGGTTTTACCGATGCGATCGAGTCTGTCCACCGCCACCGTCTCGAAGGCCCGTCTCATCATGGGATGCTCTTCCAGAACCTCATTGAAACTGTCCACACTTAGGGAGTAAAGTCTACAGTATGTATCTGCTCGGACACTAGCTGTCCTCCTGCCGTGCGTCAACAGACAGATCTCTGAGGGATGGAGAAACACCACGAGGAGGTTAGAAAGGACTCTTTAGGACAATTAAAGACGTAAACAACCAGACCAAGGCAATAAACCTGGTTCTGAAGAGCTCATAACTAATATCTGACATCAGCCACTTCACACTCAGCCCATAAATTCACCTCCAAAGTATGACCCATCACTGAGCTTGGTCTCCTTGTTGCCACGAGTTATTACGCTGACCCGTCCGTGCTGGATGAAATACATCTTACGACCGACAGTTCCCTCGCGAATGATGAAGTCATTGGGCTGGAACACCTCAAACTTCAGCTTCGTTAGCACTGCCGTTACAAAGTTTGGGTCGGCGTTAGCGAAGAGAGGCATGTTAGCCACCAAGCATCGGCAGTTGAAGTTAACAATTTCCTGTTAGGATCACAGTGCACAAGTAGACATTAATTAGCTGGTTAAAGTTTGCACAATGCAACAACAAAAACACAGTTACTACCACAATAATGCTGATGTTTTCATAAGCTTCAAATTTAAACTAAAATAGTCCTGCGATATCTGTGATAACGAATTTCAACCCTAATGCATGAAAAGAGCTGAATAGTAAACTTTAGGGAGTCATGAGTTTAGTACAAACCTCCTTTAAGGGCTCGCTTAGCTCTCCCAGAATGTTGTCCTCGTCAAACATCTTGCCCTGGTATCGATGTTCATAATACTCATGGATCTTCTGCCTGACATCTGCTGGAAGCTTATGGAACGACATGTACTGCTCCACCTGCTTATACTGGACATCAGATGCTCTCTGTTAGTCAGAACGCCAGCACATCAGACTGATTGGGAATTATGGAATAGATTTATGTTGCTTTCACACATGTAGTTCGGTTCTCATGGTTCGTTTGGTCCGGACCAAAAAAGAAAACAATACATTTGGTCCTGGTCCGCTTAGCATTCACAAAGGCATTTTTGACAGCAAACCTAAAGATACCAAACCTAAAGGCATAGTCATACGTTCACAACCTGATTGGTCAGGTTGAATGACAGATATTTCATGACGGAAATTACCGCACACCCCAAACAATTCTGCTCATTTTGTTTTGGAAACACCGCTCGTTCCGCGTCGTCATGTTACATAGCATCGCATCTGGTCATTACATCCTGTTTTTGGTTCGTTTAGAAGTATTTGGTCCATGTTGCCTTCATATTTCATTCGAACCACACCAGAGTTCGTTTGGAAGCAGACCGAGACCCATCTTTTTTAGGGGTCTCGGTTCACTTCTTTGGTGCGCACCAGGGTTCGGATGGCAGCGTTCACACTTCCTCAAATGAACCGCACTAACAGAGCAATCGCACCAGAGTTTGTTCTAATCGAGCCAAACATGACAAGTGTGAACACACCCTTAAAGACAATGTATTCATGAAGTCACCAGAGATCAACATCGTCCAGGGCTTTACCTTCTCCTGGTACTGTCGGCGTGAGGAGTCCAGGGACTGGATAAGGGCCGTGGCGTGACCGATGAACATGGCATAGCAGGTCGCGCCCACGATCATGCTGAGCATCGTGAGCCAGACGTCCGTCATTCCCTCTGGAGCCTGAGCGCCGTAACCGATGCACAGCATGTGACTCATGGCCTTAAACAGTGCATACGTGTATTGGATGCCCCACGTGTCATTCTGAAACACAGATCACACGATGGACAGTAACGACAACATCCACACCATCTGACTGATGCTTGAGCTTCAGCGCTCTCAGAAGGATCACAAACACGTGACTCACAGCACTGGGGTCAGTTTAGGGTTTGGGGAAAAATGTCTATATAAAGATGATCCATACACCTTCATTTACTGGCACTGGAAATATGATCAACTCTTTTTGTTCTTTATTTGTTATCTCCTTTTATCTCTTTTCCACTCTTTTCTACTGTACAGATTAAATTTTACATACATACATACATAAATAAACATTATTATTATTATAAAGCACCAATTTCCATAAGATTCCAAACAATAATTAAGAGATTTAAAAATAAAAATACTGTAAAAAATACATTTATAATTTATACTAAGGTTTAACAAAATCTAATTGGTGATATTTTTGTATCATTAAGGCACTAGTTTTTTTTATAGTACCGTTATAGTTATATAACTATACGGTACTTTATAGTTAAAGTTGTAGCATTTTTTGTGTTTTTGTCATTTTTATTATTTCATTTTGTTTTTAAATATGTCTATATAGTTTTATTAATTTTTATTTCATTTTAGCTATTTTAGTACAAGTTAAACTAAACGAAAATGAAAATGTTGCCCTGAAAAGTTTTTATATATTCTATTTTATAATTATTTCAAGTAATGAAATATTTTTAATTGTTTTTTTAGTTGTTAAGCTATATAACCCGAAATCAGAAGCAAAAAAAAAAAAAACAAAATAAAAAAATTAAATGAATCCAGTGTAGAAATTGGAATTAAATTCAAACATATCTTTCAATATTAAATCCCCAAGGTTAAAGGTTTTATAGTTAATGATTAGGGTTAGTCAGTGATAGTTAATGATTAGGGTTAGTCAGTGATAGTTAATGATTAGGGTTAGTCAGTTTTAGCCAGTGATAGTTAGTGATTAGGGTTAGTCAGTGATAGTTAATGATTAGGGTTAGTCAGTGATAGTTAATGATTAGGGTTAGTCAGTTTTAGCCAGTGATAGTTAATGATTAGGGTTAGTCAGTGATAGTTAATGATTAGGGTTAGTCAGTTTTAGCCAGTGATAGTTAGTGATTAGGGTTAGTCAGTGTTAGTCAGTGATTAGGGTTAGTCAGTGAAAGTTAGTGATTAGGGTTAGTCAGTGATTAGGGTTAGTCAGTGTTAGTCAGTGAGAGTTAGTGATTAGGGTTAGTCAGTGTTAGTCAGTGATTAGGGTTAGTCAGTGAGAGTTAGTGATTAGGGTTAGTCAGTGATTAGGGTTAGTCAGTGTTAGTCAGTGAGAGTTAGTGATTAGGGTTAGTCAGTGAGAGTTAGTGATTAGGGTTAGTCAGTGTTAGTCAGTGAGAGTTAGTGATTAGGGTTAGTCAGTGTTAGTCAGTGAGAGTTAGTGATTAGGGTTAGTCAGTGAGAGTTAGTGATTAGGGTTAGTCAGTGATAGTTAGTGATTAGGGTTAGTCAGTGTTAGTCAGTGATAGTTAGTGATTAGGGTTAGTCAGTGATTAGGGTTAGTCAGTGAGAGTTAGTGATTAGGGTTAGTCAGTTTTAGCCAGTGATAGTCAGTGATTAGGGTTAGTCAGTGAGAGTTAGTGATTAGGGTTAGTCAGCAGTGATTCTTTCTCAGTCTGTGGCCTTTTATTCTCATGTGCGTCTGTAGATTATGAACTCGAAGCTTCCAGTATCTCATCTGCAGTTCAGATGCTTTAAAGGAACACAGTGTTTATGTGGGACGGATCCCCCCTTTGGTTTCTCCCAAGGAATCTTCCATACTGTCAAGGAGATTTTCCTTCCGCTGTCTCATCGCATGGGATTCACACTCATTTCTCACAGCGCTGTTCAAATACAGCAGCAATGAAGCACAAAGAGCCTCATGTTGTGTGTTGTAATTGATCACAGCATCATCAATCTCCTTCAATCTGATTCCTCTGAAACAACAGTTAGACGGAGAACTAAATAAACTAAATAAGCAAGCGTGTGTGTGTTTTGTGAATGAGCACGTTATGTTTATCTCTCCTGTGCTCAAGACTGACATGATGGAGACAAATATAGCTCAGCTCTCTCTGGGGAACTCTGGGCATCAGCTGCCTAGCAACCGTCACCACAACAACAGGAGGAAACCCAGCTGCGGTGAGTCAGCGATTCAACCTGTGTGTGTGTATTTGTATGTGTTTGTGAGTGTGTGTGTGTCCGCGAGTGTGTGTGTGTCCGCGAATGTATGTCCTGTTTTTAATTAAAGCTATTTCTTAATGTGGCCTCAATTTTCCGACAGGACAAGCAGGTGCATGTCGAAGTGATCAGTCAGTAAAAAAACACTGTGTTTACACACACAAACACAGTTTAATCAGCCTCATTCACGTCATGCTGGAATTAAAGTCCATCAAAATGTCACAAAATATGTCTGTATTCAGATGCATGAGAAGGGATCTGGAGCAACTTTACCACTTCACAAGGTGCATGGAAACAAACTGTCTACAAGAATGTGAAAAAGAATCCAGCACTACTTGTGATAAAGGGGACTTTAATACTTTAAAAGCACCAAAGCGTTTCGGCCTAAGAGCTTTCTTCAAGACACATCATACACAGACATTCAAAAACACATCTCCATATTGCATTACTCGTTCATAAATTAGCAACAGCTGACAAGCTTAACTAAAGTCATCCCACTACTTAATTAGAGTTAACTATTCAAAAGAAACCACCATCACAGAAACTGTTGAAGAGAAAAATCCTCATTCATACCTTTTGGAAACAGACTTTTCTATACCTTCTGGTATTGAAAAGGTTAAACAGAATACAAGAGGTGGTAATATTGATTGTATAAAGAAGAAGCGGGAAGCCTTTCGGATCATTTATTTGAAAAGTCTCTAAAAAGTATGAATGAGGATTTTGTACATTAGATCAGTTCATGCATTCCTGGGAATTGAACCCGTGACCTTGGCGTTGCGAGTGTTGTGACCTACTGCTTGACTCTCTACACTCTTACTGCTACACTCTCACTCTTGCTGCAGCCTGGAACTGAACTGCTGGTTCGTCTGGTCAGAGGAGCACTGGCCCCCCGACTGAGCCTGGTTTCTCTCAAGGTTTTTTCTCCATTCTGTCACCGATGGAGTTTTGGTTCCTTGCCGCTGTCGCCTCTGGCTTGCTAAGTTGGGGACGCTTCATTTCCAGCGATATCGTTGACTTGATTGCACAGATACTATTCAAACTGAACTGAGCTGGATGATGACATCACTGAATTCAATGATGAACTGTCTTTAACTGAAAAATGAGTGTTTACTATTGTCCTTCTGCATTATTGACACACTATTTTCCTAATTAATGCTGTAAAGCTGCTTTGACACAATCTGTATTGTTAAAAGCGCTATATAAATAAAGGTGACTTGACTTGAGCTGTAAGAATATGTCACACTTCACGATATTCACAGCACAGCACACAATGCAGGTCAAAAGCATGAAGTAGTTTAACACACGAGCCTGTAGTGATGAGGAATCAATGTGAATCCATCTGCATTATGAGCGTTGCTATAACAACGAATCACAAATCAAGTCCAAGGACGTGAAGAGCTCAGACTGAATTCTGAATAATCGTCTCATAATTATGCTAATTCTGACATAAGACACGAACGCAGCTTCATGACACTCTAGTGAACTTCAGCACTGACTTCTGAGGAAACGTTATGAGTGAATCAGACACACACACACTCACACACTCACTCACTCACACTCACACACGCTCACACAAACTCACTCACACACACACACACTCACACACACACACACACCTCCCACACCTCGCACCGCGCACGCTCCACCTCAACACTCACTCACGTCACGTCAACTCTCTCTCTCACCACACACACACACACCACACACACCCGCACACACTCTCTCACGCACACACTCACTCTCTCTCTCACACACACCCTCTCACACACACACACTCTCTCTCACACACACACACACACTATCTCTCTCACCTCTCACACACACACACCCACACACACACACACTCTCACTCACACACACACACACACTAATACACACACCACACACACACACACACACTCTCTCTCACACTCACACTCTCACACACACACACACACACACTCTCTCTCACACACACACACACACACACACACTCTCTCTCTCACACTCACACACACACTCTCTCTCTCACACACACACACCCTCTCACACACTCTCTCTCACACACACACACACACACCCACACCACACACACTCTCTCTCTTACCCGCCCACCTCACCACACACACACACCACACACACAAACACACACACACCCCACACACACACACTCTCTCTCTCACACTCACACACACTCTCTCTCACACACACACACACAGCATGAATCCGGCTGATCTTGCAGTTGAACATGCTGACTTCAAATTGCTCTTTGATATGCAAATATGTTAAATACACAGAAGAGCATCAAAACAGAGTCATGCTGCTCCACCGGTTACACACACACACACACACACAAATCCGCTGTTCTTGCTGTGATGACAGTGTTTGAGCAGCTCACCTGAGCTTGAAACAAACCCGTGACTCTTTCACACTGATCTGTCTGACGTTTGTGTTTGGGGGCGGGGCCATCTGGCTGACTGGCCAATGGCAGAGCGTTTGTGAAACCCGTTTGAAAACAATCATTATATATCAGTAAGGTTCCTCACCACCATGTTGTTTTTGGAGACCCAGCAGTCGGGTGGGAAGTCCTGCAGCATCGGCACCAGGAACTGCAGACATCCGTCCCAGTGACACAGCAGCAGCATCATGCCGATCAGATTGACGATCCGCACCATCGCACTGGCCAGGTCATAGGTCATGTGGAAGATCTGCGCAAAACACACTCATAAAATCACTGTTTGATTACAGCAAAAACTACAGTCTCAATTATTCTGGTCAATATTAAGAACACGAATATTTAACACAATTACTCACTGATTTTGGAAACATCATGCTAGGGGTTTGAATTCTACACAGAATGCTATAATTTATAGCGATATGGATGAGATTGTGGCTGTCAAATGCGGCTTTACCAAGCTCAACTGCTCTGGTCCAAGCTGTGATATAAACAAAACGCTATTGGGTGTTTAAAGAAGGGGGCGGGACCGCTTGATATGCCCCGCCCTGTCTTCCTGTTTCAGTTGAAATGACATCAGCACATGAGTGTTTCAAAGCACTTCAGTGGACCTTTAAATCTCAACATTTTGAGTTTATATCTAATTATTCTGACTTCCAGTTGTGAGAAAAAAGTTGCAAATTACCTCTTTTCTTTCCTTGGAAGAAACTTGCTTTCGTTGAAATATGACCAAAATCATGGACACATTTTTATTTCACAATATCAATATATAAATATATAATTGTTTTTTGCTGGAAGTAAGGTTTTTTAAAAAATACCAAAGCTATAGATACCAGCGAAATTTTGCAAACTCAACACCAAATTTGACAGCAAAATCTAATAGTAGCCTAAATAATGCAAGTAGGAAGTGTAATACAGCCAGTCATACAATATGAACTAATTATGTGTGTGTGTGTGTGTGTGTGTGAGAGTGTGAGTGTGAGTGGTGTGGTATCTGTCTCTGTGTTGGTTGTGTACTGTGTCTGTGTGTGTGTATCTGTGTGTGTGTGAGTATCTGTCTGTGTGTGTGTGTGTGTGTGTGCGTATCTGTGTGTGTGTGTGTGTGTGTATCTGCCTCTGTGTGTGTGTATCTGTGTATCTGTGTGTTGTGGTTTGTGTTGTGTGAGAGAGTATCTGTCCGTGTGTGTGTGTGTGTGTGTGTGCGTATCGGGTCTGTGTGTGTGTGTGTGTGTGTCTCTCTCTCTGTGTTTGTGTGTGTGTATCTGCTCTCCATCTTTGTGTGTGTATATCTCCTCTCCCTCTGTGTGGGTGTGTGTGTGTATATCTGCCTCTGTGTGTGTGTGTGTGTGTGTGTGTGTGTGTGTGTGTGGGTTGTATGTGAGGTGGTGGTGTGTGTGTGTATCTGTGTGTGTGAGAGAGAGTGTGGGTGTGTATATCTTGCCGGTCTGTGTGTGTTGTGTGTGCGCGAGAGAGTTGTGTTGTGTAAATCTGTCTCTCACTCTCTGTGGTTTGACTGGTGTGTGTGTGTGTGTGCGCGTTTTTTTGTGACAAATGAGGACATTAATTTGTATAATGACAAGGGTATGACTTAGGTATTACAAGGAGAAGGTGACTTTCAGGACATTACCCCATGTCCCCAATTTTCAAAACGCTTATAAATCACACAAAATAGAGTGTATTGAAAATCTGAAATAGCAAAAAGTCTCCTGTGAGGGGTAGGTTTAGGGGCAGGGTTGGTGTAGGGCAAAAATACAGTTTGTACAGTATAAAACCCATTACGCCTATGATGTGTGTGTGGTTGTGTTGGGTGTGTCTATCGTTCTCTGTGTGTGTGTGTGTGTGTGTGTGTTGTGTGTGATGAGTGAGTGTGTGTTTGTGTGTGTCTCACCTCCTCCCACTGTGGATGTACGTATGAGTCGGGACAGAACGCAGCAGGCGCCGCACTCAGGATCTTAGTGAATCGAACGCTTCCGCAGCGCTCGGGGCCGGCCGTCCGTACATCGGCGGAGGAAACAGCCTCACACACACACACACACAGACACAACAAGACACACACACACACACACAAACGACACACACATGCATACACACCACACACAGACAGACACAGAAACAGACTAAACACACAACACACACAGACACACACACACACACACACACACACCAGACACGAGACACACACAGACACACACCACACAAACAGGCCACACATCACACACACACACACAACAGACACGACAAAGACCACAACACACACTAAACAGACACACACAACACACACACACACAAACAGACACACAAACACACAGACACACACAAGTAACCCATCACTGTCCTTACGTGGACTTCTTCCTTCCTGCTGAAGTTTCTTATTTAAAAGAGACTTCATACTCATTAATATTATTGATTTAACTGCACTGATATTGCTGGATAAAAAGCAAACTGAATTGATCTGAATAATGACTCTATTGTCTTCTGTAGAGCTGCTTTACAGCTAAAACTTGGTTTCATATTTGATGAATTTTACAACATTCACACTGTTATTTTCCTGTTTGTTCAATTCAATTCAAGTCAATTCAAGTTTATTTGTACAGCGCTTTTCACGATACAAATCATTGCAAAGCAACTTTACAGCAGATTAAGTTTCTACAATATTTAGTGGTAGCTTATCAGCGGTGACTGTCAGTTTATGTACATATGGCAGAAATGTACGGAAAAATCAATTAAAGACGTAATCAAACAGACGATGAACACTATTAACAGAATTATTATATGATGCAATCAAACTTATAGCAGAATATAGTTTGTTAATGTGAAGCTGCCTAAAAGCAATCTGCATTGCATGAAGTGCTACAGAAATAAATGTGACTTGACCTGTTGGTTAAAGGGATAGTTTAGCTAAAAATGATCATTAGGCCTCATGTTGTTCCAAACTTGTATGATTTTCTTTCGTTCTTGTGTGGAACACAAATGTAGATATTTGAATGTTGGGAACCAGCACAGAGCTCCTATTCTCCATCTTCATTACTTTACTGTCTTTATTTAAACAAATACGATTCCCAGAGCACACACACTTACCAGATTACAGAGTGCACTGCTGGTTACACTGTTACATTTCATATATTTATTTATTCATGAAAAATACTATAGTGAAATGACTGAATCAAGACAATGCCATCTGCTGAGAGAGAGACTGACCTCTGAGTCCAGGTGAGCTTCCAGGTCCACCATCAGGAAGATGTAATCCACCGGGATCGAGGACACGAAGTCCACGAGGAACCAGCTCTTCAGGTAGCGCTGGCGGATGGCCTTGGGGTCCAGCAGGATCTCCGTACTGTCCTCTTTCACGATCCCGGTGCGGAAGTTCAGCACCAGATCCACCAGGAAGAGCGTGTCCGACACCACATTAAAGATGATCCACGGAGGAGTGTTCTCGTCCTTGAAGAAGGTGATTCCCACCGGGAGGATGATGAGGTTTCCCACCATCAGCAGCAGCATGAGGAGATCCCAGCAAAACCTGCACATAAAAATGGAATTTGGCAACATTTGGATGAATGAATCAAACGTAGAGCTGCACACTCATGCACTAGTGTGTGTGTGAATATTACAGCACTGCTGTGTGAGTGTGAATCTGCATGTTGTGTGTGTGTCAGTTTGCTGTAACCCACGCACTGAAACACATGTGATGCATGTCTGCATCTCACTGTATGAGCACATGAACTTCATCTGAGACTCACTTCAGCAGCATTTCACCATTTGCTTTGCGAAAACAATCAGGAGATGCACACAAAACTCAGAGATCTTCACTACAACCCGCCAAAATAAGCGTTCAGTTTAACTTGAAGAAATTGTTACAAAAATGTATTGATACTTCTCAAAGCAATAATAATACAAATACAACAGCATAAAAGTGTTTAAAAAAATATCACAATATTTCTTCCATGTTTTAATGTAAACAGTAAGTTTATGTTGAGCAGCACTTGTCAAAAAATGAAAGGAATTTCCACTATGCCACCAGACAGTGAAGCGACTCGACTGCAATGTAATGTAACATGAAGCTGATCACATCTTCTGTCTCCGTTCATGTTTCAGTCGCTGTGTGTCTGTCTGTGAGAGTCTGATTATCTCTGTCTGCGGTTATGACATCAATATTATTGATCATCTCCCTATGAGAGATTCAGAGCTGCATGGAGTGATAATACAGTAATGCGGGAGTCTAGCTGAGCACGTCACACACCACATTACAATCATCTGGTACACTGTCAGTCGTGTGTGTGTGTGGTGTGTGTGAGTGTGTGGTGTGGGAAGTGTTGTGTGTGTGTGTTTTTGTTGTGTTAGTGTGTGTGTGTGAGAGTGTGTGTGTGTGTGTGTGGAGTGTGTGTGTGTGTGTGAGTGTGTAGTGTGTGTGTGTGTGTGTGTGTGTGTGTGTGTGTGTGTGTGTGTGTGTGTGTGTGTGTGTGTGTGAGTGTGTGTGTGTGTGTGTGAGAGTGTGTGTGTGAGAGTGTGTGAGTGAGTGAGTGTGTGAGTGTGAGAGTGTGTGTGTGGGTGAGAGTGTGTGAGTGAGTGAGTGTGTGTGGTGTGTGTGTGTGAGTTTGTGTGTGCGTGTGAAAGTGTGTGTGTGTGTGTGAAAGTGTGTGTGTGTGTGTGTGTGTGTGAGTGAGTGAGTGTGTGTGTGTGTGTGTGTGTGTGTGTGAGAGTGTGTGTGTGTGTGTGTGTGTTTGTGTGCGTGTGTGTGTGTGTGTGAGTTTTGTTGTGTGGTGTGAGTGTGAGTGTGATTGTTGTGTGGATTGTGTGAGAGTGCTGGTGTGTGTGTGTGTGTGTGAGTGTTGTGTGTGTGTGTATATGTATGTATGAGTATTGTGTGTGTGTGTATATGTGTGTGTGTGTGTGTGTGTGTGTGTGTGTGTGTGTGTGTGTGTGTGAGAGTGTGTGTGAGAGAGAGTGTGTGTGTGTGAGTGTGTGTGTGTGGGTGGGTGTGTGAGAGTGTGTGTGTGTGTTTGTGTGTGTGTGAGAGTGTGTTTTGTAATGATGGCTGCTGTCACACTACGAACAGCTCAAGCATCCTGATGTCACACCATTTCTGGAGAAACTGGGACACTTGAGCAGATCTGAGCTCACACACTCACACACACTCTCACAAACACACACACACTCACACACACGCATGCACACACATCAGGTGTGTGCGTTCAATCAGCGATCAGTAATAATCTGCTCATAATCTCCAGCAGACAGTCAGGAGCGAGTTTGAACCGTCTGACTGACTTTTTCTGCCTCATTTAGTTATTCATAGTTCCAGTTTAACGTAATTGAAATGGTAGCTGATTGAATTATGCATTATGCATACATTGGATGAATTATGCATCACATTATGAATATTTGATCCATGCTCATTTCTGACAGCAGACAGACTAATTGTGCTCATATGCATATTCAGATGTCGCTCTGCTGTCTGTCTGCCAGATCACGCAACATTAATCACACCTGCAGCACACGTGTGTGACCTCCCTAGCAACACCTTAGCAACCACCAACCAATGCCTTAGCAACCCCCGGGATCCAGTGGATGTTATCTGTTGTCTGAGAGCCAGTGCTCAGTGTGTGTCTGTGTGAATTCTCCAGCGGGAAACTGCAGCTATATTTAGAGTGGCAGGTTTGATTGGATTACAGAAGGGCCAGGCAGCAGGGCTCCATAAGCAGACAATCACCTCACTCTACAGTTTGGGTCCAAATCAAAGAAAAGATCAGCAGCTTCAGCCTGTAAGTCAACACACTACATCTAATCTCAAGTATAAGCCTGAATATCTGTCTGATTAATTTAGTCTGCTCTCTGTCTCTGTATCTGTTTCCAGCTGGTATTAACATCTGTTCAGAGACAGACAGGTGTGAATCACGTACAAAACACTGCTCTGATCACTGAAACACACTCAGAGTCAGTCAGAAGCATCACTGGACACACGCCTGCTCACCTGTCAATCACCCGCTGCACTAAACCTGCGTACATGCAGCTTAATAACAGAATATTCATCATTTGAGAAACTATGTCTGACATTAACAACAAGTGCATCTCAGCTTCACTGAAATATTGGCGAGTAATTCTTGAGCTCAGATTAACATTTGGGAGAAACTTTTTGCTGACAGTGAGTGAAAGTTTGGGGTCACTATAATTTTTTATACTTTTATTCATCAAGGATGCACTAAATTGATCAAAAGTGACAGTAACTTTTATAATAATTTGTATAATTTATAATATAAATATAATTTAAGAACTTACAAAAGAGTTATAGTTTAAAATAAATGCTGCTCTTTTGAACTTTCTATTCGTCTGTGGAATCCTGAAAAATGAAATGTATCACCGTTTCCACAAAATATTGTGCAGCACGACTGTTTCAACATTGATAATAATCATAAATGTTTCTTGAGCAGCGAATCAGCATATTATAATTATTTCTGAAGATCATGTGACACTTTAGACTGCAGTAATGATGCTGAAAATACAGCTGCGCATCACAGAAATAAATTACAGTTTAACAGAGATTCATATAGAAACAGCTGTTTTAAATTATAATAATTTTTCACAATTTTTTTTTATTTTTGATCAAATAATTGCAGCCTCGGTGAGCAGAAGAGACTTCCTTTCAAAAACTAAAACCTCAAACTTTCAAACTTTTGACCATTCCAGTAATCTGACGGACCTAGTGACTGAATCACTGACTGACCACACAGGGCACACATACAGGGTGTGTGTGTGCTGGTGTGAGTGTGTGTGTGTGTGTGTGTTGTGTGGTGTGTGTGTGTGTGTGTGGTGTGTGTGTTGAGTGAGTGAGTGGTATGTGTTATATTGATTGTGTGTTTTGTGTGTGTGTGTGTGGTGTGTGTGTGAGTGTGTGTGTGTGTGGGAGTGTGTGTGTGTGTGTGTGTTGTGTGTGTGTGTGTGTGTTTTTTTTTTGTGTGTGTGTGTGTGTGTGTGGGGATTGTGTGTGTGTGTGTGTGTGGTGAGTGAGTGATTGAGTGAGTGTGGGGGTGTGGTGAGAGTGAAGTGTGTGTGTGTGATGTTGTGTGTGTGTGTGTGGTGTGAGTGTGTGTGTGGGAGTGTTGTGAGTGAGTGAGTGAGTGAGTGAGTGTGTGGTGTGTGTGTGTGTGTGTGTGTGAGAGTGAGCGAGTGTGTGTGTGGTTGTGTGTGAGTGTTGTGTGTGTGTGAGAGAGAGAGACTCTGTGTGTGTGTGTGTGTGAGTGAGTGAGTGTGTGTGTGTGTGTGGGTGTGTGTAAGTGTGTGAAGTGTTGTGTGTGTGTTGTGTGTGTGTGGTGTGTGGGTGGTGTGTGTGTGTGAGTGTGAGTTTAGTGTGTGTGTGTGTGTGTGTGTGTGTGGTGTGCGTGTGTGAGTGAGTTTGTGTGTGTGGACCTGAAGTCGCTGTAGGGGTGTATGATCCAGGCTCCAGCTGATCTGAGTCTCTCCTGCTCCAGAGCCACGGCCTTGTGGCTGCCCAACATGCGGAGCGAGAACTTGTTGACGCCGGGCTGCAGCATGGCTCCGAACTGCCTCTGGATGAAGGTGGACTGGTTTGAGTAGCTGTAATCCCTCGCCGTCCAGCCCCGGTCCGGTCTCTGGTGTCCCGGCCGCCGTGGTGGTGGTGGTCTCGGGTCCGGCGGCGATCACGACCATCCCGGTGCCGGAGGAGGAGGAGGACGCCAGAGCGGCTCGGGAGGCGACGCCCACGGTGCGCTGCACGGAGGTCGGCGCGGAACCGGCGTGCGGCAGAGGGGTGGTCGGGGTGCCCGGTCGAAACGGGCCGGTGTCACGCGTGGAGCTCATGATGGAAAGGCGGCGGTCGCCCTCCAGAGACGCCTGGGAGAGACGGTAACCGGGAGACGGCAGGCTGCTCTTACTGCGCCGCTTAGAGTCTCCGTTCCGCGCGGAAGCCCCGGTGCCACCATCCATGCCAGCGCGCACCCACACACACACACACACACACACAACACACACACACACACACCCACCACACACACTGACCTGTTGTTGCTCTTCTGTCAGATAAACACCGGTCTGTTCGCTGTCTGATCGGTCAGAACGAGCTCAGAGTCGGTTTGACCTCAGCGCGACAGATTCTCCTTTACGCTTCCTCCGGAGGACGCCTCGCCCCGCCGCGCCGCGCCGCCCTCCGACGGCTCCTCATTGCGTTCGAACGCCCTTGAATTGACGCTCCGTTCGTCCTTGACGCGCTCGTCTTCAGGCGCCGTCCGTCATTTCTCCTCATTTCTCCATGTCCTCGAGGCCCAGGCGCTCCGACGCGCACCGACACCGGCCAGCATCTCCGTGATTCGGTGATTCCCGCCTCTGGTTGTCACGGTGATGTATCGCGTTCAACAGACGCGCTTATACAAGAACTATCACTTCTATCACACACACACACACACACACACACCACAGGTCAGTCAGACGCGTGAAGGCGCATCATCATCTTCAGATGCGCAACAGGAGAATCGGATGAGAAACGCGCCGCAGCTGAGTGATTCTTTCTGAAACACGCGATAATCAGGCGCTTATCCAGCGCGCGTCGCTCCTTCGCGTTCATCCCTGTCACTTGTTGAGCTTGACGGAAGGACCAACGTGGTATTAAATAAATATGAAATCAGTGTGTGAGCGCGTGAAGGTCTGTCGCCATGGCAGCAGCAGCATCAGCATCATTCCTGTCACTCGCGTGCTCAGGTATGAGTGCGCGTCACCATGACGACACGGAGGCGGGAGGAGAGAGACAGACAGAGAGAGAGACACTGAGAGAGAGAGAGACTGAGAGAGCGGGATAGAGAGGAAGATAGAGACACTGAATCGAGAGAGAGAGAGAGAGCGAGAGCACTGAGATAGAGAGAGAGAGAGAGAGAGAGATAGAGAGACACTGAGAGAGACACTGAGAGAGAGAGAGAGAGAGAGTGAGACACAGAGAGAGAGAGAGAGAAGAGAGAGAGAGAGAGAGAGAGAGAGAGAGAGAGAGAGAGAGACACTGAGAGAGACACTGAGAGAGAGAGAGACACAGAGAGAGAAAGAGAGAGAGAGAGAAAGAGAGAGAGATGAAGAGAGACACTGATAAGAGAGAGATAAGAGAGTGAGACACTGAGAGAGAGAGCGAGAGAGAGGAGAGAGAGAGTGAGAGAGAGAGAAAGAAAGAGAGAGAGAGAGGAGACACTGAGAGCGACAAACTTGAGAGAGAGGAGAGAGAGAGAGGAGTGAGAGATAGACACTGAAGAGAGAGAGATAGATGAGTGAGACACTCACTGAGAGAGACACTGAGAGAGAATAAAGGAGATAGAGAGAGATAGGAGTAGAGAGAACCCTGATAGAGGAGGAGGAGAGTGAGAGACCCTGATAGAGACACTGAGAGAGAGAGAGAAGAGAGAGAGTTGAGAGAGAGACACTGAAGAGAGGAGAGAGAGAGAGAGAGAGAGAGAGCAGAGAGAGAGAGCAGAGAGAGAGAGAGAGAGAAACTGAGAGGAGAGAGTAGAGAGAGAGAGACACGGAGAGAGACACTGAGAGAGAGAGCGAAGAGATGAAGACAACTGAGAGAGACAGAGAGAGAGAGAGAGAGAGAGAGAGAGAGTGAAGAGAGACACTGAGAGAGGACCTGATAGAGAAGAGAGAGATAGAGAGAGAGATACACTGAGCGATAACACTTATAGAGGAGGAGGAGGAGAGAGAGAGTGAGAGAGAGACATGAGAGAGACACTGAGAGAAGAGGGAGAGAGAAGAGAGATAGACACTGAGAGAGAGACCTGATATAGAGAGATCGAGAGAGAGATGATAGAGTGGATAGAGACACTGGAGAGAGACCCTAGAGAAGAGAGGAGTGAGAGAACAGACAGAGAGGGAAACACTGAGAGATGAGAGGAGAGAGAGAGAGAGAGAAGAGAGAGACACAGACTGTCAGACTTCCTTATCAAACACAATGCCTTGAGGAAATCTCAAATTGGATTCCTCCCAAAATGCCGCACATCTGATCACATTTTTACACTACAAACACTAATTGATAAATATGTACATCAAAACAAAAGCCAAATTTTCGCCTGTTTTATTGATTTCAAGAAAGCGTTCGACTCAATCTGGCATGAAGGATTATTCCTAAACTCATCGACAGCGGAATAGGAGGTAAATTCTATGATTTGATCAAATCCATGTACACAATAAGTCAATGTGCTGTTAAAATTGGAAACAAAAGAACAGAATTTTTTCTTCAGAGGCGTGGAGTGAGACAGGGCTGCAGTTTAAGCCCCACCCTCTTCAACATCTACATCAACCAATTAGCCAATGCTTTAG
>JADLZN010001158.1:192500-194272 GCA_018155175.1 Sinocyclocheilus anophthalmus | reverse complement strand
CTTTAGAACATGCTCCCATCCAAGGTCTCACTCTCCATGACACGGAGATAAAGTGTCTTCTTTACGCAGACGACCTGCTTCTCCTGTCGCCCACTAAAGAAGGGCTTCAGGACAGCCTGTATCTGCTGGAGGATTACTGTCAGACCTGGGCCCTGACAGTAAACCTCCAAAAAACTAAAGTCATGATCTTCCAGAAACGCTCCAGACCTCAGGGACTAACACACACATTCACACTATCACACAGAACCATTGAAACCACAAAAACATACACTTACCTCGGCCTAAAGATTACTCCAACAGGTAACTTTACTTTGGCTGTGAATGAGCTCAAAGAGAAAGGTCAAAGGGCTTTCTATGCCATCAAAAGATAAATTAAAATTGACATCCCAATCCAAAACTTTTCAAATCAGTAATTGAACCAATTATGGCAGTGAGGTGTGGGGTCCATCTATAAAATTAGATTTTTTTAAACATGGAAAAACATCCAATTGAAAATATGCATTTAGATTTCTGTTAAAGAATATTCAAAGTCCAAAGAAAAACACCAAATAACGGATGCAGGGCAGAATTAGGCCAATACCCTCTCCTTCTAAACATCCAAAAAAGAGCCGTCAAATTCTGGAAACACCTAAAGACAAGCGACCACAGCACATACCATTATAAAGCCCTAAACACCAACAGCTGAACACAAAGAGTCCTCTCCTTCAGCTGCTGCTGAGACTGACAGAGATCAGTCAGCCTCAGGACTCACACTCACTCTCAACCATTCGGCCCACACAAATCATCAACACAGAGAAACACAAGTACATCACCCACTGGACAAACACCATCAAAAACCAGCACAGATTAGAATGTTATTCGGCACTAAATCGAGAGTACACCACGGCAAGCTACCTGAGCACAGTGACTGATGTGAAGCTCAGGAAAAAACTGCGATGTACAGACTCAGCGACACAGTCTGTCTGTAGAGATGGGCCGGCGCAGACAAACCTGGCTCTCTCGTGAGGAGAGACTCTGCTCCCACTGCAGTCTGGGAGAGATAGAGACAGAGCTGCACTTCCTCACAGAATGCCCCAAATACCTAACCATCAGAGACCACTATTACCCCAAAATAAACTAAATATTTCCCCAATTTAATAGTTGCACATCAACCGAAAAACTTTGTTTCATTCTCAGCGAAAAAGCCAAATGTGCAAATATTGCTGCAAAACTAGTAGCATCGTGCCATGACCAGAGGGACAAACACACTCCAGAAACACACAGACACACTCTCACAGGCCAGAACTGAAACACTGTTACTCGTGTACATATCTTACATTTCTCTGTCCAGCAGTTGCTACAGGAAAATCGTTATTACTATCATTTATTTTTATTTGATTGATTTATTTATTTATTCCCTATATGTATCGTTGGGCATAATGACATTTTCCATATTAGTATATATTACCTATTAGTTATAATAGAAAATATGTTAATGTTCTAATGTAATGTTTCAGATGTGAAACCATTCTCTTTGTTGTCCGAAATGCTTTGGCAATACACACTTCTTTTTGTCATGCCTATAAAGCACATATTGAATTGAATTGAATTGAGAGAGAGAGAGAGGAGAGAGAGGAGAGAGAGAGAGAGAGAGAGTGTGTGTTGTGTGTGTGAGAGAGAGAGAATCACAGAAGATCACTACAGTCTATTGTTGTGAAATTACAGCAGAACTCACCAGAATCAGAGAGATCACCTTCCCTTCATCACCGTCCAGCAGAGGAATGATGAGCGCT
>JADLZN010001158.1:90000-187500 GCA_018155175.1 Sinocyclocheilus anophthalmus | reverse complement strand
TCTGAGAGCTTTTTCACTCGTGGAGAGAGGAGAGAGAGACGCTGCTGCTTTTGTTGGCTTTCCTCCGTCCGTTTGAAGTCTCATAAAGGTGTGTAACGTCTAATCTTACAATCAAAGCTCTCTGATTTCACATCAAACGAGACGGAGCCGCAGAACAGACCCTCAAACACGGAGACAAGACTCCTGAGAGACTGAACACACGCACAAACGCTGTGTTGCTTTGTGCAAATACAGTTTACGTCTGTTATGAAGTATTTGTTACATAAAATGATAACTATAAAAAAAAAAAGTAAATTAAATATGAATAAAAATGAAATTGAACTAATACTATTCAAAATAATTTTGCTAAATGCAGAATAATAAACTAAATTAATAGTAATATGAGGATGAAAAAGATTTAGGAATTGTTCATTGAACTTATTATTATATATAATTGTATATGTTAAATGAAATAAATGTCAATACAATCAAATAAATCTGGAATGCTTTTATCATTATTAACACTTTAAAAGCAATGAGAAATTAATGCCTTGGCAACTAATAAACACATCATTTAGTTGGAAACCTAATAAATCTCAAACTGAAAACTTAAACTGCAATACAGTAATACTATGATAAGTAATATTCTTTAAAAAGTAATACAAATACACAAGCAAACACATTACTAAGAAAAAAAAGTGAATTAAAAAACCGGAATATATATGTATTCTATAATTAATAATAAAGGTGTGTGTGTGTGTAAAATACAATTAAAGAGTTTAATCACTCTTAAGTCACTCTAAGAACCTTAACATGAAAACACACACACACGCACTTGGCCAAAGAGTAAATCTTTCTCCTTCAGTATTGAATAGTTTTGTACTGGACAGTGAAACTGTGTGTGTGTGTGGTGTGTGTGTTTTAGTGTGTGTGTGTGTGTGTGTGTGTGGTTTGGTGTGTGTGTTTGTGTGTGTGTGTGTGGTGTGTGTGGTGTGGTGTGAGGTGAGAGAGTGTGTGAGTGTGTGTGTGTGTGTGTGTGTGGGTGTGTGTGTGTTTTGTATGTGTGAGAGAGAGTGTGTGTTTGTGGGGTGTGTGTGTGTGTGTGTGAGAGAGTGGAGAGATGATTGTGTGTTTGTGTGTGTGTGTGTGTGTAACAATCTGTCATCACAACTGTCCTTCTGGTCTGCAGAAGGGTGAAAAGTTGTCCAGATTTCCGAACATTCTCCCTCAGAAGAGAAAGAAAGAAGACAGAAGCGACGAGGGGGTGACAGTTTTCTCCCCACACAGCAAACATAAAGTCCTGCAGCACGTCAGTTCCCATGACAACATGATATAGTGGGTAGACACTGACACACACACACATACACACACACAACACACACACACACCACACACACACTCACTGGTGTGTGTGTGGGTGTGTGGGGGTGTGTGTGTGTAACTACTTATTTGTACAGTATAAAACCCCTTACGCCTAGGGAGAGTCCCATAAACCATAAAAACAACCTGTGTGTGTTTGTGTGTGTGTGAGAGAGAGTGTGTTGGTGTGTGTGTGTGTGTATGTGTGGGTGTGAGAGCGATAGTGTTGGTGTGGTGTGTGTGTGTGTGTGTTTGTGTTGGGTGTGTGTGTGTGTGTTTGTGTGTGTGTGGTGTGTGTGTGTTTGTGCCTACTTATTTTGTTCAGTATAAAAACCATTACGCCTATGGAGATTCCCCACTTTTCACAAAAACAAACCTGTGTGTGTGTGTGTTGTGAAGAGAGTGTGTGTGGTGGGGGGTGGGTGGTGTGTCGGTGTGTGTGGGTGGTGTGTTGTGAGAGAGAGGTTGTGTGTTGTGTGTGGGTCTGTGGTGTTGTGTGTGTGTGTGTGTGTGTTGTTGGGTGTGTGTGTGTGTGTGTTGTGTGAGTGTGTGTTTTGATGGGGTTAGTGGAAGCGAGAACACGTTGTGATATACGGCCTAGAATGAGGGAACGAAGGTGAGGGGTGCGGTCGATGGTTCAAAGGGAACTGCTTTGTCGGCTCTGATTAAATGTGTATAAGGATTTTCTCACTAATTGGGGTGTGAAAAGTGAGGAGAGTATAAGCAGACATCAAGAAAGGAGAAACAAAAAATTAAGAACGAGAAAAATGCGTACTCAAGCGTTCTGTGTTTAGACGCAGCACAAACCACTAAGAGAGCTATAGATCTACACACAGCAGACTACGACGGGAGACACAAGAAAGACACGACACCACGACGTGTGATTTCGCAGGTCAAGTGAAGTGTTCACTCCTCATATCCGTCCAGAGAAAAAAGACCAAAACATCGCTCAGCAGTTAGATTTCGAAGAGTGTGTCTGCGTACGAGACTCATGTGATAAGTGGAGGAGATTCAACGGGTGAGTAATGTAATGCATGGGTATGGATAGTATTCCGACGGTCGTAGATGGAATCAGCGGTAAGGTACTACTTGAGGGGCTGTCCCTTCGCAAGAGGAACATCGTATGGGTACAACATGTCCGAGTGGAATTCTTATGCACACGACACAAAACATGGGGGGGAGGGACGGTGACTCTGGCAGGTCAAATGCGACATGTCAGCGGTGTGCCGAGGTGGACTGTGGTATAGTTGTGTGTGTGGGGGAAATGCAGGGAGAGGGATGGGGTAGTATGCTGAAAATGAGCTAGATATTGTGTGTTGGGTTAAGAGGTGCAACAATGCCCCGGATGGGTTCGCCAGTGACGGAGCCGGAATCTGATAGACAGACGAAAAAATGATGACGACAGGGAGAGGAGATAATGTGTTGCTGCATGGGCTAATCGCAGCTCTTTCTGCTACTTTTTGTGGATATGGGACGTTCACAAAATAGACACAGGTATCGCCAGATCAGTTTAACATCAAATAGGTTGTTCAGATTAGCATTATGCAGGGTGATGGGTCGGATGAGGAATAAACTCCGAAAAGGCAAAAGAAAGAGGGGGGAGCAGAAGGAGTGGAGAGAGAGTGCATTAAACGAGCACAGGTAACCCAGGTAGTCAATACGGTGGCAACTAAGAGCATTAATTCATAGTACAATGTGAAACGGTATTGTGGGGCGAGCTAGAGGATGGAGATGCTTAGTAATAAGCGATGCGAATAGTAAATTTAATATGGTCAAAGTAAGAGAGATATTGAGGACGGGGTGGAGAGTGCTACAAAGTTGAAGCACACTGGGTGAGTAGAGTAAAAAACTTTTTATTTAGAGGAAGAATAAAAATATACATTTTACAATCAAAATGTTTTTTTTTTAAATCCTTAAAATTTTCAGACACAAATGGCAATGCTTCCAGATGCATCTGCTGATGTGAAACACAAAACCCTTGTGCATGTTCGTCTCCGTCATGCATCATGCAGAAACACTCCTAACACCAAACATTTCTACGTGAGAGACACGAGAGAGAGAAGTCAGGTCAGGAACGGCGCTGAGAGGGTCGAAGCGAGCCATTTCTCCGAGAGAGTGATCGCTCAAGAACATCTGTTCATCTGCAGAAACGCAGCCGCTTTAATGAGAGTCTCTGTTAAAGCTCCCAGGTGTCATTTCTGTGAGCAGCTAAAATAACCACACTTTTACAATTCCAATAGAAACCTGAGTCATGTTTGACAAATGCAAAACTTTCTGAGCTGAACCGTGACGAAAATGTCACTGATTTGGGCTAATAAGTTTCGGTTCCATATACAGTCAAACCAAAATGTATTCAGACAGCTTCAACATTTCTCACATCATATCACAGTTGGGCAATTGGCTATGTTATAAACGTTACTAAATATGAGAAGAGCTCAGAGTTAAACTGTGTCAGAACAAACTCATCTTGATAATGTGCAAAGTAACTTTAGTTATAAATTATGTAATGAATTCTGTTGAATAGCTGTCAGCTGTTAAATTGAAGAACACAATGTCTATAAAAGGCGCAACTAATTACCAAACAGTGCTTCATTCTGAGGTCTGTGTGTCAACAGATCACATGAGCCTTCAAGATAACGCTTCAGCAAAACATGCTCAGCTCAAAGTGTCTGAATCATTTTTGATCCGGTAGTCCACTGTATGAAGAATCTTTGGGTGTAATATATCACAGTTTAGTTTATTTTGCTATCCTCACTTACATAAATGAACTATAGTGTCCTGCACCCACTAGTAAAAAAATATCAAATATTATATCTGCTGTCTGAATAATTTTTGGTTTGACTGTAGATATGATGTAATGTCAGGATTTATTTTCCTGGGCAACCTGAAATAAAACTGTCAATCACCGCAAGCGCATGCCCAATTACCTAAAAAGAGGAGGGTCGGGCTCACTTCAGAAGGGAGAAGGAGGAATAGTGTACACAGAGGCGGGTGCTGTGGATTTGATTGACAGCTTGACATCAGAGCCATTAGCGGAATGGAAATGTGAGGTCAGGATGAAAGATAATGATACGCTGGTTTTTAGACGCGCCATTAAAGTTTCTATTGAGCGCACACACACTTATACTGAAGGAACGGCTTCGATTCTTGTCGATCCTGAACGCTTTTATGTATGATATACTGAGAGATACAGGAGCAGAGGTCGGATGTGATTGACGTGTGCTGTTGTTCAGAGAGAAGAGAGGAAAGGAAAGCGCTGGATTCTGACATTTCTCACGGCACAGGAATCAGTCACAACTACACTCTTAAAAGTAAAGGTGCTTCACAATACCATAGAAGAACCTTTTTGTCTAAATGGTATTCAGAACGAACCTTTAACATCTGCAGAACCTTTCAGTTTCACAAAAGCTTATTTGTGGCGAAAGAAGGTTCTTCAGATTATTAAGAATGGTAAGAAAGAGATGGTTCTTTGTGGAACCAAAAATGGTTCTTCTATAGCATCGCTGCGAAGAACCTTTGAAGCACCTTTAATTTTAAGAGTGTAACACCTCAGATGTGTGTAAGCCAATTCTGATTCAGATTTTTTTCAAGGACTACTGTTATGGTGTTTAATATTTTAAAACGTCCCCCTTTTTTATCTACAGTGCTTTAATTTAGTTTTTATTTCATTCTTATTATTATTTTTAAGCCTCCATCCCAAATCCCTTTCATTGTGTATAAAAGAGCTGATCCGTTCCATGCAATGAAAGGATGATCAAAAACAGATGTTTCACAAAAGAAAGCAGGTTTGCAATGTCACAATCAGCATGTTTACAAGGACAACAATATTCCTATTTTAACACGCTTAAGACAATACTCAAAAAACAGAGATTTTTGATTGCATAATCCGTCTTTAGAAGGTTAGGGTCCAAAGACTCAGAACGCCAATCGTGAAATTTATAGACATGGTTGGGGAAGTATTCAACACTATTAGTTTAGGTCGCTATACTTGAACGGTAGCAGGAATAGAGCATGATACAAGGGCAGACTTAATCACATCTACGCGTTAGGGACTTTGGATCGCGTGCATTTTGCTACCATGAGGATATGTGATAGCACAGCGTGGAGAATGATCTGCAGTTGATTCAGAAGCCTTGACGTGCAAACTAAAACTGAGCTGGGCTGTTGGAGATAACCCGTCGTCTGTTTGCATGTATAGCATGACAAATTCATTCCTGGCCACTTGAGTCGTTTCCGGGTTAACAGTCTGATGTTAAAATATAGAGTAGAATAATTAAACGCTGGAACAAGGATACGTTAATATTCTAAAAGCAATCTCGGCTGGTTTACTAAACGCCTGTAATATCATAATGGAGGTTGTCGTTCATTTCAGGAATATAATTCGCAGTTATTCGCTGTGCAAAGAGGGGGCACGTTCTTTTATTAGTGTACAAAAGGGAGGGGTAAATCCGCGAGCCAGACAAGATATGGTGCTGTAGAGCATAAGCCCCTTCGCCCTTACGCGGGTTATCTTGGCGGTCCTTCGTATGAGCAAACCATTAGGGGATCATGGGGCTGATCCTCAGCATCGCGCCGAGAACATTGCTTGTGTCAATGTTTTCGTCTTCCTTACCCTCCAACAGGTACAACGCACCACACTCTGCAAAACCCCACGAGACAACAGCTGAGAGTGGCAGTCCGAGTCATTAGTCTTGATTAGACATGTCAGGTATCGTTTAATGCGGTATATCACGATAATGAATATGCACGATACTGTTGTTCAATTGTACGTGTGCAATGACTTTAAGTTTTTTTGTACAAATTATTAATTTGTTTAAATGCATTTTTAAGGAATACTTTTTCCCATCACTGGTCAACAAGGCGCGAACACCGTTGTATGCTGTTCAAATACCATGTTCTGGTCATGTAAACCACACGGATGAGAAGCGCATTCCCTCTGACAGCATCATAGCGCGCTGATGGAACAGACAGAAATGCAGCCGACTTACCCCGAAAAAAAAAAAAAATAAACCGCCGTAAGAAAAAAGCAGCTGCTACTTTCATCTTCTGAAACTATTTAAGTTTAACACTCTTCAGGTTTTTGTATTCGCATGGTGTTTTATCGCAGCTCTGACTACTTGTATTGACCCAAATATAAGAATTTTTTTTTTTCTTGGAAATACATCTGAAAACACGCGGTCGTCTTATATTCAAGGTCTAAACTTTAACATCCCCCCCCCCCCCCCCCAATACTCCCCACAACCATGCCTCGGGAACGTCTTTTGGGCTGGGGGGCGTGACAGAGTGATGCGGGAAGACTGACACTCTATGATGGCGGATCCAAAGCGCAACTTTTGTTAATAAAACTTTCATTTATTCGTTTAATAGCCTATAAGTGAGTGTCTTTGTTGCTGGGATTTCATTAAAAACATAACAATTAAGCCCCCCCCGATCCCCACAAACTAAGCATTAGTTTTAAATAAGGGAAAATTATTTATTTGGGTGACAACAGCTATATCCATCGTATTCATTTTGTCAATGCAAGGTAGATGTTTAATATATGCGAATTTGCCATTGTAAAATTTTATGGCTGATGTGTTTTAATTAATAAGATAAACCACAAACTACGAACGTTTTAAGGTAGCCTGAGGGGAAATCCATAGGCTATTTATTTGTGTTAAACACGAGTAAAACATATCCTTATTTATTTTGTTAATAAAAGTTCAAAGTTTAATGTTTTTTGTTGTTGTTGTTGTTTTCGATTAATAATAATGAGCCATAAGCATGCATTTAAAGTAAGGGGAAAATCCAAAAACCTTACATTTATTTGTGATACAACGCAGGTACATCAGTCTTATTCAGTGGCGTAGCAAGTCAGCCCCGGGCCCATATGCAAAAAATTTGTAAAACATGTTTAAATGTTATGGGCTTCAACTCAGTTAACTTAACTTACACTGTAAAATCTAATTAGTTGGGCTTACTTAAAAAAAGCATGCAAACCGATTGACTTGAAAAAACGAAGTAAAGTGAAATAGCAATAATATGTTGTACTGACAGATGCTTAGTTAATATAGTTTACTTACACAAGAGTTCTAGAACTAAAAAAAGAACTGTAGGGGGTACTTGATCCTTTCATTTAGGTTTACTCATGACTTATAGCTACTCACTGACTCCCAGAGTGCATTGCGGCATGAATAAATTATGCAGTTGCTTTGTTTTACGGTTGTTGATTTTATTTGACAATTTTATTTGCTGTCTTTTGTCAGTAGTAGCACAACAAAAAGAGCGAATAAAATGGTTATTGTTACAATTAATAAAAATAAATTAAATTGAATTGTTACCATTGTTGTGATTCGCGTGCTGAATGTTTAAGTCTGTGTGACTTTAGCATATTACCACACACTATTTAAGGATTATATAAACCCAATAGTCTTAAGGTATTTATGAAAAATTAATTTTGCAAAAGTTCATTGACTAACACAAGCACAATTAAAATAACACATTAATTAAACTAGAAGATAGATCACCTTCTAAAAGCAACCTATTTATTACTTTTCTTCCCTTGAAGTCAAATAACTCTGACTTCATGTTGCATTGCTGCATTAACAGGAAGAAAATTATATTAACATAAACAGAGTTCCAAGTGCCCAACCAAAGGGAACACTAATCACTATAATTGTGAGTAAAAAAAACCCCACATTTTAGGAAAATCAACATCAATTTAAGAAGTTAGCTTATGTGATGTTCTGTCAAATATTTCAGTTGTATTGAAAATTAAACATTCATGGATAGTTCAGAACAGTGAATGCAACTAGGTTAAAGATAACTGCAGACATTGGAGGAACATTAGTGAAAAGTTTATAAGACTTTTTCTTTTCTCTTCTTCTTTGTTGTCATGTTGCACATTAGCAGCATATTAGTGCACTGCTGCCTCTCATTGGTTTTTTAATGTCATTGGTTCCTTTGTGGCTACTTTAATATTTTAAGTAAGCGTCACTCAAAACAGTAAGTAAATTGTTTTATTTGACTTGAAAGTAGCTGTAACTTAATAAACCTAGTAAGTATAATAACTAAGTAAAGATAACTAATTATATCTAAGTAAGGTAAACTATTGGATTTTACAGTGTAGGCCCTACTGTTGATTTTTTGGAAGTAAATAAAGTTCCGTGAATCGTGACTATTCACAAGCTGTTTTATTTAGGGTAGGCTATAGGCTAATGCTTGGAAATGTTGTTTAAAGTTTTCAAGTTCATTCATTATTTGTAGCACGCAAGCCACCCAATAATCGCAGCTTTGCGCTTTGTTACTACAAAGTCTAAGCCTTCTGTCAATTTTATGATAAAATACAAACAATAAATGTTTTTTTACGCTCTTTAATTTGTAGTGAGATTATTCGCCTCAGTTCAAGCTGCATATGAATCAATTATATTTTCTTCTTTAATATTTGCAGCACGAAATAAACATGAATATGTGAATGCATGTTGAAAAAAAATCTGAACAACTTAATACAAACGAATGTCTCATGAATCGATCAGTCAGAGTTTTAAAAAAAGTCAAAAGAATGACGGATACCACAGAGTAGGCCTATGGGTGGAATTTTCACATTATACAACATGATTTTATTATCTTAATTTTAAATTTATTCTTAAAATATTATGACATTCATTTTATTTATTTAGTTATTTTTAAACATGGCACAAAAATGCTGCCGTATAGGCTACTGAATGCAAACACAATTTTGGGCACAATTCATCCCAAAAACAAACAAAAAAATTATAATAAAATAAAAAACAAACAAAAAAAGTCTAAAATACTGAGGGGATATTTGAATTATTTGTTATAAACTAATGTTTTCTGAGTCAATGTTGATATCCTCCTCATGTGGACTGCCTTGTAGGAGAGTAAAATTGCATCTTTACTGATTACATAATGAAATCTGTACTGATTACATTACTTTTTATTTTCGATTTGAATTATTTCGTTTTAAAATAGTAATTTAAAGCATTCTATAGATATATTTATCATGTCGGTGAAGCGCTCCTGCTCAAGACCAAGACGACAGAAAGCGCATCCTGTTTTGTTTTCCTATTTGTGACAAAACCACAAGGTTTTGTTGATATTGTGAGTGCGCACAAATACAAGTAGACCCTTTACAGTTCCGAGTGATGTATAATTCTTTATTATACTTTTATGAGCAAAAATTACGGCATATTTTTAAGTTTCCGCTGTTGAATGCAAAAAAAATGCAAGTGATCGCGCTGGCGCCTCCATGTCCTGCAGCGCGCGCTTCAGCTTCCACTCTCCGCACAAACTATTGGATATGCACCTAACAGCGCTCATTTATCTTGGTTAAATGTTTAAATTAATACTGTGAAATGCATGCATTGTTTTATGTCTGTTTATTTTAGGCAAGTTCGTGTTGGTTTGAGAAGACTAAATTGGTCATACATAATGCTCAACTCACTGTCTGCCGCTGCCGCTTGGTCGTTACTTAAAAAAAAAACTTGAATTTAACAAACAAAAAAAATGTTCCAAACATTTCTAAATTAACTTAATAAAGAAACAAAAGAAATATGACCACTTTGCCATTAAAAACCAAAGCTGAACTATTTTAATAGCTGTGTAATGGGGGAGAGAGAGAGAGAGAGAGAGAAAAGACACGGGATCCAGTCGGACTCGGGCCGAGAATTCTCATAAAGCTGTTGGACAAGGGCCGGGCCTATGCAGGGCTCTATTCGTTCCCTCGTTGCCCCCAAACTGCCTGGGACCATATGCACCTGCATACACTGCATAACCAGACGCTACGCCACTGATCTCATTTGTTCTTATCTGTTCATAAAAGTTTTATGTTTAATATAAGCGACTTTGTCATTGTAGCATTGCTGATGTTGTGTGTGTGTTTTTTCTCATTAAGAGTAATATTGAATCAACCTTAAGAATTAATTTTGTTTCAAGAATAGGAATGCGCCCTGATGACTTTTTAAAGATGCCGACAATTAAAGAAAAAACAAACATGTGAGAATGCGAGATTTGTTGCTGCTGAGGTAGACGCTCTCGCTCTTTCTCTGTTGTCTGTAGAAATTGTTGTTAATTCTTCATTTGGGAACGGTAGAGACATGTTACAATATAATCCAAAAATCATGGCAACAAAAGATTTTTTAAGTCAGTTTAATACGTTTAATCAGTTGAAACTACATTCACAGTCAATTTGATTCAACTGGTGTTTGAACATAGTGTAACCGTACGGTTGGCTGATCTGTCATTGGATAGCTAAGAGGGTGCGATGTTTTTCCATATTCTATGTTAATATATTACGGACATTAAGAAATGATCTTATTTATTTGTATTACAGAGTGTTTCTTGTTGTTACTTGTTAACACCGACCCCCTGCACCCCCATTTTTTCGTGAGCTACCTCGCACACTCTCCCGCTAATGCCCACAACAGTAGGTGGCGCCAAATACGCATAAAGCGAGTGTGGCCATGAAAGATCTTAATGCGTGTTGTAAAGATCTTGAGTAAAAACAAAAGAAGAAGAAAACCTTACAGGTGCATGAGTTGTGACTGTCTGGTTAGCCTGATGGGACCAAACTTTAAAACGTAAGACAGTACCCAGATTTGAAGACTACAGTAAGATTTAACTTCTAATTACTTCTAATTGTTTAATAAGATTTTGTTGGGCTACTATTAGATGGATAGCCTAAATGTCCTATTTCAGATGGGCTACCTGTTTTTTTTTTTTTTATGGTATATCAAAAAGTGTATATTTTTAAAATGTGATTGTTGGTACATTTTACCAATTTTTACCATACTTTCAAATCAAACATTTAAATAGGAAAATTATGCAATATGAAAATAATTGAGACAAAATGTGTTTTACTGAGGAAAAAACAGATTTGGTTTTTAAAAAGCCTTTTTACAAAAGGTACATCTGGAAAAAGGGGGTCGTCTTATATTCGGGCAAATACGGTACTTAACACTAGGGCTGGGATAATAAATCGAAGCATCGCGAATCGAGAAATGATTCTGCATCGATTCGGAGATTTTCCAAACTTCTCTCTTGAATCGATTCTGAGCTCAGTCTTTAACAGCAGATGGCACTGCGTGCTTTAGAAACAGCCGTATTCTGCCTGCTTCCAGTTCCTTACACACGCACCACTTGAACCTAAAATAATCATTCATAAAGTTCGAAAGGTTGAAGCGAATTACAAGGATGTTCACAGTGGGCTGTTTTTACATTAATCTCGCATCATAAAAGCCAATGTGCAATTTAACCACTTACACGACTCAGCCGAACGCACAAGCACTCTTCTTCCTGAGCATGTGAGTGTGCGGTTAAAAACTAGCCTACAGCGCCATCTGCTGTTAAAAACTAACCTCAGAATCGATTCGAGAGAGAATCACGATGCATCGATTTATTGTCCCAGCCCTATTAAACACTTAAGGTCATTGCACACTGAGTCCGAACGTTTCGCACGTCATAAAAAAATTCGGATTTCAATTTTCTGCGTTTTTCGCATCCGTAGCAAGCATTTCGAGAGTTGTTTTGACAATTCAGATCCACCGTACAAGCAAACGCCAAAATCCAGAATGGCGTCTGACAAGTTGATCCACTTCGTCTCGCAGCACAAAGCACTGTATGACAAACAAATAATACAAAGAGATGGAATATAAAGAGCCTAAAATAATGTCGGCTCGGATAACCCAGCATTGATATGAGTGGAACTCTCCTTCCTCAACCACACGCAATCTCAGAAAGCATGGCCCCAATATGCCTCTGTGCTTTTTCTCTCCTTAAAAAGATAAAAAGAAAGAGGAAATATTGGGTCCATCCAAGAGAGACGACAATAAAATCCTCCTCACTGCTTGTTTTGTGTATTGTTTCACAACGCATTAAATAATACACATCAGACTCAGTGTGCAAGGTTTCTGTGCGTCACAAATTTTTAGGATGCCGAACACAAAAATTTCGGACTCAGTGTGCAATGTCCTGTAGACTTAACAGCCTATTTATTTTCAAACTTTTTTACATTTTAATCTGGACTACAATATGTCCTAGATATTGCTTGAAAAGGTTTTGATTCTTTATTGTTCGGTCACAATTTACATTAAGGCTCTATTAGTTAACATAAACTGCCAATGATTCATATTTTAGAACATCCATGAATCAAAAGTTGTAACTGTGTTATTTAATGAACACGAGCTAACATGAACTAGCAGTTGATTAATAACTTCTGTAGAAAATGTGGCTATTGCTCATTGTTAATATCAATGCATTAGCTAAGGTTAACTAATGAGAACTTAATGTTCTCTAAAGAAATTATTTTGCACTTTAATCTGTGTGAAATTATTAACTTTATACATTTTGTGTATTGCTTTATTGTGTTAAGATTTTCAGTTCTGTAAATTGTTATAAAAAAAGATTTTATACTGTAAATATGACAACACTTTTTTGGCACTAATGGTCCCCCCAATACGCAGGGCTAATATAGGGGACCGCATACCGTGATAAAAGCATTAGCAATTAATCGCAACATGAAAAGTTGATAGTCGAGTCAACTATAACCTCCAAAAGGGCCCGTCGGCAAAAGGGTCAATCTGACCAGAAGGACGATATCGCGTCCGGGAGAATCAGCATGATGTAGTGTTAATCAAATCTCGCACTCCAAGTGCTGGGTCGTTACACCACTCATTAGACTGTCGGTGGTAAATACTTTAGCAGGAAATGGACAGGACGAGTACGGCAAAGTGGATGATACCATCGTGTTACCGTGGCGATCAGATCGGTCCTGCTAATTTGTCAGAAATGTCAAGGCAAGTTTTCAACATGATTCCTCAACCTCTGCTCGCGGTCTACATAGGCAGCTGTCTTCTGAGGGAGCATGTGAAAAGAACCTAATAAGTGATACTTTATACAGAACCGAACAAAAATGGCTCTTGGTGTGAAGCGAACTGAACTCAAATTTTCCAAGTTTGACTTTAATGTGTGGCAAAGCCAATTATGCCATAATCACAATCGTCTATTTTTAATTAAACTACTATTTATCAATTATTTTTAGGAATTAAATATATACACTACAAAACAAAGGCTTATCTTACTTAGTATTTTTGTCTCGTTTCTAGTCAAAATATCAAAAAATTCTTAAATAAAGATGCATTTTAGTCCTAATATGTAGTATTGTTTCCGTGGGGGGGGGGGGGGACTATTCGTTTACCAGAGGGGTAAGTAAAATATTCTTAAAACAAGAGTATTTTACTTACCCCACTGGCAGATCATTTTACTTATTTTAAGCAAAAACACACTTAATTTCGTTTTTTTTTCACCCTAGAAACAAGACTAAATATCTTATGTTGTTTTGCTTATCAAGTAAATGCATCTTAATTTAAGAATTTTTAGATATTGGGACTAGAAAGAAGACAAAAATACTAAGTAATATCAGCCTTTTTTTGCAGTGTAATCAATATTTCTTTCACCAAGTCCACCTTCTTAATTTTTTTCTTCCTTGAGTTAAAGGGATAAATAACGTTTTGGCGTTACTCACCATCATGTTGTTCCAAACCTGTATGAATTTCTTTATTCTGCTGAACATAAAAGAAGACATTTTAAAAATGTAGGTAACCAAAATAGTTGACGGCAGCCATCGACTTCTACAGTATTTTTTCCCCAAAGTCAATGGCTACCAGCAGCTGTTCGGTTACCAACATTCTTCAAAACACCTTCTTTTGTGTTACACAGAAGAAATAAAGTCATACAGTTTTAGAATGACATGAAGGTGAGGACTGAACAGTGTTTTTCGCAAAAGAAAAAACATCCTACCTTGTGATGTCTTCAGGTAGCATGACCCAAAGTCTTCTTGCATAAGTCGTATTAAACGAATAGTTCACCCAAAAATGGAAATGTGTTCAACCTCAGGCCATCCGAATTAAGAGTGTGTTTCTTCATCAGGTTTGGAGAAATGTAGCATTGCATCAGTGTCTCAGCAATGGATGCTCTGCAGTGAATGGGTGCCGTCAGAATGAGAGTCCAAACAGCTGATAAAAACATCACAATAATCCACAAGCACTCCAGTCCATCAGTGAACATCCTGAGAAGACAAAAGCTGAAACAAATCCAACATTAAGACATTTTTAACTTCAAACCACTGCTTCCATAATCCATAATAACTCTTCCTCCAGTGAGAAAGTGTTCTGGTGTGAATCAGGAGAGAAATCTGCACAGATCAAGCAGCGTTTAAACAGCTCTAAACACATATGTGTGTGGATTTTGATGTGAGAGACAACAGAAGATGGACTTTTTTCACTGGAGGAAGCGTTATTATGGATTATGGACTCTATGTATTTTAGTTAAAAGCGTCTTAATGCTGGATTAGTTTCAGCTTTTGTCTTCTCCAGATGTTAACTGATGGACTGGAGTGCTGTGGATATTGTGAGTGTTTTTTTATCAGCTGTTTGGACTCTCATTCGTATGGCACCCATTCACTGCAGAGCATCCATTTCTGAGACACTGACGCAGTGCTACATTTCTACAAACCTGAAGAAGAAACAAACTCATCTATCTTGGATGGCCTGAGGGTGAGTGCATTTTCATCAGCTATGCTGAACTATTGCTTTAATATGCCACGCTTGAATGTGTCAATCAGATTTGCTACAGCGGAGAAAATCAGCAAAGAATTGAAATGTAAATCTACTTTATATCTTAAACAATTTTCTTCTTGAAACTTTTCGGGGGAAAGTTTGTGTGCATGATATATAAACTTGGAGCAGACGTTTGCCAGAATGCTATTTTTGCAGAGGATCACAAATCCGCAGAAATAAATGGGGATAATTCAGAACATGTGACGATCAAACACGCTAAAGCTATTAACGTGCTCCGACGCTTGTGCTGCATTATACTGATGCGTCTTAATTTATTGATGAATATTAAAGCCCATTAACTACATGAAAATATGCTTAAATTAAACATGAAATATTTCATAAATACAGCAATAAATATGAACTAGAACTGGAAGTGTGTGAGATGCTGTTATCTCCTGTTTGAGGCGTCCTCGAGGTGTTTGGAAAAATAATCAATAAAGAAACAGCACTCAGAATGACTGCTCGTGTTTTTGTGTGTGAGAGTGTGTGTGTGTGTGTTCAGCACTCAAAACACTCCTGAGACTGATGTAACATCAATAAACCCTCCAGGAGAATCTATTTTCTCTCTGAAAAGACACTCAGAATGCTGATGAAGTCTGTAGCAGTGAATTCTCCGGGTGAGATTTAACCCTGCCGTCTCACCGTACACACACCTGAATCTGATCAGACGGCGATGAATGATTTCTCCACTGTGAAATCAAACCATCAAGTGCTTCCCGTCGGTTCATATTCCAGCGCAGAGACGCACAAACTCTGCCTGTTATTGAACGCAGAGAGAAAACCTCGCCTGGAAAGCGTCTCATTGATCTGCAGGGAGACGCTGCTCACGTCTGAGGGGTTTTGTGGAAGAGCGAAGGGTGTGTTGAACACAGAAAACATGCTTTTTGAAAACTGCAAACACTATTACATCTTTGAGAAAAACTAGATATCAATCAGCAGAATGAAGTCTGAAGAGACTCCGTGTTTGTTTTGGAGACGGAAGGTCAAGTTCATCCTCCAGAGCATCTTGTATTCCAATACTAATGTAATAAATATTTGACTAAAAAGCTATGAAGAGTCTGTATATTGCACTGATGAGTCGTTTTCATGATGAATAGCAATAATAGCAGTAACATACTGTATATAGAGTCTTTTAATTTGAAATGTACATATTTTAAATACTATGGAATTTTATTCCGCCACAGAATTAAAAAAAATAATAGTAAAAATAATCATTAGAATTTGGACTTTTTTCTTGCAATCCTGAGTTGACATCTCTTCTGTCACTTCTGTTTTCTGTTCAAATTAAGTAAAAAAGGTAATCTAACAATTCTGATTTTTTTTTTTAAGTTTAAAAAGTCTGTATTACAAAAAAAAGTCTAAATTGTGAGATAAAAATCCTTTTTATTTTATTTTATTTCTTTATTTATTTATCCAATGCAGAAACAGTTTTCCATAACATTACCCTACATTTACCAACGTGTGTGAATGAAAGTATACTTTTGTTCATCATAGATGCATTCAATTGATGAGAAGTGACATTAAAGACATTTATAATCTACAAAAGATTTCACAGTTTCCACAAAAATATCGTGCAACACGACTGTTTTCAACATTGATAATAAACAGAGTAATGTTTCTTGATCAGCAAATCAGCATATTATAATGTTTTCTGAAGATCATGTGACACTGAAGAATGGAGCAATGATGCTGAAAATACAGCTGCGCAGCACAGAAATCATTAGCTAGTGTGTGTGTGTGTGTGTGTGCGTGAGTGTGGGAGTGTGTGTGTGTGTTGGTGTGTGTGTGTGTGTGTGTGCATGCGTGAGTGTGTGTGTGTGTGTGCCGGCGTGAGAGTGTGGTGTGCGTTTTGTGTGTGCAGCGATGCTGTGTGTGAGTGTGTGTGAGTGTAGTGGTGAGTGTGAGAGTGGGGGCGTGTGTGCGTGAGTGTGAGTGTGTGTGTGTGCGTGCACGTGCGTGTGTGTGTGTAGGGGGAGCCGTGAGCTGTGAGCTGGGAGAGTGTGGTGCGTGCGTGAATGAGTGTGAGTGTGCGTGTCCCGTGGTGCGTGTGAGTGTGTGTGCGTGCTGTAGGTGTGTGAGTGTGTGCGGCCGTGCGTGTGAGTGTGCCTGTGAGTGGGGTCGGCATGCAGTCGAGTGGAGTGTGTGTGGGTTAGTGCTGTGCGTGTGATGTTGTTGTGCGTGCATCATGAGTGGAGTGGTGTGTTGTGAGCAGTGTGTGTGTGCGGTGTGTGTGAGTGTGTGCGTGTGTGCGAGTTGTGGTGTGTGCGGGTGTAGTGTGGCGTGCGTGTGCGGCGTGAGTTGTGTGTTGTGAGTGCGTTGTGTGTGTGTGAGTGCGTGGTGTGTGAGTGTGTGCCATGTGTGCGTGAGTTGCGTCGAGTGTTGTGGCGTGTGCGTGGAGTGTGGTGCGTGTGGGTTTGTGTGTGTTTGTGTTTGTGTGTGTGCGTGTGTGTGAGTGTGAGCGTGCGATTGTGTGTTGTGTGTGTGCGTGTGTGTGTGTGGTGTGCGTGTGTGTGTGCGTGTGTGTATGTGAGTGTGTTGTGGGTGTGTGTGTGTGTGTGAGCGTGCGTGTGTGCGTGTGTGAGCGTGCGTGTGCGAGTGTGTGTGGTTTTCGTACACGGTGGCAAAGGGACAACTCTGAGCACATCTTTGATGGTCGTCTGAAGGCTGCTGACATCAACAACGGAGGCCAACTGCAGCAATGCATCCTGGGAAAATAAAAACACAGACACTCAGATAAATGAACAAATAAATCATTTATATTGTCCGCGCACCATCCGAAGGGTCAAAGGTTAATGAATCCTCTGGAAATACAGCTATGATGAGTTTAACCCTGAGCCTCTGCAAATGTCACACCATTAAGGAAATTAATGTTGTCGTCTTGCGTTTTCTGTCTTTGAAGCCTCTGGCACGTGCATGATCACTCATCTCTCTTTGAAACTGTTTGACCTTTGACCCCCAGCACGCTGACCTCGTCAGCACGTCCACTTAACCCGGGAAATCAGAGCCATTAACCGGCGACGAGAGCGAGACACAGAGAAAGAAATGCTTTTAGCAAATAAGCATTGAACGCATCAGTGGATTCAATGCTGCAAACTAACGAACTAAAGTTAACGATGCTATAAACTTGACCGTCAGCAAGACTTCACTGTAACATGAAATGGTTCCAAAAAGCCTCACAACACTCATCAGAATGACTCATTTCAAGCAAATCACTTCAGTCGGTTTATTTCAACGAACTGACTCAGATTCATCTGAATCTACTCGACTCAATAAATTATTTCAAACGGGAGTTTGTTCTTGCAATGCAATAAATATTGTATAGCAAAACACACACAGCACATAACATTAGTTTAAAAAGTATGGTTTTTTAAATTACTACTATCTGCCTTTCATAATTAAAATGGGGGTTTGGTTGGTTAAATTTTATTAAATTTGTAAAGCTGTGTTGTTATTGTTAACTAAAACTATAACCGATTGTTTCTGCTAAATGAATCAAGCTAAATAAAAATGTAAAAAAGAATGGAATTTAGAAATGTTGCATTGGAAACTAAGTGAAGTAAGTTGGAAGCACTAAAATTATTAAAACCAAAATGAAGATGGAAATGTAAATGTAAAATAAAAATGGCTTTAACGACTGATGTTGTCACTTGAACTGGGGTCTTCATGTTTAGTGTCAGGAAAACGGATAAAAGCAGATGCAAAGACAGATCAGGCTGTTTATTTAGACGGATATTGCGGCACTAAACAGACTAGATTAGTTAGCTGCTTTTGTATTAGAAGCTTTTAGAGTAGTTAACTGCAGTCTGAGTTTACCTCAACTAGTTTAAATTACGAGGAGATTTTTGTAGCAGGGTATAAAAATAAAATTGAATTTAAAAATGAACAAAAACTATGATACTAAAATCACACTGGCTTTGTATAGTACACATCAGTTTAAAGCAATTCATTCAGTCAGAGTCATGTCAACAAATTAGCAGTCAGTATCTGTGGGTGTGTGTGTGTGTGTGAGAGGGGGTGTGTGTGGGTGAGAGTGTGTGTGTTTGTGTGTGTGAGAGTGTGTGTGTGTTGTGTGTGTGTGTGGGAGGGTGTGTGTGTGTGTGTGTGGCCGTGTGTGGGTGTGCGTTTGTGCGTGCGTGGCAGTGGGGCGTGTGTGTGTGTGAGTGTGTGATTGTGTGTGTGCGTGAGAGAGTGTGAGTGAGTGTGTGTGTGAGGGAGTGTGTGTGTGTGAGTGAGAGTGGTGTGTGTTTGTGTGTGGTGTGTGTGGTTGGGTGGTGAGTGCCTGTGTGTGTGTGAGGTGTGTGGGTGTGTGTGTGTGTGCATGTGTGAGAGAGAGAGAGAATGTGTGTGAGTGTGTGTGTGTGTGTGCGTTTGTGCGTGCGTGCGTGTGTGTGTGAGTGTGTGTGCATGTTGGCTTTACTACAGCCGTTTTTTATAGATAATTACAAATAATTATCGCCAATTACGTTCAGAACATTCCAAAAAAAAGAAAATGGGTTTGAACTCAACATCAAAAATCTCAATTAATAGGACAAAAATGTTCAGAACAGAACCGGGGAAGAGAAGGAGAGAGACTTTCAGATGCAGGTGCTTCATTCTGCCACTCTTCCTCTTCCTCCTCTTCCTCTCAAAAAAATGCTCTAAATCAATCCGACACACACCACCACACACACCCTTTCGCGTGGCGCGGCGCGGTTGCAGAGAGATGCGGCCCTGCATTTCTTTGGTTGGATCATCACCATTGTGGAGGAGGGAACAGGAAGCAAAGCGAGAGGTTCAATACCGCGCAGCGCATGATCCCACTTTCAATTTTTACTGAAGAAGGGCAATGGCAGAGGAGAGTCTTTGTAAAAAACACACACACAACACACACGAGCCAGTTAACATTGTGTTTCAAGCGCCTACGGTTATAACTGTTAGTCTTTAATGTAATGTTCCATCTGAAGTCGATGCATATAATGAGCTATATATTAGATGTACTGTATATGGAAAAACCATCCTTCACAGAATCGCAAACTCTGCTGGACCCACAAATGATTCAAGGTAAGTTTGACATCAGCAATGCAATACAATACCAAAGCAAAAAACACAGCATAAACTAGCATTAAAAACTATTAAAAATATTTGCGTTTATGTATATATACGTATATATTGCAATAAATACTGTCAGCAAAAATAAGAAAATAGTAGTAATTTGAATCACTAATAAATAAAATAATCTGAAGTACAAAAATTAGATTAAAGTGATGAAATAAAAATTTATTAGTTTTTTTAAATGTTAAAAGCAATAAAATATTTTAAAAATTACAATGATCAAAAAAAATTTAATCATAAAAAATAATTTAAAAAAATGAAAAACTTTAACTGAAATAAGTACTAAAATTTTAAAAAGCTACATAGAATAAATGACTAAAAATCTAACTAAAATGAAAACTGAAAAGCTAATTCAATATATGAATACATCCTATAATAGTATATATAAATATTACTAAAATGACACAGTGATCTACACTATACAGACGAGGAGGGAATTCACAACACTGATGTGGGATTAAAGGGTAACTGAAGTTACTGTGTGTGTGTGGGTGGTGTGTGTGTGTGGTGTGTGTGTGTTTTGTGTGTGTGTTTTTGTGTGTGTTTTTGTGTGTGTGTGTTTGTGTGTGTGCGTGCGTGTGTGTGTGAGTGTGTGTGTGTGTGTGTGTTTGGTACTATGATCACGAGAGTCTTCAAACCCAGCAAACATGATCAGTGATTACAGAAGTGCAGAACAACACACCAAACATTTACTGTTTACCTAAACGATCCAAACGTCAACTGCCTCATATGAAATGCCCTTGAAATATTTGAATTATAGATGACAGTGTGCCGATGAGGGTGCTGTAACTATCACCGATTTTTAATCACTTTTGCTTGACATGGAACACCTATTCTTGATTTGCTAGTGTTTTCTCTGCCTCTGCTCTCGTTGCTCTCACACAGACTCATCACAGGGAACATCTTCCTCAGGAATCATACGGATCTATACCTCTGATATAATCCATCCGCTCGGTCTGTGTGAGAAATGTCAAGAGCCTCCGAGAGCTTTTATCATCCACCCCATAGGCCACACGCTGTGACATGTAACATACCCCCCATCTTTACCTTTCTCTTTCGATTGACGCAGTGACCAGGACACACACACACACACACCACACCAAACTCTCTCTCACACCACACCACACACACACCACACACCACACAACACACACACACTCTCACACTATCACACAAACACACACACACACATCTCACACTCACACACACACTCTCACTCACACCACCCACACCACTCACACTCACACACACACACACACACCCTCTCTCTAACACACACACACACACCCCACACACCCCACTTCACACACTCACACCACAACACACACACACTCTCTCACTCCCACACACACCCACACTCTCCCACTCACACACACACCCACACACACAACACTATCACACACCTCACACACACACACACACACACTCCTCACACACACACACACTCACACACACACACACAACACAACACACCACACACACTCACACTCACACACACACACACACACACCTCTCTTCACACCACACACTCACACACCAAACTCCAACTCACACACACACACACACCGAGATCACACACACCCCACACACACACACACCACACACACACACACACACATCTCTCACACACACACACACACACAAACACACAAACACACACACTCACACACAAACACACAAACACACAAACACACACACTATCTCACACCACACAACAAACACACACTCTTCACCACCACTCACACACCACACACACACACTCTCACACACACACCAACTCTCACACTGCACACAAACACACACACACACACACCTCAACACACACACACACACACAAACAACCACACAAACACACTCCACACAAACACACACACCCACAGAGGACCAAGGGTTACGAACCAGAAACACACTCTACACAAATACACACATGCTTGACCAACATGCTATCATACTAAGCACGTGTTCTTGTGTTACTGTGACAGTAAAAATCCTCAGTACTCAAGAGGGTGTTAAAGTTTCCTTCAAATGTCTGTCATTAAACCAGTTATTACTAGTCAGTCAGATAATAGTTTGACTAATTTAAACTTACTAACTCAGCAAGATTTTCTTCAAACTGCTTCTCTGCTTTGAAAGTTTTTGATCTGAAAGAGGAAATTAACCGCACATGAAGACTGTTTACGCTAAAGCTGCTGTAGGGAGCCTTGCAGCAATGCTGAGAATGCAACATGCATTTGCGTTGCATTTTAAGTTTGCACGCTGACACATTAAGTAACGCAATGGGTCGTGAAATCAAGCTTGTGTAGCTGTAAGCACTTGTGTTCATGTACTTGAGAAAAGACGCCACAGGCAAAAACTGTTCTTTTTCATGCATTTTGTTCTTTTTTGAAAGAAATCCAAATACAAACCAATACATCCAAAATGATTAATTATTTTATTACACTTTCGCTATTTGCGCCTTCAGATTTCAATTACAATACATTTCTTTAAAAGTTTTTTCTCCACTTCAGCAGCACTTACATACACCAAAACTTAGAGTTGTATTCCTATCTATATTCTGAAAGTTTTTACAGAAGGGTTTGTTCATATATAATTCACACTGACTTATCTAACATTTTATTCCTAAAAACATGGTAAAAATGCAAATCTTTAAACCCAATGAGTTTTTTTCTCCACTTCAGCAGCACTTACACACACCAAAACTTAGAGTTTTATTCTTATGTATATACTGAGGGTTTTTATAGAGGGGTTTGTTCATATATCATTCACACTGATTTATACAACATTTTATTCCTAAAAACATGGTGAAAATGCATGTTTTCAAAGGCGCTGAGTTTTTTTTCTCCATTTCAGCAGCACTCACACACACCAAAACTTAGAGCTTTATTCCTATCTATATTCTGAAGGTTTTTGCTGAGGGGTTTGTTCATATATCATTCACACTGATTTATATAACATTTTATTCCTAAAAACATGGTGAAAATGTATTTATTTTTTGTCTGTTGACAGTATTTATGGAGAGCGATTCAAAATCCCCTCTGTAAAAACCTTTAACTCTAATATTTCAACAAAATCAAACAAAAATTTTAAACCTAGCTTTATCCAACCTTCAGATTTATTCTCTAAAAATGTATGTAAATTAGTGCAAATTCAATTTGAAACTGCCTTATTTACATATTTGTATTATACCATAACATTTCTGTAAACTTGTAATATAAAAAAAGTTTACAATTCTTAATGTAATCAATTAGCTGGAGAAGTATGGTGATATCTGTTAGTTAAAAACATTTGTGTTTTGCCTTGAGTGCGTTTCCTAAAGGTGAAGAATGTTTACTAAAGGTATTTGAGTGTGTTTATATTTCAGTATTCTCTCAAATAAAATCCCTCTAATCTTTTTAATCCAGTGTGTGACACTCTAAATAACTTTCCTTTCTTCCAGATGCGGGATAAATCTCTCGCCCGGCAGCAGAGCATGATGGGAGTTTAAGACGACACTGATCTCTGTGTGCGGTCTAAGAGCTTTATTACCCACAAGTCCTCTGGGGCCGAGGTCAACTTGTCTTATTTTTAAGCAAAAGCATAAAATCAGGGGCACAGCGAGACCTTTAACATTTAAATAGTGCAGCGCTTCATAAATCCTGCTGCTTAAAATATCAGCCGGATATTAACAACACACCAGAATGAAATCCAACACTTTACTAGAAATATGCAAATACAATGCATTTTTAAAGTACTGAAATGCCTTATAATACACTTTATGTATATTCGCATGAGCAATCAATATATTCTAATACTTCATATATCAACCAAATTTTATATGCTTTGTCATAAAAAAGGTAGATAGTCCTGGATGCTAAATGCTTAATCCTATATTTCAGTAAATTAATCACTTTATACTGTAATTTAAAAAAAAGAAAAAGAAAAAATGTTACTACATCTGTGCATACATAATGAGAATGATTCATTTATAAAGCTGAATTCCAATTTCCACATACATGATAAAGTGTATGTACATTAAATTAGCATATATATTACGCTCATGCATCAAACTGCGAATATTCTGCCTGAACGACAGAACATGTGATGAGTTACTGTTTGAACATTACAAATGAACTTTAAATCAGAAAGAGAATTTTCTAGTGAGAGACGAGATGCTTGTGTGGATTCTGATGAGCCGATGTTTGTGTGAAACGATTCGAGCTCGTCTGATTGGTCTGATTAATTTCAGCATATTAAACGTGCTGTGACTCACGGATGATAAATGATCGCGAGCGCTAAATCAGATGAAGGTCACCGTCAGGATTTACCGTCAGTCCCTGAGATCATCAAGTTTGCTGGAATATTTCACTTCATATTTCTGAAGCTCAGATCTCTCGTTCTGTCTGCTTTGCTGGTCTCATTTTCAGCTCTCTCTTTCTCAGCGAGCACTTTGTCAACCAGACATTATTAAAACATGATTCACACTTTAAATAAATATGAGACTCATAAGATACTGAAAGCCTGAGGGTCCCATAAACACCCTCCTGTTTCTGCATCTGTCATCAGGCTCAAAACAGACATTATCATTCAATTACAAATGAATTGTGTTTATCAGATTATACCATTATTATACATACATATCTACTTATCATATTTTCATTTCAAACGTTAAATAAACGGTACAATATTAAACCTAACAATGCACAAACAAAATGTAACAATATATTATTATACTATATACATAGGCTAATTGTATTATCAAACATATAATAAATATTAAATCTTTTAAAAAATATTTAGGAACACTATCATTAATTATACTGTTTATATAAGATATAGACATATTCGTGCTGTCAATGATTAATCGTGATTAATCGTATTTCAAATTAAACGTTTTGTTACGTAATATATGTAAGGGTGCTGTGTAATAATTATGTAAATATAAAGCAATACACATGATGTATATTTTTCAGAAAGTTATCTTATGGTATATATAAAATAGATTTATATATAACATAAATTCTATGAATATAAATATATACATGTAAATATATTTTAAATATAAATGTGTGTGTATTTATGTATACATAATATACACAGAACACACACATATATTATGCAAAACAAAAACTGTTTTTTGGATGCTATAACTTGCGATTAATCGTTTTTGACAGCACTAACACAGATATTATATATAATACATACTAAATATAAAATGTTTTAATTATACAACCCCTACATAGACATAGCTAATAATTAGTGTTGTCAAAAAATACAAACGGCGACAATACGAGCATGCTACGTCAGTCCGCGTTCACGTTCCAGCAGCGGAAGCTCTTAAAGTAAATAGCAGCCCCAAAACAAACTAATACACCAGCTGCTGTGATGGATGTTCCTCAAGAGCAAGAGGAAACGAGGGAAGAAGGAAAATTACTTTTGTAGCTTTAAGGATTCATCTGTATTTAATTTAGAATTTATTGTTTGATAACTTTATTCAATTTCTGTTTATTTCCTACTTGCTGAGGGGCACAGTAAATATGACATTTATTATTGTTGTTTTACAGTATATGAAGATTGTTTTAAGTTCACTTAAAAAGTCTAATAAATGTTAAAATTGATAGCTCTGAATTATACTGTAATGTTGAATGGCTATAATCAATGGCTAAATATTAGGGGAAAAATAACAATTTCCAAGAGCCATTAGTAGTATTGGTATCAGTGATACTGGCCTTCAGTCATAAAAAAATGCCATTAAACTAATATTTTAAAATATACTGTCTTAATGTTGTTTGTACATTAATTTGACGATTGAATGTGAAATTATTGCAATATAAAAAGTATATTTAAAAACTTTAATGTTAGGTTTAATCACACATTTTGAAGTAGTTAGGGTTGTACTTTTATATTTACCATTTTAATTTTAGTAATTGTTTTTCTTAATATATATATATATGGCTATATCGTTTTTATTCACCTTTTAGTACATGAAGTTAAACTAAATGAAAATGAGCAATGTTTCCTTGGAGACTAGCTGAAATAAAATCAGTTCACGTTTTTTATACATTTGATTGATTTCAGTTTGCGTTAATTTCAAGTAATAAACATGTTGTTTTATGGTTTAGTAATAGCTAACTCTAATAACCCTTATAATGACACATCTGGTTTAATGACATCTCCATCATCCCCTTGACACGGTAACACACGAACACTGTTTGGTCAAGCATTTTCATCTACACTAGTCTAATGGTTCTGGTTTTAACAGCAAAATTTCAGCAAGCTGTAAAAAAAACTAGAATAAATCATGTCCACAGGACTCAAGTGGCCATTTAGCTGAAGCAGGTCAGAAAACGAAGCTGATCTGAGAACAGCAGCAGCGCTGCGCTCGCAATTACGGGGCACGGGTTGCCAGATTCCCTGCTGCGGAAAATCCCTCATGAGAGGCGGATTAACGGTGTTTGTGACAGGAGGAGAGAGTGAGGGGGAGTCCGGTCCAGAGAGAAGAGGAATAAAGGATGAAAAGGACAACGAGATGAAAGGGTGGAAGAGGGAATCATAAAGACATGCAAACAAAGCAGTAAGAGGACGATTATGGCCACTGAGATGATGAAAACCTGCAAAGCTGGTTAACATTTGTCTTACTCTTCATGGGTAATGCAGGAGTGTAAATAATCTAAAGTGCACATATGAGGATAGATGTGCGTCTTTGTGTGTGTGTGTGTGTTCAATACTGGAGGTCCATTATTAAGTCCAGCAGAGTTGATTAACCTTTCTAACTCATTTACATTACAGAAATGTCAAAGAGAAAAAGCAAACAAACAACACACCACCACAATCACACACACTCATGCATGCCACACACACACACACACACAAATCACAAACCAAACATGCCTCTCCTCACACACACACACAAAACAAACACGTCTCTCACACACCACACACACACACACACACAAACACACATACACACACACACTCAAACACACACAAACACTCACAAGCACAGAGAGTCTCAGGAGTCGGATTTTCCCGTTATCCTGTAAAATGACCGGACATAATGATGAGAAACACAGAAATGTGTTTGTGTGTAATTGCTCAGAGAAAACATAAAGCGCTTTTCATCAGAATCATATTTCACATCTATAATCTGTGGCATACAGCTGCTCCAATCATGTGCAACATTTCTCATAAAACACCTGACAACAGCATGTATTTTTATACACTAACGAACAGAGTGAACGAGAGAGATAGACAGAGGTGCGAGAGAGTGTGCCAATCACATTTTTTTGTGCCTACAACCACACACTCAGATAGAAAGAAACACACAGCACACGCAAAACAAGCTACGTTTATATGTATGGCACATACTCAGAATCTTGATTTTGCCATGGCACGCGCCCCAGTTCCTGATGCTTGCACTGTCTTGCTATAAAGGTAAAAAAGCATAAACATGTACAATATAGTAATATAAATGTGTAATATGCATATGTGACCCAGGACCACAAAACCAGTCATAAGGGACAATTTTTTAAAATTGAGATTTATACATGATCTGAAAACTGAATAAAATCGCCTTCATTGATGTATGGTTTGGAATCTGAGGGTACAAAAAAAAATCAAAATATTGAGAAAATCGCCTTTAAAGTTGTCCAAATGAAGTTCTGAGCAATGCATAAAATGAAGTTTTGATATATTTACGGTAGGAAATTTACAAAATATCTTCATGGAACATGATCTTTACTTAATATCCTAATGATTTTTGGCATAAAAGAGAAATGTATAATTGTGACCCATACAATGTATTGTTGGCTATTGCTACAAATATACCCGTGCTGCTTATGACTGCTTTTGTGCTGCAGAGCTACAGATGTGTTTTCTAAGTGAATATATTTTAAAATGTAATTTAATCCTGTGATGCAAAGCTGAATTTTCAGCATCATAAATGCGGACAGACGCCTCTGTGCCACAGCATACATGACTGCTTTTGTGCTCCAGGGTCACATATAAAGGTGATTATAAATGTGATTTTATACATCAGCTTCACTAACTGTATTGCTTTCTTCTGTTCTAACAGTGTAGCTTGACTCGTGATGGAATTTGGTGGTTGTTCTCTGCGGCCGGTCGGGGTTCAGAGGTTCTGGTTGTTATTCCAACAGCGCTGCCTCCCCAGTCGCCATAGAAACACTGGAGACACATGCACTGTAGAATACAGCCAGACCAAACTACAGCCGCACTACTGACACCAATCAGGCACAGTCCAAATACTGACATGTTCAACTACAGCCCGACTACCGACGCGGTACACCTTAACGCCTGATGAAAATTCAACTACAGCCAAACAAATTAAATTATTCACGTACAGCATGACTACTGACATGTTAAACTACAGCCCATATGTCTGGACTTCTGATGAAATTAAACTACAGCCAAACCACTGACGTCAATCACTTACAGCCCAACTACTGACACATTGAACTACAGCCTGACTACTGATAGAGATGAAGTACACCTTGACTTCTGATGACATTAAACTACAGTCTACTGACATTTCAAAACCCTAACAAATCTAAATAGTTACAAAGCAAGATATGTTGAGGTGAGAGAGAGAGAGACTTTAAACCATTTTATAAAGAGAGTGCAAAATAAAGTTCATTTTCAATAACAGAACACAAAGCTCCTCTATGACACCGTATTCTTTCAAAAACATTTAAGGAGTCCATAGCTTTGTAACAACGAAAATCAATTAAAAGCCTTGATTTGATCATAGCTGTAAACACCCATTCAACATTATAATCAATTATTTGCTCAATTTGATCTCTTCTGCTAATGTAAATGGCCATTTTGGCTTTACCCAAAATAAAATTAAGCAGATGACACTCATTCTTTCGTTTTTGAACGAGCCCAGAATAAAAGTTTGCACAGAAAACAATTTTTGAACAGTACAAAAAGGGATGAAAAATGGTCTCTCTCTGAAAACAAAAAGGACATTCATTGCTAACATCTGGATTTAAAACAAGATGGATTTAACAGCAATAATGACTACTGACACTTTTAAAGTACACCTGGATTCTGATGACATTAAATTACAGCCAAAAGTACTGATATTATTGATGTACAGCATGACTATGACACTGTTAAAGTACATCTGTATTTCTAATGACATCACACTACAACCACTGCAATCTTATTCTAAAAAACTAAAATAAAGCCTACATAATAAATCTGACTTACATACTTTGCACGTATACCATACATATAACTGTATTTAGGAAATATTATTCCTCTGCTTATCTCTTTTCTCTCTCTCTCATGTTCTGATATCCTGCACTGTACTGCTGTAGAATAATGTGTCTCACTATAAAAGAGCTCCACTAAAGTACTGCACGAATCACCTTGAAACACACATTGAAAGTTATTTTGTGTTAAGACAATGCCTGAATGAGTAACTGTACTGCACAGTACACACTTCAGTGTTTTTTGAAGGACAGATGAAGACTCTGAGAAACGGTAAACACGCCAGAATCAATCAAGCGTATAAAGACAAACTAATTTGAAGTAAAGCCAGAGAGCTCAACAGAAATTGCAGATGAAAAGCCAAGATTATGAAACACAGAGACATTTCTCCATCTGTCTCTGTGTCACAAACACACACAATCACACAGATTTTTAAAATATCACATGTTCACAGAAAGGTCAAAGACTGACATTTGCTTTAACGCAAATAATATAAATGCAAACTTTACAGAATGAATGTTTCTGCGTGCATGCGTGTGTGTGTGTGTGTGTGTGTGTGTGTGTTCCTTCATTTTAAAAAGAGAACAAGAGAAAGTGAGACATCCATCATCCGATTCTCCTTCCATTACACACACAAACACACCTGTCTCTCTTCATCTGTCAATCTGTGTCTGTCTGTCCCGCAGCAGCCCTCAGTGTGTGTGGTTGTGTGTGTGTGTGGGTGTGTGGGTGTGTGTGTTGTGTGTGTGTGTTTGTGTTTGTGTTTGTGAGGTGTGTGTACATGGTATTTATCACGTTATGGGGACCAAATGTCCCCACAAGGATAGTAATACTAGTCAATTTTGGACATTTTTGAGGTCCCCATGAGGAAACAAGCTTATAAAGCATACAGAATGAGTTTTTTTGAGAAAGTAAAAATGCACCTGTGAGGGGTAGGTTTAGGGGTAGGGTTGGTGTAGGGCAATAGCACATACAGTTTGTACAGTATAAAAAGTAAACCATTACGCCTATGGAATGTCCCAATAAAACATGGAAACACAACATGGTGTGTGTGTGTGACGGAGGGTTCATGCGGTGCATCACAGAAAGAAAAGCAAACTGCTGAAAGCCTCCATAAGTTCTGGTGTGAAAATAGCGTCGAAGCAGGTATGTAATGTGTAGTTTCCATGGCGATGAAGGACATGACGCGAGCGCGGCGGGACCTTCGCCTCTCGTTAGAGAGCACAGGACAAACGCTAATTAATGAGAGGAGCGAGAAACGGACAGATCCTTACAGCAGAACAGACCAAAACACCCAGAGAAACAATAAATAATTGGATCTTACAAAGTTTCTCTGAAATTGCTCTGAGAAATCTGAAAAGTGTCTGCAGCCGTTAAAGGTTTAGAAAAGAAAGAGTGACAGACAAAGAGAGAGCGAGTGAGAGAGAGAGTCAACAGAGTCACAGAGAAAGGATATTTCAATTAAGTTTAACAGCGTATCTAAATTGTTCTGGAATGACAGAGCAGAATTCAATCTCTGATAAATGAGAGAGCAGATGTGAAGAGAATGTGAACGAAAGACTGAAAACACTGGCAGAAACAGAGACAGACAGACATGCAAGAAGTCTCTTCCGCTCACCAGTGCTGCATTTATGTGATCAAAAATAGAGTAAAAATAATGTAATTTCTAACCGCTGTTTTCTGTGTGAATATATGTTAAAATATAATTTATTCATGTAATGCGCAGCTGAATTTTCAGCCATATTACTCCAGTCTTCAGTGCCGCATGATCTTCAGAAATCATGATAATATGCTGATCTGCTGCTCAAGAAAAATTTCTGATTATTATCAATGTTGAAAAAACAGGGTCGTGCTGCACAATATTTTTGTGGAAACTGTGATACTTTTTTTTCAGGATTTTTAAATGAATAGAAAGTTCAGAAGAACAGCATTTATTTGAAATAGAAGTATTTTGGAATGTTTAGCATTTTTTGTAGCATTTTTGTAACATTGTAGCAAATGTCTTTTATCATTTTAATGCGGCCTTGATGAATAAAAGTCTTAATTTAGATGATAGATAGATAGATAGATAGATAGATAGACAGACAGACAGACAGACAGACAGACAAGACAGACAGACAGACAGACAGACAGACAGACAGACAGACAGACAGACAGACAGACAGATAGATAGATAGATAGATAGATAGATAGATAGATAGATAGATAGATAGACAGACAGACAGACAGACAGACAGAAACAGAAGCTCAGATGATAGATAGATAGATAGATAGATAGATAGATAGATAGATAGATAGATAGATAGATAGATGATCTCGTCAGTCGGTGTGGGTGTTAAAAAAACTTTTTCTTTCTGTGCCTTTCATCACTATGGCAACGGAAGCAGTTTTGTGGTGCTGGAAGGTGAACGGTTTTATGCTCTTGTACAGGTATACACACACACACACACACACACTTCAGCTGATCTCATAGCGAGAGCATCTCTCAGTAAAGGTGTGAGTGAGTTAACAAGTCTGCAGCTTCCTGAGCAAATCTCAACGCAGCGAATCTGACAAAAATCATATTTTACACAAGAGTGAGTTCAGTGTGATGAGATACAAATGCTGGAATCTGCAGAATAATACAAGCATACACACATTTGTTGAATCGGTTTGAATTACACATCAGTGACTGACTGGATGTTTAACAAGACAACTACACATTCACTAAACACTTCTGCTGTAAAACATGTTCCACAAAGACCAGTGTGCTCTTTATTACTAATAAAGTTTAATAACTGGGGCCAGGCCACTGCAAAAATAACACGTGTATGAAACTCATCAAATGATTTCTGTTTGGTAGATAATCTCGCTGTGATGATCAATCGGTGACTAAGTTCTGAGTCTCACTAAACGCTCTTTGACTGCTTTAATGAGCTGATTATGAAGATCAAATGGTTCTGGACTAAAGAAGTTTGAATGAAAACACACACACACACAGAGGATTTGCAGTACATGTGTTGCGTCTCCACATGTATTTTTCATTTAATTTCCTCTCACAGAGAGAATCAGATGCACATTTATCGGATGTTTCAGTGAATCAGGAGACGCCTGTGATGACATGCTGTGACGAAAACACATCAGCTAATGGAAGGAGAAGAACGATCCGAGTGATGATCAGCAGCACACGCCACCCGCCGCACACACACACACACCACACACACCCCACACACACACACACACGCACACGCACACACACGCACACACGCACCCGCACACACACACACACACACACTCATACGTTGGTTTTTATGGTTTACAGGGACTCTCCATAGGCGTAATGGTTTTTATACTGTACTGGACGTATATTCTATGCAACACCAACCTTACTCCTAAAACCGACCCCTCACCGGAGATTTCTGCGATTTCAGATTTTCATACACCCATTCTGTGTGGATTTATAAAAGCGTTGTGAAAAAGTGGGGAACATGGGGGGGTCAATGTCCTGACAAAGTCACCTTATCCTGGTAATACATATGTATACTTTGTCATTATGAACACATTTAGTCCTCATTTGTCACAAAAAATGAGCACACCACACACACACACAGACAGACACAGAGAGACACACACACACACACACACACACAGAGAGAGAGAGAGAGAGAGACACACACACACACACACACACACACACACACACACACTGTATCTTCCACAAAAAGATGACATCATCATATTCATCTCAGCAAAAAAATTAAAGCACCCAACAAAATACCTCAAGGGAATGTGGTGGTGTGGGTCCTGTGTGCCTGTGGTGTGTGTGTGTGTGGTGTATGTGTTGTGTGTGTGTGTGTGTGTGACAAATGTCCACACAAGGATAGGTCATACTACCGTCATTGGCTTGTAGCTTTTAAACTAATGGCAGGACACAAACACATCACTCGCACACACACACACACACAGAGAGATGAACTGTGTATCTCTAAAGACCGATGCTCACCACTGGGGAGAAAAACGCAGCTGAGAAAACATCTTCTGACTGAGATAATGGACGAGCTGCGTGTGTGTGTGTGTGCTTGTTCTCTGGGCTAAAAGTGACCTTGCTGTGTTCCTACAGATGAAAAGACACAGTCTGGCAAACACACACACACACACACACACACACACACACAAATGAAGTCAGTGAGCTGCCAGAACCACAATGCTGTACATTTATCCTGCAGGTGCCGCGGTGTCCTGTGCTTGGTTGAGGAGACTCTGCTGATTCTTCAGTAAGTGATTCAGACACACTTTTATTTTCACCTGCTGGAGCAGAACGCAGTGAAGGAGCGACCCGAGCGTCTCTGAGCCATCATCACTAACAGATGGTGCACTAACAAAAACCAGCCAAAAACACCACGCTTCTTTGGAGATGTAGCACAGTAGCACTACAGTATTATTTGAAGCGTATAAATATGAACATGGTATAACTCAGTCGCAGCTACCACAACTCAAATGCATGTTGCAAGTTTAAAATTCTATTTGTTATTTATTAAATTCTACATTAGAAATTCTATTTATTGATTTAGTCAAATCTTTTAAGCTTCAAACATTGTTTCGATTAATTCTGTTGACATACACTAATAATATTGATCATTACATTAACTTAATATTGTGTGAAATTTAAACCGTTATTTGATTTTTTTTCTAAATAAGTTGTAGCAACTTTTTGGAACAACTCTTTTTTTGTTTTTTGAGTAATCAACTTAAAATATTTCAGTTTATTGTATAAATAATGCTCTCACTAGTTGGTCGAACATAATCTTATTATAGAAGTTGTCATAACTGACACGTTTATTTTATTTATTTATTTATTTAGTCAAGCCAAGACATTTGTTATAATTCAGTATATAATTCAGTTTTATGGTATTTACATTTAAAACTACCTCATTTTCTTAAACGAAAATTAATATGTTATATTTATATGTTGGTTTATGTTTACATTTATGCAATTGGCAGGAACTTTTATTTAAAATGACGTCAATTGAGTCAAAGGTTGGGGTTAAATAAGTTGTAGTCATGTAATAACATTTTGGAACAACTTAATTCTATTCATTTATTATGTTTATTAATCAAAAAAAGTGTGTTTATTCTACAAATTAAGTTTCATAAAATTGTTTAGCATTATTTTTTCAATTTGAAGCCAAAAAAGTTTTTAAAAGTATATATTCAGTTTCATGGTATGTATAACATGTATATTTCATATAATGGTATTAATAATTTAAAACTTTTATTTAACATTTTCTGCATTTGGCAGGGCACGTTTATATAAAGGAATTTTCTATTTAGGTCAAATGAGTTGCAGTTTTTTACAATTAATACACATGTTAAATTTTAATTTTGAGTCATCTTATATAATATATATATATAAGTAAACGTAATTTATCAGTAATGAAAACAATTTACTTCTACAACTTAAGTTCTACTAAGTCAATGTAGTTTGTTAGTTAGTACGTTGCTTTGCATTAATTGTTTTGTGAGCCCAAAAAACATGCTTTTCCAACGGTATATCTCAGACACTTTTGTTCATTTATATTCATGCATTTGGCAGAAACGTTCATCCAAAGCGACTTGCATTGCATTCAAGCTTCATATTTGATTATCTGCTTTCCCTGGGAATCAAACCCATGACCTTCCCCTGATCCACTGTTTGAGAGCTACAGGAACAGTATATATCAAAGTACCGTGGTATTTCCACCTGACTATCTGCTGTAAGCACAATCACTGTAGAAACTCCAGATATACAAAAACGTCAAAAGACAAAGAGAGAAACTAAACAGAGGGTGTGTTTGCAAGGCCGGCAGTATCTCATTCTGTCTCTGGCATCTGGAGAACGCTGCGAAATAAATCCCGCTGAAGTATTTCTGCTCTGGAGCAGAGAGGACACCTAGAATCTAAACGAACGACTTCTTCTGCGATGAAAACCTGAGGATTTTTCGTGCCCTCTGCAAGTTCTGTGAGAGACGATTCTTGCATCTATACATTTATTCATTCGCCTGATGCTTTGATCCAAAGCGATTCATCCTAAACGAAGCAATTCACACGAACATCACCATCAGTAGAATCAGTAAAGCCAATAACAGAGATCAGCAATAAAAACCCTCTGTTTAACAGCAAAGATCAGTGGAAAATAACCAGAACTAACCCCGAACGACATTAGATGTGAGAAATAAATGGCTGTGGAAGTGCAGGACGTGGCATATTTAATATCTGGCTTTCGGACGGCGTGATTTATTCTCTGGATCGGATCAGTTTTGGACTCACAAAGCATCCGTCAGTCCAGAGGATTCAATTACTGCATCATTACCAATCAATCTCACATTTACCTGAAGATCAGCAAACGCTAGTCTTCAACTCATCCAAACATTTTCTATAGCAGGTTTCTCTCAATTAGTGAAGGTGTTTTAAACTGTATACGTCATTATGAGCTTCATACAGACAAACCTGCACACAAACACAGTTCTCAGCTGGCAATACTCAATATAAATAAACTCAGTTTATTGTCTACATATGTTCATGTAAATTAATAGTGGTCTGCGCTTGTCTACAATGCATTCTCCCCACGCTGCAGTGCATCGCGTAGCTTAGCCACACAGATTTTAAAAGGAGGTTAGCTATAATAATTCAGGCGGTGTGCCAAAGATGTAGGCTAGTAGGTAGTTGTGAGTGCATGTGCGAAGTAAATTAATATTTATTAGATAAACTAATATTTCATGGGTAGGTTGCAGAATTTATGCCTAGACAAAAGAAAGATCTGTCTAGGCTCTGCCTCGGTACGGTTTGTGTCAAGCCAGTCGTTAATCTGGCTGTTTAGATGAAGAGAAAGAGATCAAATGTAGTAGAAATAAACACGTTAAGAATCCATAGAAGCGGAGGACTCTTATTATGTTTTTTTAGGACTATTAAATGCTTGGTTGACCAATCAGCGGAGGGGGGCGTTTCATTCCCGCCCACATGTAGAGATCGAATATTTAAGTTGCTTATTCGTTTTCTATCCCTGAACGTAAAAATGAAAAATGAAGCCAAAATCTCGATGTTCGTTTTGTTTGGACAAATGACAAAAAGGAAAAATATGCCGTTTTTTCATTTTTCAGATTTCAATATTAAATTAAAAAACGAGTGATCGTGAAAACCTAACCCTAACCCTAAATTTAAGTTTTTAGTTAAAATTAACAAACATTTTAAATTTAGTTAGACCTGATTTAATTTTGTTATGAGATTGATAGAACAATAAACTATATACAAAATTTGAATGTATATCTTAAGATTTACATAGCAAATTATATCATATTTGTGCAGTTTCATGTAAATATATTTTATGTTTTAGTCAAAATTTACAATAACTTTAAATTGAATTGAATCTAAAATTTGGTATGAGATTGATACAACAACAAGCTACATACACAATTAATGTGTATTTTTAGATTTACATAGGAATTTTTGTTTTGTTCAAATTTTTGTTTCATTTTAGTTACATTTATTAAAATTACTGTGTTTTAGGTTTTACAAAAAGTGAATCTGATAAAATATTTTTATGAGACTGATGTGTAAATCTTAAAATAGACTAAATATTATTTTAAAACATTTGAATTTTAGATGCATTATTTTTCAGTGTTTTCTTAACACGTGTATTTCACACTTAATACTTTGTAGAACTAGGCAATAGATACCTTTCAGAAATAAATTTCCCGGTGTTTCAAACCAAACACACTGACGTCATGCCACACACGCAAACCACAACACACCAGACACAACCACCCAACACCACACACTGATCACACACACCACAACCACACCCATATTCATACCACACACACCAGACACACACAATCCACTCCCCATCCCACAAACCACAAATCACACACAAACCACACACACCACAGATCATTACACCCACACCACACACACCTCACGCACACACCACCCTATCATACACCCTCACAACTCACCCACCCACATAACACACACCACACAACACCCTCACAAGCACTCAACACACACACTCACACACACTCACGCACTCACACACAGACACACACACACACTCACGCACACAACCCACACTATCATACACACACACACACACCCACACACACACACGCCCACACTCCCTCCCGCACTAAACACAACACACCACACCTATCATACACAACACCCACACACTCTACACACACCACTATCATACACAACACACCCACGCACACACACAACAAATCACACACAAATCACCATCACTCAATCACTCACTCACACACGACACACCCACCACACACACCACAACTGTAATACACACACACACACACCACTACTCACGCACTCTACTCACTCACTCACTCCACACACACACACACACACACTATCATACACACACACACACACAAAACACTCCACACACACACACCACACTATCATACACACACTCACCGACACCCCCATCACACACACCACACACACAAACTCAATCAACAAAAAACCCAACCCAAAACTCACCACACTCACACACATGCAAACATTCATAACAACACCACACGCAACACACACACAAACGCACCCCCCCTCACACTCACTACCAAACACACACACACACACACACATCAACACATCACTCCACACATACTTCACACACCCACACACACACACCACACACACAAACACGCCTCACTCACTCAATCACACGCACTCATCACTCACTACTCACACACCACACACACTCACAAACCACACACGAATGTCAACGTACTGATGCCAAACAGTGGAACGACGGATGAGAGCAGCAGGGAAACAAATCGAGGACGCAAGAACACGCAGAACTGTGTGAAATCAGCTGACAGCCAGAAGAAGGCACACAGCGAACCAGAGACAGAAAATAGAGAGCTTACCAGAACAGCTCAACTATGTATACAGGCCTTACACACACACACTCACTCACTCCACACACACGCACCACTCACCTCCTAACTCACTCACTCACTCACTCACCACTCACTCACTCACACAGTTCGACACACACACACACACACACACAAACACAAACAATAGAATGAGTCCATGAGCCTTTTTATAATCAGGATTTTAAGATCAAATAGATATGAATATATATAAAGGAAAATATTGTATTTTTATAGCTGATTTGGAGTGCGACAAATTAAGTTTTAAAGAACATATATTTCATTTAGCCATTTAATATAAGTTCATCAAAAATGCAAGCATTATAATTCAAGAAAGCACAAAGCTCTTTGAAATAATGTTAGATGCACAAGACAACTGTTTTAAGCCAACTGGAATTACATTTAACCATTATATTGATCTGTATATACAGACTATACATTTTGATTAATTATAATGACTACAGGCAAACCTACACCTTTAAGAAAATGTTAAGCATTTAAATACAAACACTTCTGTTCAACTGTTCATTTAATGTTTTTCTTTTTATAGAAGTTTCAGTAAAAATACTGATACATTTTTAGAATTTAAAATATCAGTTTTCTATGTGAATATTGCTGATTAAACTGTAATGTATTTCTGTGATGCGCAGCGGTATTTTCAGCATCATTACTCCATACTTCAGTGTCACATGATCTTCAGAAAATCAGTATTAATATGCTGATCTGCTGCTCAAGAAACATTTCTGATTATTATCAATGTTGAAAACAGTTGTGCTGCACAATATTTTTGTGGAAACCGTGATACATTTTATTTTTCAGGATTCACAGATGAATAGAAAGTTCAAAAGAACAGCATTTATTTGAAACAGAAATCTTTTGTAACACACACTGGATCTCTCTTTCTCTCTCACGCAACCTCAAACACACTGACACACACACAGACCAGACACACTCACACACACACACCACACAGGACAGACACAGACATCACACAGGACACAGCAGACACACACACACAACACACAACCAAGACACTCACACTCACTCACAGACACCACAGACAATCACACTCACACAGAAACCAACACAGCCACTCACCACTCACACAGGAACTCACAATCACACTTCACACAGACACCTCACACAGACAAACACAACTCCACACGACACCCACACACAGACAATCACACTCACACAGACCCTCACTCTCACACACACACAGACACAGACACTCACACTCACACAGACACACACACACACACACACACACACACACACACACACACACACACTCCACATCCCACAGACACTCACACTCAACTCGACACAGACCTTAAACAGACACACACACTAACACTACACAGACACACACAGATACACAGCCACAGACACAGACGGCCACAAGACACTCCCAACTAACACAGACACACACTCACACTCACCCAGGACACACACACAGACACTCACACCACACAGAACAGACCACACATACAAGCACCTCACACAGCACCTCACACAGACACACACAGATCACTCCACAGAAAACAGACGCCACAGGGACATTCATACTCCACAGACACAGGACAGGGACCATTGGCAATGACAATACACTGACAGGCACACATACATCACCTCACACAGACACCACACACACACTCACACGCAAAAGACACACACAGATACTCCCAGCCAGAAACACACAGACACTACACTCACACAGACACTCACACAGAAACAGACACTCACCAGAACTCACACAAGACACAGACCACTCACACACCAGAACAACAATACACACACACATAGACACACACTCACAGACACAGACTCACACTCACACAGACACACAATACACTCACACCGACAATCACACAGGACAAACCCCAACAGCATTCACATTCACACGACACAGACCCCCACTCACTCACTCACACAGAGAGACTCACTCACACACACACAGAGACACACGCTCACACAGACACACACGCTCACACACACAGACACACGCACACTCACACAGACACAGACACACACAGACACAGACACAGACACAGACACTGACACTGAGACTCACACTCACACAGACACACACATACACACACAAACACACAAACACACACAAACACACACAGGCACGAAACTCACACTCCACAGAAACACACGTATTGTATATATGAACGCACACACACACAGACACTCACACTGACACTGACACTGACACTGACACTGACACTGACACTGACACTGACACTGACACTGACACTGACACTGACACTGACACAGACACTCACACAGACACTCACACAGACACTGACACTGACACTCACACTGACACTGACCCTGCAACGACACGACACTCACACAGACACTCACAACAGACACTCCACACCGACACCGACAAGACACAGACCACTCACACTGGACACTCACAATGACACGACACTGACACGGACATGGACACTGACACAGACACAGACTCACACTGACACTGACACTGACACTGACACTGACACTGACACTGACACTGACACTGACACTGACACTGACACTGACACTGACACTGACACTGACACTGACACTGACACTGACACTGACACTGACACTGACACTGACACTGACACTGACACTGACACTGACACTGACACTGACACTGACACTGACACTGACACTGACACTGACACAGACACAAACACGCCCACACACACACACAGCTCGTCTCTGCATGTGTTCGGCGCAGGTTTTGCGTGTCTTTTTGATGTCAGTGAGCAAATGAGCCGAAACAATACGAGAGCATCCGCAGCCGAGTGATATGAAATCCTGCTCAATCCTGCTTCACTTTCACTCAACTAAAGAAACAGGAACATCACAGAGATCAATGTCTCTGCATCTCACAGCAAAACATACACACTTCATGCGCCTGTAGGTGTTACATTAATTATTCAGATTTATGTAGATTTTATGACTAAGAACAGCAACATCTGTCACCTGTAATTCACCTGGGAAATAAAGTTATATTAATATCTACAGATTTAAATGCGGTTAAGTGGAGCGAAGCACCCTGTGTACCAGGGCGTCATTTTAATAAAACTGAGACACTATCATAGCTTCTTTTATGTCTTTTTTTAATTTCAATTTTCATTTTAGTTTTCATTTTAATTAAAGATTTAGTCATTCTGTTGTGTGTTTTTGTCATTATATAACTGTTTATAATTACTTTTTACATGAATGTTTAAATGTGTTTTATATTTTAAATATGTTAAGAAAATGTTTAAATATGTTTAGAACATATGTAAATTATGTTGAACTGAATCAATATTAGAAATGTTGCTAAAATAAAATAAACATGTTTTAAATACCACTAAGTGTTATAAATATTTTAAACATTTTATTAATAAAACTTAAACTAAAATTAAAACAAAACAAATTATGAAAATATAAGCTAATTCAAAATATTAATAATAGAATAATAGTATAAGGAATGCCAAAATAACACGTCACAATAGTTACTTTCTGTAATATATATGTGAATAATTGTGAAATATGATTCATCTCATTTGATTTCTTTTGTGTTTGTTTGTTTTGAAATGGCATTAGTTATTTTAGAATCATTAAGATATTTTTAGTTATTGTAATTTTTTGTATTTTCCATTTTCATTTGTAACTTTATTTAAAGTTTAATATTTTGTGACTTTATTACTGAGCTTTTAAAAAAGTCTATATATTTTTAAAATTCATTTTATTTAAGTTTTAGTTATGGAGTACATAAAACGGTAACAAAATGATGTATTGGTATAGGAATCTGAATTTTTTAATTAAGTACCAATTTTTATTTTTATTATTTTTAATGGTTTAAGTTTTAGTTAACCACAATATCCCAGATTAGTTAACAACACTTCCCACATGTATCATACTAACATGACAAACATATGAATTAAATATGATTTAAAGGAGTGAACTGCATTCACTACATTTCCCATAATCCCCTGCATGGCCAAAAAGCCTTTGGAAGAAACACAGATGTAGTCGTATATATGTGCAGGTGTCAGTCTTCAGACTCCAGAAGGCAGATTACATCCCGTCCGATGCAAATCTTTCATTCAATATTCCAGCAGAAATTACCTTCTATGTAAATAAACTCCTCCGTACACTCTTAAAAATAAAGGTGCTTCAAAAGGTTCTTCAAGCGCTGCCATAGAAGAACCATTTTTGGTCCACCAAAGAAGCATCAGTCGAAAGGTTCTTAAAGAACCATCTCTGTCTTACTTTTTGTAATTGGAAGACATCTTTCACACAAGAGCTTTTGTGAAACAGAAAAGGTTCTTCAGAGTTAATAGTTCTTTATGGAAAACATTAGACAAAAAAGGTTTCTATGGCATCGTGCGCACCGTATTGTAAGAAGTGTAGTAAAAGAGTCGGACCTTCGCTCAACTCGGGAAACAGAGCCAGAAGATAAGCATAAAACAACAGCTCTTACTGTAGAGCCAAAGCTGCTTCACCAAGCCAGAACATAACATAACGGGAAGCAACAGTGAGGAGCAAAGGAAGAATACGGGACCTAGATGCTTTTCAGCGTTTTCGGAGGAAGGAAAGACAGGACTCAAGAACAATTTTTTTTTTTTTTTTTTTCCTTGAACAGATGATTTTATACCAACAGAAAAAATACTATAGTTAGGTGGAATGACAGCCAATAACGTTTTTAAGTACTAAAAATACTAAAACTGAAATAAAAAGAAAGATAAAAAGAAATATATATTTTTAAAAAAACGAAGTAACAAAATACTTGAAGTAAACTATGAACAATCATTTTCGGTCATTAAAAACTGTGAAATAATAGTAAAATAAAATAACAATATTATATTGAAAACTTAGAAATGTTGCCTTGGCAACTAACAGAAATAAACGTTGAAGCAGTGAAAAAAAATAAAATATTAGTGAATATAAGAATTATCAAATGACTAAAAAGAAAACGAAATTTCTAAAATGAATTTGAAAATATGAAATCAACGTCATTCTAAATATTATTGTATAACTAAAGGAAACAATGATAGATAATAAATTTTTAATCACTTAATTATTAATACTTTTTCAGTTTTTCTACTTCAAAATTTCGTGTTTAATTCAATGTTTTATTGGCGGTATCTTTGTAATTAATTATGAAATTTAAAAATAGTTTGTACACCAATATTTTCAGTGTATTTGTATAATCCAGAAATGCTTCACAAATGAAAGGTGCTATATAATATTAACATTAAAATTATATGTTTTTAAATATTTAGATTTTTTATTTTCGTATTTTCAGTTGAACTTAAATTTTGTGCTTTTGTCATTGTTATTATTATTATTTAAATATGTCTATATTAATTTTATTCCAGTTTTACGTATTTTAGCACATCAAGTTAAACTAAATAAAAATGACAAATCGCTCATCTCATTGAATTTTTTTCTTTGCTGAACAAATAAAAGAGTGTTAGCATCACGAAATGCTCGTTTAAAACTCAATTACTTCCAGAAGCGCCACAGCATTATCAAGCTGGTTTTCACCACCTCAGTATTTCACAGTAAGCGCTGAAGAACTTCTAATGAAACACAGAGAGCTTTTAAACCCTTAAAATCGAATCAAGAACCGATGGAAAGCTTTATTTTTAGCAGCAACCGAGAGGAAAGAAGAGTGAGGAGAAAGAAGCAGGCGCTGATGGTTTTGCGTCCTGCAGGAAACCACCTCAAGTGTCAAAAGATTTCTCAGCCTTTTGATTCAGGTTGCCGCGGCGATGAGAAGCAGGGATGGGGAGGCGAGGTTGCCACGGATACGGAGCGGCGGCGATGACGCAGGAAGACAGCGGGAGCGTCTGTTTCCTTTCTCATTCGCCAGTGGGAGGAAGAAGACAAACTTTGCTTTTTGCCTTCGCCACAGAAGAACAAACTTCCCCGTTCGGCTCTTTCTGGAGGCTGAGATTCTGCGCTCCATAAAGCCCCGTTTGAGCTAAAAACACTTCGTTTGAGTTTCACACGCGCTTCCATATAAAGCATCATTTCCACTGGAGTCACACTGAGAGATTCACACATCAACAGCCTCAGAATCAAACACGCTCACAGAAATAAGCTCAACATGAATAAAGTCAACTGTATGAACGCATAAACAACAGCAGCAGAGTTTTAGATCTTAATATTGCACGAGTATTTGCAGTTAGACACACAAAACTCTTGCCTTTTTATATTTATTCCAGCATTCAAACATCCACACATGATCAAAAAATAAATAAGGAATTTGTGAAGATTAGTGGAAAACGTTTTAAGAAAATACTATTTCAGTCTTTCTCCTTGAAAATTTCATTGCTAGTTAAAAGTCTACTTGCTTTTTGGTTTTTTTTGTCATTATATGTTACATGTAATAGATGAAAAAAAAAAACAACCTAAATAAAAATGAGCCTAAATATGAAAAAAAGAAAACACGAAATGACAAAAGCACATAATAGAATTACTGAAAGGTCAATTAAAATAAAAATCTAATTAAATTTACTATAATATTTAGATTAATATATATAATATTATTACATTATACTATTACTTATATTATTATATATCATAATATACACTATAATAATTAGAAATTTTTACAAGAAATTTAAATTAATTCTGAGTGGAACGGTGTCAAACTAAACCTACACCAAATGTTTTCCAATGTACATTTACATTTAGGTTTTCTTTTAAATTTACTGATAGTTAAAAGATTATTTATATTAATAGATTGTTTATATTTTTTCATATATTTTAATATTTGCAACCTGATCATAAGGACTGCGACTGACCGCTTACCAGATAACATATTCAGAGGGAAGAGTTCAGATGTGGTCTGGCTTGACTTCTGATTTCTGAATGTTTCGCAGCATAACTCTGCATTACACAAACACTGCATTAAATGCAATTACGCCTCATCTCAGCTGCACCGGCACTGAACGCCTGCTTTGCATCTTCACAGCCACTTCTGATGCTTTTCCAGGTGCATTGTCACTTAGTTTTTTAGTCAAGTAAGAGCATTTGAAAATGCTACTTTAAATAAGCAGCCTGTAATAAACATTAACTGAAATAAAATAAAACACAAAATAATAAATTAATCAATACAATTAAAAAACTGACAATTATTTTATATTCAGTCAGTTGCCAAAATGTCTAATTTTTATCAAGTTTTACTTGATGTACTAAAATAACCAAAACTAAAAGGTTTAACTAAAATTAAATTGAAAGCAGGAAAAAATATATAAAAACCTCATTCAAAACATTAACAAAAACTATTTAATAAAAAATTATTTTAAAAGACATAATTTTAAAGACATTTCTAAAAAAATGAATAATAAAAATAGCAAAATGTCTCCATAACTTTAACTAAAGTGAAAAATCGAATTCAAAATATTAACAAAAACTATGATAACGTGAAATGAAAACACACTCTCTCTCTCTCTCTAAACTTCACTGTGCTGAAAATCAGCCTGAAACATTTCTTGAACAGCTGAATCACAATCATATTTAAAGACTCTATAAAATCCTAACTGGGGTTTTGAGACATTATGTGCAGAGTAACAGTGTGTATTTTCTGGATCAGGTTAAATGTGAGAGGAAAGCGACATGGGGGTGTGTGTGTGTGTGTGAAGTGAGTGCGTGAGTCATGTGCGTTGTGTGCGTGCTGTGCGTGCGTGTGTTGAGGTAGAGCTGAGTGCAGTGTGTGTGTGACAGTCTTTGTGAGTGTGTGTGTGTGTGTGTGTGTGTGTGTGTGTACATGTCTCTCTCACCTCTCCAGAGTGAATCTCTACACTTTTTGTGTTACGTAATCAGACAAAATCCCAAAAGGTCAAAGGTAAAGCACTCATCTGCGGCCGCCGGCGGCGGCTCGGTTGTGTTTTTACGCGACCCTCGGCTTCGGGGTGACTCAGAATCCTGCATGAGCGCGCCAGCGAGGTCAAACGTCTCCAAACACTCACCGGAGAGCTTAAAACAGAGATGGAGGCTTTAAAAACCCATCTCAGGTGGAGAGACGCCGAGCATCATCTGCAGCGCCGCATCGGTTTTATATCCCCATAAAAACACACGCCATAAGTTTGAGTGTTACGAGTTTCCACTCCAGACAAGAGCGCACCGAACAATTTAGGGACTTTATAGAGTGGATCCGATCAAAATCAAACGAAAGAAACGACATGAAAACAGATTTACATCGAGTGAGAATAAATATAGTTTGTGCTGAACTCCAGTCAAACAGTCAAATTCAACAGACATTTAGAAACCATCAGGAATTTTTCATGCATTAATAATTAATATTAAGTATAATACTGCATTCCTGTTTGATGTAAGGCCAAACCACAATGATGTTTGCCAAGACAAACTCTGTCTGGAGCAAAACCAGTTAAAAATCATGATCGTAATAACACACACACCCACAAACACACACAATTCAAGTGACAATTCCAAAACACACCACACACAAACACATATGTGCGGCCACCCGGCTTGTTACGTGGTGACGAAGAAAGAAAGCGCATCGACAGCGCAGCAAATCCCAAAGCAGCCCGGGGCAACCATCACCAGGGAGCCCGTCGCCGCGGTAACAAGATGATGACAGGTGGATAGGAGCGCAATCTCCGAGCTTTGGCCGCAGGGAAATGAAAGCGAATGCAGCAGAGATTTTCTGCTCGTTTGTGCGCCGGAGGGCCGAAAACGAGCACTTACTCAACAAATAAGAAACAACAGCGCTTCAGCCCAACGCTTACATAACAGAGCTGAACATTCAACAGCATCATTAATAAGATAAGGTGGAACTACATTTTTTGAGAAGAGGACCATCCCAGAATGCATCGCCATTAAAAAAAATCATCCAACACGAATTATAAGGATTATAAATACATATGTTCAAACAATGTAAAAAAAGTTAAATCTGTCAACATCCAATTTCACTGACAGTTTATAGTGATAATAGTGAGCTCAACGTGAGCTTAAAGAGATAATAGTGAGCTCATTAAATACACCAAGAAACATTGGTGTAGCTTTCACAATTTTCACTCAGAAACAGCTAGTAAATTTCACAAATAATTACCGATTGGCACGTTATATGAACTAATGTGGGCAATTTTGAAGTAGAACGATTTTTTCTTGTAAAATGTACTTCAATAATCTTTGCTTACAACTTCAAAAAATCATTTTTTACAGTGAAACAGAGTAAAGCAGCCTCATTTACTGGTCCTAGTAGGTTTAAATGCTTTAATGTCAGCAGTTTTAAGCAGAGCTGCTAAATCTCTCAGTTTTCAGTGGTTTTGCTAATTTTGTACGTTTGAATTGGTATTTGGAAATATGGTAATTTCTGTAAGTTTTAACTTTGTAATTTTGTAAGTTTTAATTGGTATTTTCAATTATTGTAAAGTTTTAATTGGTATTTGCAATTTTTTTTACATTTTTATTGGTATTTGCAATTTTTGTAAGTTTTAATTAGTATTTGCAATTTTGTACGTTTTTATTGGTATTTGTAATTTTTGTAAGTTTTAATTAGTATTTGCAATTTTGTAAGTTTTTATTGGTATTTGTAATTTTTGTAAGATTTAATTAGTATTTGCATTGTTTGTATGTTTTTATTGGTATTTGCAATTTTGTACGTTTTGCAGTTTTGTAAGTTTTAATGGGTATTTGCAAATTTGTAAGTTTTTATTGGTATTTGCAATTTTTTGTATGTTTAAATTGGTATTTGTCATTTTTGTATGTTTTCATTGGTATTTGTCATTTTTGTACATTTTCATTGGTATTTGCAATTTTTGCAAGTTCAAAAAAATATTTTTAGTTGTGGGGACAGAGCCAAAAACTGCTGCACTGATAAAGAGGCACATGATCAGAAGATGAATGAAGTGTAAACTAGAGTTTCACCAGAACTCATCAGATAAACGGAGCTAAACTGCTACTAACTTACTCGACTCGAGTGGCTCTGGTGAAATAGCAGAAAAGTGCATTTGGATCTTTGGAGGCGGTCGCCATGACGACAGCGACAGCAGCGTTCCTGTTATTGTCACACAGGTTGGTCTCATTGTCATCGGTCCATCTGCTGCTGTGAAATTCAGACGACCATGAAACATCTCCAACGTCTCTGTCTGATCTATTTCACATGCTTCACACACCCTCGACACTTCTGCTTTCTTGTGTTTGTCTATGAAATGGTCCAACACTCCAGATGGAAAACATGCTGGGTGTCTGTTGTGTGTTGTGTGTGTGGTGTGGTGTGTGTGTGTGTGTGGTGTGGGTGTGTGGGTGTGTGTGTGCTAAATTCCATGGCTATTGAATAGTTGTTTGTTGAAGCCTCCAATAAAAAATCACAAGACCACCACCCGAGCAAAGAAAAGTGAGAGGCAAATCATAACAGGTAACGGAAATGGAAGATTTACAGATATAAATTGCATTAATCAGTATTTTTGGTCTTGCTTTAAAGGAAAAATAAACATAAATATAATAAAAACTATATATATAAGCAACATAAGAAGAAATTACAGCTTGTTTTCAGAGAATATATCTTGAATAAAAGTAGATTGTGTTTTATTATTACATACAACGCAAATTTCTTACTTAATATTTTTGTCTTGTTTTCCAACTATCTTTCTTAAAATATTCTTAAATCAATATACATTTATACAAAATTACTGCAGTTATTAAGTCTTGTTTTCTAAAAAAAAAAATCAATCAAAAGTAATTGAGTTAAGAGGAGAATCATGCCAATGAGAACATAAAAATTACTATCTTCAAAGAGAAAAGGTAAGAAACAGGCGTGAACGCCCACACTCCCCCACGGACCGATATTTGTTATGTTTAAACAAAACCATATATTTGGATAAAAGTACAGTAAAAAAAAACCGTTAATATTTTGGCAATTTGCTTCTCAAATAAATGTATCTTAATTTAAGCATGTTTAGATATTTGATCTGGAAAACAAGCATTTGTTCCAGAAAAAAATAATATAAATAAATATAAACAAGATAGAAATGAACTACGACTTATTTTGAGAGAATATATCTTGATTCAAAGTAGAGTTTTTGTTTTATTATACATTATAAAAATTTCAAAGTTTTCAAAGTTGTAAATACATTTATTACAAACAATGACCATTTCAGTCCTTCTACTTTAAAATTCCAGTCAAGTGTTACTGGCCATTTCTCTGGAATTATTTGTCAAATTTATCAACAATTTCTGAGGGAAGTAAATTCTACATCAAATTTTTATTGTCTATTTGATATATATTTACACGTTTAGAGACATTTATGCTGAAAATAACCAAAGAAAACCCTGCCAATGATCAGATATCAGATGAATGTTTTATGAAATTCTTAGGTAATTGTGTCTTGTTCTGAGGATGTTTTGATCTGGAGAAGAAGAGGAAGACTTCATGAAGCCGTGTGTTGATTCTCAGACAGAAGGAGTTTGATTCATTCTGATTGTTTCTCATTTCATTAACAGTTTCTGAGTTCTGCTGTCGTCTCCTTATTCGCATTTAGTTCTCTGGAAGAACCCCAGCTCTCTTAGTCCCTCATGCACACACACTCACACACACACTCACACACACACACTCACTCACACACACACACACACACCCACACGTCACACTCCACATAACACACCCCACACACTCCACACTCACAACACACAACCACACCACCACACACACCACACTCACCTCACACCACACTCACACTCACACTCACCACGCACACACACCGCACACTCACACTCCACTCACACGCACGCTCACACGCACACCACACACCACCACAACTCACACTCACACCACACTCCCACTCACACTCACACACACACACACACACGCACACACACACACGCACAGGTTTGTTTTTGTGAAAAGTGGGACTCTCCATAGGCTTAATGGTTTTTAATACTGTACAGACCGTATATTCTATTGCCCTACACCAACCCTACCCCTAAACCTACCCCTCACAGGAGACTTTCTGCATTTTTACAAGTGTTTTGAAAAGCCATTGAAAAATGGGGACATGGGGTCATGTCCTCATAAGTCACCTTCTCCTTGTAATACTTACGTCATACCTTTGTCATTATACAAATTCATGTCCTCCATATTTCCACAAATCGCGCACAAACCACACACACACACACCCACCACACGCACACACCACACTCTCTCTCCTCCTCTCACACACACACACCACCACACACACACACCCTCTCCTCTGCTCTCTCTCACACACAGACACAGACACACACAACACACACACACACACACAGACTCTCGCTCTCTCTCTCTCCACACCACCACTCACACACTCGGACCCACACACACACACACACACACTCTCTCTCTCTCTCTCTCTCTCACACCCACACACACACACACACACACACACACACACACACACACACACACAACTGTCATCTCTCTCTCTCCTCTCTCTCTCTCTTCTCTCTCTCTCTCACACACACACTCACTCTCTCACGCACACACACACACACACCACACTACACACACACACACACACACACTCCATCCGGGCCCCCCCAAAGGGCCCCCCCCCCACCCCCCCCCCCCTTTTTGCCGTCTCTACGGTAACGATGTAGTTAGATGGTTGTCACGGCGACAGCAGCAGCCATGCCATGAGTCATAAAGAGAGACAATTTTTAAAACGCTTTAAAAAATAAAAAAAGCACAGAGAAGCCTTTTCATCTGGCTAGTGTCGATAAAAACAGTCAGTTTATCAGGATGGAAGTGAGTGGAAGCATCCGGAGAACAGTGACATTTTCACCGGTGATTTAGTTTGCCAGTCAAGAGCTCTTCAAAGAAAACAAACTCGTCTTCCGTTATCACCCGCCGGATAAAACCTGCCGTGTTAACGCTGTTTATTCCTCGTCTTTACAAAAAACAGGAGAGAAAGAGACTGATTGAGTTCTCTGCGTCGTCTTTTATTCGTCAGGTCTCGATGAGGGCAAAATACCAGAGGAACAAGAACAAAACGAGCAGAAAAACACACGACTGACTCATCCGACTGAGTCAAAAGAGTTCAACCTTAAGTTATTCTAGTCTCTAGATTCTAGCCTCGGGTAGACATGTTGAAAGAAGACTCTTTTCTGCATTTATTTGATCAAAAATACAGTAGCAATGTGAAATATTATTACAATTTAAAATAATGGTTTCTATTTTAATATCTTTTAAACTGTAATGTATTTCTGTGATGCGCAGCCTATTTTCAGCATCATTACTCCATTCAGTGTCACATGAGCCTTCAGAAATCAGTATCATTTGCGGATCTGCTGCTCTGCGAAACAGCTCTTTAGTATCAATGTTGAAACGGTTTTATTTTTTATGGAACTGTGATTTCATTTTATTTTCCGATTCACAGGGAACAGAAGAAGGTTCAAATAACAGCCATTTATATGAAATGTAACTGCAATTTCCTTGCTAACGCAGTATCAGTTGTCTGTAAAAAGAAAAAAAAAAAAAAATCTCAAACCGCCCCCAAACTCGTTGAACAGTAATGTCAGTTTCGGCAACGAGTTTTCTCACACGAACCACGCGCTAATTTTGGGCTTAAACAAACACCACTAGTGCATTATCAGAAACACACGATAATTTCGAGAGTTCAGGCAGCTACAGTTTTCACCTTAAACGACAGAATATATTGTTTTCGACCCGAGAGGAAATATTGAGTAAGATCCAGTAAAGCGTTCCTGCACATGCATTTGACGTTTTTCTTCATTCAGAAACACACATATGGTTTCTGCCTGATGACAAACCACCACTGGAACTAATGTGTCACTCTGAATCCGTTGTCGAACAGACAGCGCTCATACTTAAATGACGGCATCTCGCTAACACACGGATCATGTCCCACCATGATGCCAACGGATGTCCTCAACGGACGAAGCTGGGTAATTAAAGCACGGCCTCCGTGTGATTCGGTCGACCTGGTTGCATGCAAGCCGCTTAACTAAGAAATCCCTTAAGTTATAAGTTAAACGAACCCGTAGTGAAACTTGGTGCAAAAAAACTAAGGTTCCAATTAGTGTTCCTTAAGTGTTGCTATAAGTCTTAGTAACCATTTCACCTTAATTTAAGAGACCAAAAGACCATCTTAAACTCAATGCATGGTCTCTTTTAAGGTTATTGAAGAGGAGGAAGTCCAGCACATTTTAATTATCGAAAATATTTTCTGTGCTCTTGTATCTCCTTACACAAATATATTAGCGCAACCTGTGGTTTGTTTCGTTATGTTCTGTTTATGTGAGATTACACTGTAAAAAAATTACAGTGAATTTAACGGTAAAAACTGTAAAAATGCAACAGTAAAAACCTGTTAAATGGTTAACGGTAAGTTCCCCTACTATATACGATGAAAACTGTATTGGACATTACATGTAATTTTACGGTAGTATACCATTTTTGGAAGTGAAAAAGTTGTATAATTTACAGTGAATAACCGTAAATCGACATTCCCAGAATTCCCTGCGTTACATTTCAAATTGTATGTTTTGTTTTGTTGTTTTTGTTGACTTAACTAAGTTTCTCCTCATCAGGTTTGTACTAGATGTGTAGTTATACAATCTAAGTTGTAAATTAATAGTTATTGCATTTATTTTAGCTTCAGGGGTGTCCCCGGATGGGTGTTTAGTGTTTGTGTTAATGACGGTTTTTGCTGGCACTTCTATATAGGTTAATATTTAAATCTGCTTGTGATGCTTTTGGTTCATCGGGTGACTTTCTCATCACCGCCTGCTTTTGGTGGTTATCAGTGTATCACAAAGATACAAAACAGTATTCAATCAGGTTTGGTAATATTTACCAGTACTCAGTTTAAAAGAATTCCGTAATTAACTGTAAATTTAAGTTAAAACCGTAAAACCTAAGATGTTGCTACCGTATTATTTACAGTAAAATCTGGCACCCAGCTGCCATTTTAACCGAAATTTCCGGAGTTTTTTTTCACAGGTATAACTTTAGCAACTGCGGCGCCCATTGCCATAAGTTGCCAGAAACTACAGTGAAACACTTAGTATAAACACTTAAGTAAGGATGAGAACTTTGTTGTAACACTCTTAATGAAACCCCTTAGGGATACGCTTAAGTCAAAATACTTACGGACTTTCATGCAACCAGGCACTGGTCATAGAGAAACGCAGCTGTTTCCCAGAGAACTTCAGGAGGAGCTCACACAACCGCTGCGCATTCAGCTCAAACTCACTTCACCTTTATGCTGCTGATTCTCTCTAAATGTAGTTTTTTGTGGGTCGACACCTCAAAGACCGCCACAGAGGCAGAAACGCCGTCACGCAGCAACACACACAGACAAATCGATCACTTAAAGTTCTCCGCTGAAAGCAATTAGATCAACCGCACAGCAACCACACCACACCAGGATCAGGGCCACATCATAAAAACCACATCGTAACTCCTACAGAAATCTAGTTTAAGCATCAGCTTGGTCTCAGATGTTTCTCTTGAAGTTATTCTAAATTGAGTCAATAGCTGTCAGTAAGAGCACAGAGCTGTAAAATGAATGTGGAGCAGTTTTTTATCAGAGGAAAATTTGATGAAAAATGTTTGAGTTCCTACTAAATTCTCTGACTTCTGACAGCAGACTTTTGCTTTGAGAGTACAATTTGAGATCACTTTTGAAACTCCGGTTTTGCACATTTTTTCTCAAACACTTTGACATTTGAGGAAAATATGAAGAGAAACACCTCTGTAAACTCTAGTCTCTCAAACATGTTTCACATCTCAAACTGTGCTCTCAAAACAAGTCTGCAATCAAAACTTAGAGATCTCAGTGTTAACAATAAAGGCATTAATCACAGGAAATATGCGCTAACTTATATACATTTCCAGAACAGAAATGCATTATTTATAATAAAACTCTAAGTTTTGGTGTAAGTGCAGATGAACTGGAGGACATTTTTTTTAAAGATATGTATTTTAATGGAAATCTACAGACGCAAATAGATAAAGTGCTGTGTATTTTGAAGTAAAACATGAAGTAAAACATCCCAAAATCGACCAGTGCACAATAAAAACAATGTTTGACTGCAATGTCTTGCCTCAGTTTCTCACCATTTCAAAAATATAGCCACAAGACATAAATAACATGCATGTTCAAATTAATTTAGTGTAAAGCACACTAAACAAACTTCTTTTGACAAATCTAAATACATTTTTGAACTAATCAAACATTATGTCACAAATGCTGTCGACTGAACTGAACTTGTACTGAACTGAATATTCCCTTAAGTCTCAAAAGTGTTGAGAAACATCTCAGTAACAATATCATTGTCTGGGAATAAAACAACACACACACACAAACAACACACTCTCTCTCTCTCACACCACCACACTGTGACTAAAGTAACTCCAGCTCACAGGGTTTGAAACATGAAACCTCTCGCTGAAACACAGACGTGTCAAACACACACCTCCATTAATAACCTCCATCTAGTGATAATTAAAATGAGAAACAGAGAATCGGTGTAATAAAAAGGGCCTCATCTACATTAGCAGAGGGGTTTACAGTTACATGACAACTAATTCAATCTAAGCCCTCGCTCATGTGTGTGTGTGAGTGTGTGGTGTGGTTTGTGTGTGTGGTAGCGTGTGTGAGTGTGTGGTTGTGTTTTGTGTGGTGGTGTGTGTAGAGTGTGTGTGTGTGTGTGTGTGTGTGTGTGTGTGTGTGTGTGTGTGTGTGTGTGTGTGTGTGTGTGGGTGTGTGTGTGTGTGTGTGTGTGTGTGTGTGTGTGTGTGTGTGTGTGTGTGGGTGAGTGTGTGTTTGTGTGTGTGTGTGGGTGTGGTGTGGGTGTTAGAGTGGGTGTGTGTGTGTGTGTTGTGTGTGTGTGTGTGTGTGTGTGTGAGAGAGTGTGTGTGTGTGTGTGTGGGTGTTGTGTGTGTGTGTGTGTGTTTTTTTGTGTTTGTGTGTGTGTGTGTGTTGTGGTGTGTGTGTGTGTGTTTTGGAGTGTGAGAGTGTGTGAGAGTGTGTGTGAGAGTGTGTGTGAGAGTGGTGTGTGTGAGTGTGTGTGTGTGTGTGGTGGGTGAGAGTGTTTGTGTGTGTGTTTGTGTGTTGTGTGTGTGTGTGTGTTTGTGTGTGTGTGAGTTTGTTTGTGTGTGAGTTTGTTTGTGTGTGTGTGTGAGTTTGTGTGTGTGTGTGTGTGTGTGTAGGTGTATGAGAGTGTTTTATTGACTAATCTTTTACCCTCTATGATTACAACTCATCTGAAATACACACACACACACACACTTACACAGAGTTGTGAGTTATTGACCTACTAGGGTTCGGTTTTTCATAATTATGGTCTATAACGGTCAGAGACTCCACTGAGATTCAGAGGAAAGACCAATCCATTAATCACACAGTTATAGTCTGTCTCATAGCCAGAGTTATAATAGCCAACTAAAACTAAAACCATTTTAAAAAAGAAAGAAATACAGATTAATGCACAATGTTTTTGCTCAAAACTCACTCTACTGTGACCTAATCCAGATATTGTATATAATAAACTGACGCATAAATGTAATAAAAAAAACAGAACGCAGAGGTTTACGGTCACCGTAATGTGGGAATTATGATAACGCAATATTGACAGATGGATCGGCAGAGAATCGTCTTTCTGCGAGTCATTAAGAAATTATGGTTTTATTCTATTTAAAGAAATATGAGGTAAACGTGTCGTGTCAATACATGATGTGCGCACTTTTGGAGTAAAAGTTTGTATAGCGAAGCACTGATCAAAAATAAACAGAAGCAAACAGGACTGAATATGTACAGTGTCTCGTTATTCTGATCAAAATATAATTAACTCCCGATTGATTTTGCATTCAAATGGGAACTATTAGTGTCACTGTAACCACGTAGCCTACTATCATAAGTCAAATCTCGAAGCCATCTAATCTCAAGGTCAAATCAGAATATTTAAGCTAAAAATTATTTTGTAACAGCTGCCAAAATAAGCTATTATATTTGCTGTGATTTGTGATATATTTTAATGGGAATATTTTTTTTTTTTTTCAAAACACCCCCTCGGTTTGTTCATAATATATATATATATCTATACTAAATATTTCCATTAATATTATATAAATATAAATAGAAAATAATAGCATATATTATACATTAATAATTCCATAAAATAATAGATGAAATTCTGAGGAAAGAGCATCATTTGAATTCACACACACTCACACCACACACACTCACTCACACACTCACTCACTCACACACAGAACATCACACACACACACACACACCAACACCACACACACACACTCACCCACACCACACAACACACACACACCCACTCACACACACACACCCACACACTCACTCACACACACACACACACACACACACACCACCCCCCACTCACTCACTCACTCACACACACCCCACACACACACACACACACACACACGCCCTCCCACACACACACACACACACAAACCACCCCACACTCACTCTTTCACTCACTCACTCACTCACTCACTCCTCACTCACACACACACACCACCACCACACACACACACACACACAAAAAAAAAAACACACACACACACACACAACAACACACACAACAACACACACACACACACACACTCACCACACACACACACACACACACACACACCCAACTCCCTCACACACACACACACACACACAACACACACACCTCCTCAGCACACACACACACACACACACACACACAACCACACCTCACACACACACAACCCACACACACACACCACACCCACCACACACACACACACACTCACACTCACACCACACAATAGTCACACACACACACACCACACTCCACACACACACACACACACACTCACTCCCACACTACACACACACTCACCACCACACACACACCCACACACACACACACACACGCACTCTCACACACCACACACACACACTTTACACACACACACACCCACACACTCCACTCACCCACACACACACACACACTCTCTCACTCTCACACACCCACACTCACACTCACTCACTCACACACACACACACACACCCACTCTTGACACACACACCCCCACTCACACTCACACACACACACACACACGACACACACACAGACACACGACACACACACACACACACACACACCCACACACTCACACGCACACACCACACACACACCCACACACACCACACCACACACACACACACACACACAACACACACACAAACACACACAAACAAACACAAACACACAAACAGGTTTACATTTGTGAAAAGTGGGGACTCTCAATAGGTGTAATGGTTTTTATACTTTACAAACTATATGTGCTATTACCCTACACCAACCCTACCCGAACCTACTACCCCTCAACAGGACCTTTCTGACATTTCAGATTTTCATACACTCCCATTCTTGTGATTTATCAGCTTTTTTGAAAAGTGGGGAACATGGTGTAATTCCCTGAAAGTCCCTTCTCCCTTGTATACCTGTCATAACCTTTGTAGTTATATCATTTGATGTCCTATTTTCACAAAAACGCGTACAAACACACGCTTTACACCTTTACCCACACACATACACACGCACACACATACACAAACACACACACAGACACAATCGTGCTCATCTCTCACCACCACACACAACACACACCAGCTATAACCCACAGTGACACACACACACAGCAGTCTTTAACTGATTTCATGTATTCTCATGCTGCCTTAAGAGTGCTGTATGGATTCACTGCCGGGAGAACAGAGCCAAAGGGGGAAAAAGTACAAATACACACACACACAGAGATAGAGAAGAGAGGAGAGAAATGCTAACAGCATTAATCGCTGGTCTGTGCAAGAAGCTCCATTGAGCAGCTCTTGCCGAGTTCCACGACAACAGATACTTTTCTACTGATAGACACTTAGTACAGAAATACACAACACCCACACCACACACTCTCACACCATACACACACTCAGACGCTCTCTCTCTCTCACACACACACACACACACACACACACACATGATAAAGACAAGGAGAAAGAGTGAGGGAACTGGAGAGATGGAGAGAGTTTAAGGGAAAATAGGTTATTAAAAGAGGGATGATTATTTCATCTGATCTCTACAAGGACACAAACTCATTCCCTCTGCCCTATCCTTTATCTCTGTATTGCGTGTGTTGTGTTTTGTGTGTGTGTGTGTGTTTTGTGTGTCGTGTGTGTGTTTGTGTGTGTGTGTGAGTGAGTGAGGGAGGTGGAGTGAATTGTTGTTTGGGGTGTGTGTGTTTTTGTGTGTTAGTCTTACCCATCTGGCTGTTTCTCTCCGATCATCGTATCAAAATTCCCTCACACACGCTGTAACTAAGTCAATCAGTTCACTAGTACTAGTGCTGGTAGTGATGCTCTCAAACCTCTAGTACGAAGTTGTAAAATTGAGTATATAAGTACAGGGTTTCTGCTATTACACAAAACAATCAGGTTTGTTTATTTGTTTGTTTAATGACTTTTAAGTTCATGTCAGCAAAAAGGCTATAAACAACGCAAGATATAGATATTTAAAAAACCATATGAGACATTTCAAATAATCAAATGTGTCCATAAACACCTCCCTAAATATTTCCATTAAACATGTCTATGAATAAAATCATTGTCTGGTACACTATAAAAATTATTTTTTGAAGTTGTAAATAACAGAAAGATTATTGGAGTATGTTTTAGAAGAAAATTATATTTCAGACTTTTTGCATGCGTTACTTGCTCTTTTTCTCTCCCCGCAATTATTTGTGGCCATTAATAAGCCATTTCTAAGTTAAAAATTACTTTAAAATAAATTCTGCACACATTTTTTTTAGTTTAGTATCACATGCATTAAAGTCCAGTTCTGCTCACTGAGGTACATCTGTAAACTCCTCTAAAAGTCAGAACAGCACATTTAACGCGCACACCCACACACACACACACACACACATTCACTCACACACCCACACACACACACACACACACACTTCACTCACCGCACCTATCACTCACACACACACACACACACACACACACACACACACACACGCACACACACACACACTCACTCCCTCACTCACTCACACACACACACACACACACACACACACACACACACGCACACACACACACACACAATTCAATCACCACACACACACACCACACACACACACACACTCACTACTCACTCTCTCACACTGTGAGATTCCTACATTAAGCGTCATACTCGAACTGCTGGACCTGTGTAAAGGCGAGGTGATTAGTTTCTGCTAATGTATTTTAGCGGTGCATAAATCTCAGCGGAAGATACAGATAGATTCTTTAATGAGCCGCTGAACCCCACACCACTTAAACTACATCTGTTAACAGCATTTATATGAGAGAGAGAGAGAGAGAGAGAGAGAGAGAGAGACCGTAAACCAACTTTTATCCTGTAAACTCCTGACATTAAACCAGCAAACATGAATGGACAAGCATCACGCAGGGTTGCGGAGTAACAGAATACATGTAACGGCGTTATGTAATCAGGATACAAAAATATAGTAACTGTAATCCGTTACAGTTACATAAAAAAACAATGTATTCAGATTACAGTTACATTTTGTAAAAAGTGGGAATACTATCATGATTACATTTGTTTAATTGAAAATTAAATAAATGAGTATTTTGACATAACGTTATATATTTAGCACTGCTTCATCATAGTTCCTGGTAGAGCCCTGCACGGGCCTCAAATATAGTCCCTAGTTAGAAAAACGTTTGGAGCATTTTTTGTTCGTTACAAGTTTTTGTTTTTTAAAGTAACGACCAAGCGGCCAGCGGCAGACAAATAAGTTGATCACGTTTGATAAATTTTGCCTTCTCAAATCAACATGACTTGCCTAAAATAAAATCTATAGATATAAAACAGTTCAAACATATACCCATGTTTAAACTTAAACCTATCGGTAAATGTGGCGCTGTAAATCCAAGAGTTTGTGCGGATAGCTGCAAACTGAAAGCCGGCTTTACAGACATGAGGCGCCTTAGCATTTTTTTCAGTAGATACGCCGTCATTTTTGCTCATAAAGGTAAGAGTAATACATCATTCGTTGCTGTAAAGTGTCTACTTTTATTTGTGTGCACTCACAATATCAACAAAACGTTGCGCTTTTATAAAATAAAAAAAACAAACATGATGCGCTTTCTGCCGTCTCAGTCTTGAACAGGAGCGCTTCACAAAAATGAACCGAAACTCAGCGAATACATGCCTCACAGACATGATAAATATATCTATAGAAAGCTTTAAATTACTACTTAACGAAATAAATCAAATCAAAAACAAGAACTCTTTCATTATAATCATAATCCGTAAAGATACACTTCTCTCTAAAGGCGCGTCTAATGAGATAGATGGTAAGATCAGGTAGCGACACTAGAAACAGTAGTAAATAATTCAAATATCTCCTTACTATTTCCCCCCGACACATTCATGGTAATTACTTTTGCTGGGGCTTTGCGGCAAGCTTTAGCCTATTGCGTGCACTTGAACGCAGATCTCTTCAGCTGTGCTGGACACTAAACACCGTCGAGCCGCTCTTGACAGTCGCGGTAGCACGGTCTCGTGTTTTTTCCACCAGCGTGGCAATTTTTTTCATAGCTAATTGATGGATGTCTCAAATATAAAAATAAGGAGAAGCCTAAAACAAGCCCGATGCCCGGCCCACATCTGAACTATGATGTGAAAATGGTCCCGAAGCCCGGCCCTAGGGGCGTAAAAAAGTCGGGGCCCGTTGGGGCCCGGGCTGAAATGCAGGGCTCTAGCTCCTGGTTCTGTTGACACATGTTTACTCACGTGAGCCGCCTGCTGGTGCATGCGCAAATAACACCCGTCTACAATTATTCTCCTCAAATGCGGGATGCTTCCTGCTGTGACAAACGTTTTCATGTCTGGAAATTTCACAGTTATTTTGTTTTCAAAGAGGATAAAGGAAATAACATAGTTGTACAATGTAAGCCATGCATGAAGACTCTTGCTTTAACAAAGAATACTCAACCAACTTGAACATTTGCAGGAGTCCGATTAGCATGGAAACCATCATGTTAGCTAAAATTTTGTGTTTGTTAGTGATTTAAAAATCCATGGTGTGCATGACTGCAGTTGTAAGTTTTCTTGCGGAAAATGAGCCTGAAAATGTAGAGTCCCCACACCCCGGATCAGTCAATGAATTACAGAAAGATTATAGCATTTCACATGCATTTCGACATGTAGGCTTATTTTATAATAGACTAATATGTATATGGTGTAACTTTTTTAATGTTGTGTAGCTATATTTATTTTTACTTTACTGATTTAAGAAATAAAAAAATATAAATAAAACTGTAATCCTAAACTGTAATAGCACGCGTGTCTGCATAGCCTTTCATATATCTATATTACGTGCTGTATATCTAATGGTGAACCAATACAAAACCATTTTAATAGTTTCAAATAGCTTTTTTACTATAGATTTTTTATGTATTATTTTTGGATTTTTAAAGATCTAGGTTAGATATTGCTTTTTGGACTTATTATACAATATGTAACTTTGCAAGTAATCCAAAGTAATCATATTACTTTCCTTTTGTATTGTGGTGACGTTGGATACCATTACTGAATACTTTGTTTAATGAGTATTTTAACTGGAACGAAATACATTTGAAAAGTAAACCCTCTCCAACCCTGCGCTTAACCATTAAACATCCACCAGATTTGCATTTCTATATATCACAATATATATATATCAGTAATAAGACACACAAATCCTGGTGATGTTTTTTTCAGATTTCGGCAACAACGTTCTCACATACCAAAACCAACCTCCCAACTCGTCACATATTTAGCAGTCATTTTTCGACGTGCCCGGTCCATCCCGTTTATTTCAGTTTGTTTCTCCATTAATTAATAGGTTTTGCATGCATTTGTAAAAATAACATAATTAATATATCAATTTTATACTTTCATCCGGTTCATCGGAGCCACCAACACCCGCCCCTACACTAAACTACCCACTTTTAATAATATAAAGGAACACTTAACATGCACAAGTATAAGATGTCAGTCACAGGGTATTTATATGCAAACACTGACATAAAAACAGCAAGTATAAAAGCTACGACAAGTCCTAGTGCATTCCAAAGTCTTCTGAGGACATTTTAGAAAAACCATTTGTAATCGTTACCAATTTTCAACAATTTACTGTAATTTAATACACTTTTTCCCTTCAGTAACTGTAAACCAATTACATTTATTTTGTAATTCAATTACGTAAACTCTGTTACATGTAAATAGTGTACTATCAACCAACAACTGCTTATAACCTGAAAGTTTGTCTGTTGCTATATTTGGGCCTAGCTGGCAATCCTGCTTGAGTTGAATCTTAATATCAAATCCACCATCAGCAAAAATGCTGAAAATCAGGTTGCCATTTTATTTAATTCATAATCCTTTTATATTATTTCATTTACTTATCTATTATTTAATAACAAAGTATGGACATGTTTTAGATGTTGTTTCAGTTTTATAGCGAAAGTCACTTTTGATAAAAGCATCTGCCAAATGTATGATTGTAAATGATTTGAAGGATTTACAGTTGCTTTGCTTTCCAGTCTGTGATTGTGATTTCATATTTTCCACTTTCTGATGACGTTAAATCCGGTCCGCCGAGACGATCAATTACAAATCCTGAGCGTGACGAGCCGGTTGAATCCTCAGATGAGTCCAGTGCGTCAGATTCATCAGCACATCGTGACTCGAGAACTCGGGTATGAAAGTCTAGTAATTGGCTGAGAGGATGAGGGCCACTGAAGGGTCACATGGACTACAAATCCCATGAGGCCGTCCACGAGCGTTTCTTCTGGGGCCGATCATCTTACATATTACAGAAACCAGACATGAGTAATCATCAATCATAAGTAGAGGTCATCAACAGACTATCGAAAAGATCACATAAACACACGATCTGTCTATCCATCTATCTATCTATCTGGTGATGCAATCTATCTAAGTCTGTCTATCATGCTCATCTATCGGTCATCCTATCTATCTATCTATCTATCTATCATCTGACTTTATCTGTCTGTCTATCTATCTATCTAATATCTATCTATCTATCTATCTATCTATCTATCTATCTATCTATCATCTGACTATCTATAAGTCTATCTATATAATTCTAGCTATCTATCGTTCTATCTATCTATCTATCTATCTATCTGTCTATCTATATACTCTCTGTCTATCTACTCTATCTATCTGTCTAATACTATCTATCTATCTGTCCTGTCATCCATCTAATCTATCTTCTATCAATCTATCTGATCTATCTATCCTATCTCTTATCTATCTATCTACTATCTGCTGTCTATTCTATCATCTAATCTTCTAATCTCTGTCCTATCTATCTATCTCGTCTACTATATCGGTCTATCTAGTCTATCATCTGGTCCCCTATCTATCTATCTATCTGTCTGTCTATCTAATCTATCTATCTATCTATCTATCTATCTATCTATCTGTCTATCTGTCTATCTATCTACGTCTGTCATGTCTATATCTATCTATCTATTCTGTCCCTGTCTATCTAATCCTATCTATCTCTCGTATCCTACTGTCCTATCTAATCTATATCTCATCTCTCTATCTATCTATCTATTTTTCTATCTATCTATCTGTCTGTCTGTAATCTGATTCTGTCTATCTATCTATCTATCTATCCTGAATTATTAATTGAAATTGTAACCCCATGATTTCCCATTTCCATAACTAACAGTCTCTAGAACCTACACTATAATTATATATATATATATATTGATCTGTAGCGTTTGCTGTGACTCTGACGCGCAACTCGTCTTTAATACTGCTCTAAGTCGCTGCCAAGCCTCTGCCAAGAACACATTTGCAAACGCAGGAGAAATCTACATAAATAACACCAGCGACGTTCCAGGTATTTCTCAATGAACACACGGCTGCTGAGACCCAGATCTGCTGCAAGGCTTGGGTTCAGTCAGAAGCGCAGGAAGGATCTGAGCTGCTTCTTCATCTACTCCAGACTTCCTGCTGCTGCCGCTGCATTATTGTTCTGTGTTTATATTCCCGCTTGTTTTCGGAGTCATGTCCCGTGTGGCTTTTGTTCGTATTAGCATGTGTGCCAGATAGTATGGAAACACCCTCGTCTGACGTCTTCACCTGAGAGTTAAACCATCCACTGCATCTCCGGCCAAAACTTAGAAAGAGACTTCGCAGGAACTTCAGGGTCACTGCTGGTTTTTCAGATTCAGAAAAAAAACGTTTATGACTTCAGATGTACGCCTTTTGAAAATGTATCTTATATATAAGTCATTGCCTTGAAATCAATTTGAATCATTTTGAAAGCTCTTCACCTCGACTCGTGCTTTTCTCTCTGCTCTGAATGGCGAGGTTATGTAATAGCATTCTGTCGAATCACTCGCTCTATTAATGAACAACCAGATTTCAAAAGCTGCTTTTTCCTTGAGTTTCTTTCTTCATTTATAAAAAGCGAAATAGACAAGAAAATCAATGACTCACATTCACACAACATTAATACTAAGAAGGTTTTTTTAGTTCAAGGAGACGAAGAAATAAACAGAGAATTGGAGATTAAAAATCAGGAATACATTTGAGAAATATGAACTAGTCTAATAGTGAAAAAAGTCTAGAGAAGAATTAACTATCTTTTATTATAGAATATTATATCTATATATATATCAGATAGTATATATAATATATATCTTATAGAAAAGTAAGTTAATGCATTCAAATTTATTCAAAATCCCTTATAAAATGTCAAAATGCAAAGCATACATCATAGATATTATATCTATCCTATTTATATATCTATATATATATAATATATATATATATATATATATATATGTATATAATTAAAAGAAATAGAACACAAGAAGAAATAGAACATCAAATTTTTCATTATTTAATCAAAACAACTTTTACAATGCATAAAATATATGTAGCAAATACACCTGAAAATATTTTTTGTTCACCATATGGGAGAAATTTGGTATCAAAACCATTCACCATATGAATATATATTTTACTTACAATAACTGCAGGTTCAATTATTCACGAGAACATATGACTGACTATAATTCATTAAGAATCACAATGCATTACATATAAAAGCTTCAAGCATTTGAGAAAGACATCAGATTTATAGCTGGCATTTATCATTCATGCGCTACTAATCAGTGTTTTCCACTGTTGCTGGTGCACATAAAAAAATCTAATTATTTTAGGAACAAAGAGCAGTTGAACTAATTAACGTTAAAATTTAACAGACATCATTAATCTAAAATGAAGAATGAGTTGCGCCTGTTGAATTTGCTCTGTGCTTTATTTGTGTGATTTAAACAGTGTTGAGTTTGTAAAGCCATGAAGAAACGCTGCTTTTCTCGTCTGCTAAATTGAGCACAAAATTATTTGCTGTTGATTTAGAATTTAATGCAAATAAATAAACGGCTGGGCTAAAGAAATAAGAAACGATGATGGTTATAGTTATTATAGAATTCATCAATTGCTGTCAGTCAGAGCAGATGTTTAGTTTACATCACACACACACACACACACTCACACACTCACTATCACACACACACACACACACTCACACTCACACTCTCACTCTCACGCTCACACTACACACTCCACTCCCACTCAACTCCACTCACACACTCTCACTCTCACTCTCACACACACACACTCACACTCACACGCTCACTCACACACACACACACACACTCTCACACTCACACTCACACTCACACGCACACACACTCTCACACACACACACACACTCACACTCACACTCACACTCACACTCACACACACACACACAATCTCTCTCTCTCACACGCACACTCTCTCTCTCACACAACACACACACACACTCACACGCACACTCACACACACACACTCTCATACACACACACAAACAAACACACACACCCTCACACTCCAAACAAACACCTCCTCTCACCCACACCACACACTCACACACACACTCTCACTCACTCACTCACACTCACTCAAACTCACACTCACACTCACACTCACACACAGACAGACAGACACAGACACAGACACAGACCCAGACACAGACAGACAGACAGACAGAAACACACACAGACACACAGACACACACTCACACACACACTCACAACTTCACACTCACACTCACACTCACTACGTCACACACACAACACACCACACCTGCTCCACCCAGAAAAACGCATAACACACACACACACACAACCCCGCCATGCACCACACGCTCACCCACTGACACGCTCACGTTACACACCATACAGTTTGGTTGAACCATATCTTATCTAGAGATAGTACCTATCATTATATTGACACGTCAAACTCAAGAGAGTTGTGAAACTGTTGCAATGAACACCACAAAAAGCAACTGCCAACACCACGAAATAACCACTAATCAAAAAAACCAGTCATACATACAAACACCCACACAATCTTATCGCTATTGCACTTTCATTTTGGCCTTCTCCGCTAGAGCAAACTGAAAATATTTAATATTTTTTTAATTTTAGAGTTTTTCTGGAGTACATTTAACAAGAAAACACATTTCAATCTTTCTTCTTTTCTGCTTCAAAAGATCAGTTTATTCATTTGTTACTTGCTGTTCCTCCCCCGTACAAAATTGTTTTTTTTGTTTAGGAAATCTACTAGCAATTTTCTACTGACAAAACATCACATTTATTTCCATGCTATATACAGCAAATATATTATATATATATATTTTTTTTTTTTTGCAAAAAGACTACGGCCGAAAATATTGTTGCTTAAATATGTTTCAAAATATATTACAAAAATATTTTCCAATTTTGTGGCAAATTTTTATATCTTATATATCTTTATATATATATATATATTAGGTGTCGCCAGCAGAAGAACAGCGAATGCCATGAGTTGCGCACTTGAAAACAAAGCCCACTAGAGAGTGAACATGTGCTGATTCTGAATGCGTCTCTCACAGACTGACAAAGGAGTATATTTTAAAGGCTTTTGCACTCAACTGTTTGCAAAATGGAGCTTTGTGCTCATGTATCCTACCACTCTCACTCGGCCCAAATCCAAATATTCCATAATATTTCCATATATGCGATGTAAAATATCTGAATGCTAAATTATTATTTATTATGTAAATTATAGGCCTTGTACTTCAGTCGCGTTCCAGCGGTGACACAGAGGCGGGCGCGCTGATGTTTGGTTCACTGTATTTTATTTTGATAAAGTACCAAATGCTCTGTCAAGTTAGCAATACTGGAACTGATGTGTTTTGTGTGTGTGTGTGTGTGCGTGCGTGCCTCTTCAGGAATGAGACGCTGCGTCGGAGAACGCTTTGGGAATGCCTTCTGTGATCACGCTCTGAATCACATGTGTAATCCGTCCAATGGAAGGGCGCCAGGAAGTTATAAAAGCACATGCGGCGGAGCTGGCGTCAGCTTTTTGTCATTCAGCAAAGCGCTCTGTGTGTGTCAGTCAAAACCCTGTGCTTGTGAGTCTTATTTATTGTTGTCTGTCCAAAATACAACTAATAAGCTCCACTATGTCAAAAGCTCATGCTAAGACAAAGCCGGGTTATAGACTGTGTGTGGTTTGCTTGGGAGGCTGTCTTTGAGGAGGGAGCCTTCACCAGCGTTCCTCGCGGTGCTGGTCCCGCTTCCGTCGAGGCGGAGCGGCGGCATTCATGGGGTTCGCAGTTGGATTTGGTGGAGGGAATGGAGACAGGCGAGTCCCTATCTCCTTCCTCACCCGCCAGATCCAGCGCCTGATCTCTGGGTTCGGAAACCCGTTCTGTGGCTACTTCCTCCCTGGGTGAGGGATCAACAGGCCGAGCCCAGTGAGCAAATTAGATGAACGCTTCCTGCGGGCGAGGCCACCACCTCCATGCCAGAGCCTGCCATTTTTTCCCGATCTCCACACTGAGGTGTCGAGGTCATGGGATAGACCATTCTCGGTCCGTCTCTTCATCCCTGCCTCATTATTATGGAAATGTGGCGGGGTTAAGTGAGCGTGGCTATAGGGCGATGCCCCGGGTTGAACAGATGTTGGCAAGGTCCTTAAAGGCTCCGGCACTGCCCTCCAAGCCGTTGCGTACAACATCAGAGCTGGTGGGCAAGGGGTACGCAGGTCAGGCCGGTGCGTGTCTGCACACAATGTCTGTGTTACAGGCGTACCAGGCAGACCTGCTTAAAGAGCTAGACGAGGGCGAGGAGCTTAACTCTGATAACATCGCAGAGTTAAGAAGAACCGCAGATCTCTCTCTCTGTGCCACCAAGGAGACCGCCCGTGCCATTGGGCGGTCCATGGCAGCTATGGTGGCAGCAGAGAGGCATTTGTGGTTGACCCTGTCAGTCTTCCTCCTCGACGCCCGCTTGCGCCTTCTGGCCTGTTTGGCAATGCCGTCAATTCCATCGTCGACAGGTACCAGGAGGCCCGTAAACAGGCGGTGGCGTTTCAGCGGATTCCCTCGCTGTTCTATAGCTCTGGGGGCTGCTGGGCTGGAGCAGTCCCCTTCATGTACCAGCTCCTCATACAGGGAGGCTCAGAAACAGAGCGTGGGTCGGGGAATCTTCTAAGCCTAAGCCGGACTTCGGACCATCCCTTCGGGCTAAGTGGTCCTCGGACCAAAAAGCCTGACTATTGGGGTCAGGACTGGTGATGGCAAGCCCTTCTTTGGAAGCGAGGATTCACAACCGGGCATTACAACGTGCCTTTCTCCCCCAGTGCCATCAGGAGATCATCATGCCCACCCTCCGGTGTTTCCAGTGCGCGGTCTCCAGCAGAGCGCATTCTCTCAGTTCCGCCCGGGATACGTAGCAGTGCTAAGAGGCTCACACCTTGAGGAGGTTCTAAACAGCCGGTACTTTCATTGTTCCCACAAAAGAAGGATGTGGGGGGTTGCATCCTATTTTTAATCGCGTGTCAGTTGAACCGCTCAGTCATGCGATTGAAGTTCAGGATGCTTATACTCAAACAAGTCGTGTTTCAGATCAGGTCTGAGGACTTGTTTGTCACGATCGATCTAAAAGATGCATACTGCCATGTCTCCATCTTTCCTCATCACAGGAAGTTCCCGAGGTTCGCTTTTGGGGGCAAAGCTTACCAATATCGTGTTCTTCCTTTAGGCCTTGCACTCTCACCCCGCACATTCACGAAGTGTGTGGATGCAGCCCTTGCTCCTTTGCGACTCCAGGGCATCCGCATAATAAACTATATCGACGATTGGTTGATTTAGCTCAGTCAGAGCAGATGGTGGATCGACATCGAGATGTCGTTCTCGCCCACATAAGAGAGATGGGGTTGGGGTTAAACGCCAAGAAAAGTGTGCTTTCTCCATTACAGAGGAACACTTATCGGGGCGTGGTAGGATCGACCACGATGCAGGCAACGTTTTGTCCCCGGCTCGGATCGATCAATCCTTCCTGGCAGTCAATAGCGTGAAGAAGGCCGGGGTCGCGATCACTCACTGTCAAGCAGTTTCAAAGACTGCTGGGTCTGATGGCAGCTGCGTCCAACGTGACTACTCTTGGCCTGCTGTACATGAGACCCCTATGCATCTTTTTCGTGCTTTTTCAGCATTCGTTCCCTCGGAGAACCATGGTTACATACGTAACCTGAGACGTTTCCTTATACCAGCAGAATCAACTTAAAACACTCCTATTGTCTTATAAATAATGCATCACTGTATCTCAGGTCTGCTTTTATTTGTGTACAATCACAATGAAAACAAAACATTGTGCTTTTGTAAAAAAGAAAACAAATAGGATGTCGTTTTCTGCCATTTGAGTTTCCTTTCTGTGAACAAATTAAGCCTGTCACAAAAATGAACTGAAACTCAGCGTGCATAGGCTAAGTTACGTGTCGCACTGTTTTTTTCCCTTGTTTATCTGTAAACTATATCAAATATATTTCAAGAATTTATTCCTTGTATGTATATTTGTACTGCAGATTTTATATATATATAACATAATGTAATCATTTTTTGTATTTTCACATCTAGGTGGAAAAAATTTGTACTACTGTCTGTTCAAAATAAATGAAAAGAAACCGAGCATAGTAGATTTCTTTTTTTATTCCTGTTGTACCGAAATCGTATCGAACCGTGACCCCCGAAACGAGGTACATACCGAACGCGTGACATCTGTGTACCATTCCACCCTAATATATATATATATTTTTTTTAAAAATATGAATATATATTCCATTTTAGAACAACCTTACTTTCTTTAAGGAAAACCTAACCCATACACTTGAAGCTTATAACACATTTGAATCAAAATCAGCAAGGACATAATTTAAATCATGTCAAAAAAGAAGAAAAAAGCATCTTACAATACATACAAATAAACATCAGGTATGTAATTTTGTCATTTCTTACTCTTTGTGTTTAGCATTTATTTAGTTTTTAGTTGTAGTTATTTTAGTATGTCAAGTTAAACCTAAATAAATGGAACCACCCGGCCACTTCGCTAACTAGCTTCAAAAAAAAATATTTATTATATATATGTTATTTTTGATTTTTGTTCCCAGTAGGAAATGTTTTTCCTTTTAGTTACCTAAAATACCCGGATAGAAGGTTGAAACTAAATATATATATTTCATTGAGTCCCACTGTCTGCAACATATATTTAGTATATATTTAAAATACATTTTATCAAGAAACAAAACTGCGACAATTCATTCTGTCCATTCTAGTGTTTCAACTCTACTGACATCTGCAACGTTTAACACACATCAACTCATCTGACATTTCATCTTCACATCTCAATGATGAAGAAAGTGAATCTCTCTGCTCTTATCCATGAGAGACGGTACTTCAACACGAGTGTGTGTGTTGTGTGTGTGTGTGTGTGTGTGTGTGTGTATTTGTGAGTGTGTGTGTATTTGTGTCGCGCTCTGTTTCCCTGGCACACAGAGAGCGCAGCAGATGGCACAGTGCGTGTGCGTGTGTGCGTGCTCAAGATCCGGAGTTGTGAAGACGCACCAGAGACATTAAAGTGTCAGAGTTTCAGAGAGATATTACACATAGACACACACACAGCCACACACACACACACACCACACCACACTGATCAGACGTCCGAAGGTGTGGTTGTGGGTTTAAATCCCAGAAGGCCTGATTCATGAAGATACAGAAATCAGCCACATTAATGCCAGAAAATGCCACTGCGGATCAGAAACCATCTGCTGAATAATCAGACAACAAGAGCTTGACCAAACACACCCAACACCAATAACCCACACTGCGAGTGCACTCCTTTGATTAAATCATCCACATGCCTCCACAAGCTGAGCGTCAGCCCTGCAACACAACAGACGCTCCTCTTATCAGGATTTTTGTCTTGTTTTCCAGTCAAAACACCCTCAAAAACCAGATAACTTGTGTGCTTTGAGCATCTTTGTTTGTTAACAGGATCAGTCACTTATTCTGATGAAAGCATAAGCTAAATCAATGTACACTGCAAAAAAAAATTATAGTACAAATATCTAAACATTCTTAAATCAAGAAACATTTACTTCAATGCAAATTGGACTTCATAAGTTTATTTTCTAAAAAAAAAAAAAAAAATTATAGAAAATAAGACTTAATATTTTAAGTCATTTTGCATTTCAAGAAAAGGTATATTGATTAAAAATATTTAGATATTTGTTCTGGAAAACAAGACAAAAATACTAACGAAGAACATTTCAATTTGCAGTGTAAATGTTTAAAATGCATATTTTTTTAAAATATAGGTTTATATAAAAAACACAAAGAAAATCTATTCATTAATCAGCTAAGATTGTGTTTGTGTGTGTATATATATATCTATATATATAGACACATGAGCAAAACATCTACTATCCCCACTATAAACGCAACACTTTGTTTTTGCCCCCATTTTTCATGAGCTGAACTCAACGATCTAAGACTTTTTCTAGACTGCACATTTTAGTAGTGCCTTAGTGTCTGGCCCAGCCGTAGGCCACCTGTTCAATAATCATGCTGTCTAATCAGCATCTTGATTTGCCACACCTGTGAGGTGGATGGATTTTCTTGGCAAAGGAGAAGTGCTCACTAACATGTATTTAGACAGATTTGTGAACAATATTGAGAGAAATAGGCCTTTTGTGTACGTAGAAAAAATCTTAGATCTTTGAGTTCAACTCATTACAAATGGGGACAAAAACAAAAGTGTTGCATTTATAAATTTGTTCAGTGTATATCTATATATTATATATATCTATATTATATATATATATAAAATTGTATTTTACTGTATTTATTTAATTTATTATTTGATATTTATTTACATTTTGGGCATTATTTGACAGTCACAATTTTATTTCAAGAACGTTTAGATATTTTAGAAAACAAGACAAAACTCCTGAATTAGAAAGCTGTTTTGTTTTTGCTGTGCAGATGCAATACAGACTCAAAAGCATCTACAGGACAGGCTTTATGCAACAATTACACAATTAAAAGTGTAATTAAGCAATGCATACCGTTGACAGAGCAATAAGCCATCAAAGGCAGCGTTACAGTAATTATATTACAGCTGAGAGGCGATGAAGGAATAGATATGCAGATATGAATGCAACAGGGCTGAATGCACAGAGAGCGACAGAGCGTGCCGATACTGCATTTATCTACAGCCAGAGAAAGGCAGAATGAGAAAGAATAACAAGTTATTACATCCCGCGAGAGATACAGACGAAACCACAGAGGATATGAAGGGCCGAGCAAAAGGTGATGATGAAGAACATTTTCCACATCATCTGCTCCTCCTTCAGCGTTTAATTTTCTCATGTGTGTGTGTGTGAGAGAAAGTGAGTGAGTGAGTGAGTCAGTGTGTGTGTGTGTGTGTTTGTTTTGTGTGTGTGTGTGTGTGTGTGTGTGGTGAGTAGTGAGGGTGTGCCTTGAGTGTGTGTGTGTGTGTGAGAGAAGTGAGTGAGTGAGTGATCAGTGGTGTGTGTGTGTGTGTGTGTGTGTGTGTGTGGGTGTGTGTGTGTGTGTGTGAGTGAGTGAGTGTGTGTGAGTGAGTGTGTGAGTGAGAGTGAGAGAGTGTGATGCGTGCGATGCGTGCGTGCGAGCCAGTGGTCGTGTGTGGTGTTGTGTGTGTGTGTGAGGGTTTGTTGTTGTTGTGTGAAGTGAGTGAGTAGTATTGTGTGTGTGTGTGTGTGTGAGGGTGTTTGTGTGTGTGTGTGTGTGTGTGTGAGTGTGTGTGTGTGTGTGTGTGTGTGTGTGTGTGTGTGTGAGTGTGTGTGTGTGTGTGTGTGTGTGAGTGGTGTGAGTGTGTGTGTGTGTGTGTGTGTGTGTGTGTGAGTGTGTGTGTGTGTGTGTGCGTGAGTGAGTGTGTGTGTGTGTGTGTGTGTGTGTGTGGTGTGTGAGTGAGTGTGAGTGTGTGGGTGTGAGTGTGATGTGTGTGTGTGTGAGTGAGTGTGTGTGTGTGAGTGAGTGTGATGGTGTTTGTGTGTGTGTGGTAATTGCGGCTGTGTATGTGTTGTAATTGCGGCTGCTGTTTTGGTTTATTTAAAGTCCTCACAGATGGACAGAAAAACAAAGAAAAAACAAAGATGAAAAACGACCTGCTACACCTGCTCATCCGGCCCTCATCTAATATGCAAATTATTCTGATTTACGGCTGATTCTCAGTGTGTGTGTGTTTGTGTTTTACAGCCACTCAGCAAAGCATCATTACTCCATGCATTTATTTGATAAAAAATACAGTAAAAAATTGTGAAATATTATAATAATTTAAAACAAGTGTTCTCTATGTGAATCTATTTAACTTGTAAGTATTTCTGTGATGCAAAGCTGAGTTTTCAGCAGCCGTTACTCCAGTCTTCATGTCACATGATCTTCATAAATCATTCTAAAATGCTGATTTGCTACTCAAGAAACATTTCTGATTATTATCAGTGCTATGTTTGTAGAAACTGTGATACATTTTATTTTTCAGGATTCACAGATGAACAGAAAGTTCAAAAGAACAGCATTTATTTGAAATAGAAATCTTCTGTAACATTATAAATGTCTTTACTGACACTTTTGATCAATTTAATGCATCTTTGATGAATAAAAGTATAAGTTCTTTCTTTTTTCTTGTTTATGCCAAATTTTGAATGGTTAATCAATCGCATTTCCACAAAACAAAAACTTGTGCAGGCACGACTGTTCCAACATTGATAATAATCAGAAATGTTTCTTGCATTTCAGCAGATCAGCATATTATACTGATTGCTGAAGATCATGTGACACTGAAGACTGGAGTAATGATGCTGAAAATACAGCTGCGCATCACAGAAATACATTACAGTTTAACAGAGATTCACAGAGAAAACAGCTGCTTTAAATTGTAATAATATTTTACATTTTTACTGTATTTTTGATCAAATAAATGCAGCCCTGGTGTGCAGTAGAGCCTTTCTCACTCACATAAAGTGATACACATATAGCAAACCTCAACTGTTTGATTGTTTATATAGCCTCCGAATGTAAACTATATTATCATCAAGCTCTAATCTGCTGAGATATTAAGATATTATAAACATTAACATCATGACTTTCTGTAAAGCTACATTGAGACTGTGTGTTGTGAAAAGCGCTGTACAAAACCATTTGACTTGACATGATCAATGCAGTGACATACACACAGATTGAATCAGTGTATTGATCACCACTGACCGACTGAGTGACATTTTGCTGTGTGTGCATCTACACAATCTCTGGACGTGCAGAAAACAGAGAGACAGAGGCAGATGAAGAGCGATGAAGGTCAGTCTCTCGCTTTCATTAATGACATTTAAATATAAATACATTCATTATAAAGGCTTTCAGAGTTCAACTCTGATCTGATCTGTATAATCAATGGAGTTAATTGGCCATCAGCGGCAGCTCTTAACGAGGGTGCAGTGACAGTGGGCGGAGCCAGATCTCACGCCATTAATGAGTTAATTAGAGAGACGATGAGCTTCTGATACAGACATGGAAAACATGACATACGTATGATCAAAGACACACACCACGAGTTACACCACGCAGAGTGTGTGTGTTGTGGTGTGTGTGTGGGTGTGTGTTTGTGTGTTGAGTGTGTGTGTGTGTGTGTCATACCTGTACTGCATCGCGGTTTGTGGTCCTCTGATCGAGCGGGCCGCTGGCACAATTGGGTTTTTCTCTGGCGCTCTGCTACACACATCAGCTCAGCGGCTGTTACACCGAGAACAATACATTATGCAGGAGAGAGAAGAGCGAGTGAGAGAGAGAGAGAGAGAGAGAGAGAGGGATCGAGATGAGACGAGGGAGGGAGAGGGAGGAGATAAGAGGGAGAGAGAGAGAGCAATAGGAGAGAGAGAGAGAGAGAGAGAAAGAGAGAGAGAGATATAGGATACCTACCGCCACCACTGACCAAGAGTGAAGGCCGAGAGGACCCAACAGATAGACTCAGAGGACTTGCGCGTCTTAAACGCAGAGCTGTCACACCACCACACTAAACAACCACCAGCACACACACAGAGAGCGTCGAGATGATACGCTGACAGCAGCAGTTGATCTTCTCATTTCTCACTTTCTGTCTCTGTTGGATGCAAATCAACACATCGGTGTGTGTGTGTTTGTGGATCTGACAAGTAGATTAACCCTCTCATATTGTCTGAGCTTTCATTGGTAGCCGCAACAGCGGGTCACATATGCACAACCACAACACAACAAACACCAAACCCCCTCCTGAGATGCAACTGATCTATTACACCCGACTGCCTTAATTAATTGTCTTTATATATATATTATATAATATATAAAAATAGCGTCAATAATTTTTGTGGAAACCGGCATCCATTCTGATTTTTCAGGATTGTCACATTTGACCACTTTTAATGCTTTCCGTGTGAATAAAAGTATTTCAATTATATATATATTTTTATATATATATATATATTATATATATTATATACAGAATGGCCTGTCTATGGCTTCCGGGTCTCTGTCCTATAGTATATCGGCCTGTCTCTCACCGTCACATCATTTAATCTTGTAATGGTCTCCGTTCATTCATGAGCTCTTTATCCCTCTCTCTCCTCTCTCTCTCTCTCTCTCTCTCTCTCTGTCCTTCACCCTGTCGTCCTCCTGTCATCTTCTCTTTCTCTGGGGTGATAAAATCACTGCCTCGTTCTCTTCATGCAAACGAGCCTCTCAGACAGACAGAGAGTGTTTAGGTTGAATGAAGGATCGACGTATGTTTGCGTTTGTCCTGAAAACATCAGCATCATTTCTTCATGCCTGCATCTGTTTGCTTCCATTAAGACTGAATGGGAGTTTCGTACGACACATCCTCGCACACGTTTACAACACGACCACATGCTTGACGACACACACACACACCCACACACACACACACCATATGAGAAGACACGAAAAAACACTTCCAAAAAAGCTGTGATCTCATTCAGAGCTTAAAATGAGAAACACACACTTATAATTACAACGTCTACACAAACACAGTGAACAAACCCGTCGCAGCATGTATTCATCTGTTCTTCTACACATATTAAAAGTAGTTGTTTACATGCATTACTGTGTAAAATAACAGTGTTTTTATCACTAAGGTGAATAAATGCTGTATGATTGTTCACTGTTAGTTTATGATAGCTAATGCTTTACCTCATGTTACATACACAGCATTACTGTAAAGTGAAACTGAACAAACATATCCGAGATTGAATGAAGAATCATTCACACACACACACACACACACACACACGCCCACACCACACACACACCAAGGGATCTTCAGTTCTGGCTCTCCTCCTCTACCTCAGATTCATATAAGGGATTATTGGGTTATTTCATGATTTGAAGGATTTACCTCATAAATCGTGTGAGGAACAGAAACACAGAGCGCAGGTCGAGAGCAAACAAGTGAGTGAGTGTGTGTGTGTGTTTGCGTTCTACAGGTTACATTGTCATTTAAGCTGATTGGCTGAATACCAGTACTGCCTAAACTGGTTTTCCCTCTTGTACACGTCTACAGCACTCACACACACACACACACACACACTCTCTCCACAACACACACCCACCACACACACTCACACACAGGCTCATTTCAACAAGTTGTGCGTGACATTCTATTTGTCTACGTGTGTTTATGAGATAACATCGGAAGTGTGCTGATATGAATCGAGCGCTGGTGAGGTCACACACACACACACACACGCTTATGATTTGCTCTGTAAATCATTCATCTGTTTTCTGACCATTATTCCTTAACTCTTTCCTCTGAAGAAAGAAAACAAGCTCTAATTCAAGCACAAATGTGTGAGATGCGTAGAGATACGAGACATAGATATATCGGATAGATATATACTGTATATATATATATATCAGTCCAATCCAAAACATGTATTTTATTCCGGCACCTTTCAACATTTCTCACATCAATCACGTTTATTGGCTATAGTTTTTAGAACGGTACTAAAAATATGAGAAAGACGCTCAGAGTTCAACTGGTCAGAACAACTCCATTTGATAATGTCCTATAACTTTATAAAAGGTATGTAAGTGAACTTCTGTTGAATACTGTCACCTGTTAGAATTTAAGAACACAATTGATAAAACCAATTAATTACCAAGCATGCTTCAGTCTGTTCATCCTGTGGTGTAAAAATCACATTAGCAATTAAAGAATAACTCTTCAGCAAAACATGCTCAGCTCAAATGTCTGATCATTTTTGTCCGGTAGTCCACTGTATGAAGTTTTTTTGTTTATGATTTGTCACAGTTTACTTTATTTAGCTATCCTCTCTTACATAAATGAACTATAGTGTCCTACACACTAGTAAAAAAATATCAAAAATTATATCTAGTCTCTGAATAATTTTTGGTTTGACTGTAGATAATTCTAATTCGCTAATATATAGCTCGATCAGAGATAGATAGATAGATAGATAGATAGATACCTGTAGGGAGGGCAGGGCAGCAGCAGGTGTGTTGTCAGCTCTCAGAAACACTTGCTGTCCGCGTCTGAAACACAAACCACAAGCATCAGAATCTGCTGCAGTTTTTATCCATCCGTCCATCCCTCTATCCATCAATCTGTCCATCCACTTCTGTCCAACCAAACCTATCCTCACACCCACACACACACACACCACACCAAGTTTCTGAAGCGTCCCTTTCCCATCTCCTGCTCTGCTCTCTGTGTTGTGGTGTGTGTGTGTGGTGTGGTGTCTGTAAGCATGCAGCAGCAGAGATTGCTTACAGGTCTCTTCCTCGCTTCCTCTCATGAGCGTTCATGTCATTCCCTCCTGTGTGTCACAGGCCTGCGTGCCGCCACCCGACACATAAAACACACACGCACATTAACCCACACAGAGGCCTGCGTGGAATTCGTACGAGATCTGCAACGTGAGGGTAACAATACGCGCGTCTCTCGCGCTCAGCAGGAGACCACACTGAAAGCACACACCAACACCCACCCGCTCTTCTGCCTCTCTCTCTCTCTTGACGTGGTGACTGCCTCTCTGATATCTCATGCTCATCAGGGTCGCTAAACCCTCCTAACTTTCTCTCTATATTATATTATATTATATCATGTGACCCTGGAGCACAAAACCAGTCATAAGGGTCAATTTTTTGAAATTGAGAATTTTGAACTGAATACATAGCTTTCCATTGATGTATGTTTGTTAGGATAGGACAATATTTGCTGAGATACAACTATTTGAATATTTGGAATCTGAGGGTGCAAAAAAAAAAACATTTATTGAGAAAATCATCTTTAAAGTTGGTCAAATGAAGTTCTTAGCAATGCATATGACTAATCAAACATTAAGTTTTGATATGTTTACAGTAGGAAATTTACAAAATATTTTTATGGAACATGATCTTTACTTAAATATCCTAATGATTTTTGGCATAAAAGAGAAATGTATAATTGTGACCCATACAATGTATTGTTGGCTATTGCTACAAATATCCCCCAGCGACTTAACACTGCTTTTGTGCTGCAGGTTCACATTTACACACACAGTGTACGGAAATATTCCCGACCCCCCTTAAATTTTTCACCCTTTTGTTATATTGCAGCCATTTGCTAAAATCTTTTAAGTAAATTTTTTTTTCCTCATTAATGTACACAGCACCCCATATTGACAGAAAAACACAAATTGTTGACATTTTTGCAGATTTATTAAAAAAGAAAAACTGGAATATCACATGGTCCTAAGTATTCAGACCCTTTGCTCAGTATTTAGTAGAAGCACCCTTTTGATCTAAAACAGCCATGATTCTTTTTGGGAAAGATGCAACAAGTTACTCACACCTGGATTTGGGGATCCTCTGACATTCCTCCTTGCATCTTCCCCTCTCCCTTCTGTCAGGTGGATGGTAAACGTTTTGGACATCCATTTTTAGTCTCTCGCATAGTGCGCAATTGGGTTAAGTCAGGTCTCTTGGCTTGGGTGGGCCATTCAAGATATCATTCACAGGCTGTGAAGCAACTCCTTCGTTATTTAGCTGTGTGGTTTAGGTTCTTGGTCTTGTTGGAAGGTAGAACCTTCGAGACCCAGTCTGTTAGGTCCTGAGGCACCCTGTGGAATGTGTTTTCGTCCAGGATATCCCTGTACTAATTCATCTTTCCCTCGATTGCAACCAGTAGTCCTGTCCCTGCAGCTGGAAAACACCCCACAGCATGATGCTGCCACCACCAAACTTCACTGTTGGGACTGTATTGGACAGGTGATGAGCATGCCTGGTTTTCTCCACACATACCGCTGAGAATTTAAGGCCAAATGTTCTATCTGGTCTCATCAGACCAGAGAATCTTATTTCTCACCCTCTTGGAGTCCTTCAGGTGTTTTTTTAGCAAACTCCATGATTGTTTTCATGTGTCTTGCACTGAGGAGAGGTTCCGTCGGGCCACTCTGCCATAAAGCCCCGACTGGTTGAGGGCTGCAGTGATGGTTGACTTTCGACAACTTTCTCCCATCTCCCGACTGCATCTCTTGGAGCTCAGCCACAGTGATATTTGGGTTCTTCTTTACCTCTCTCACCAATGCTCTTCTCCCCCGATAGCTCAGTTTGGCCGGACGGCCAGCTTTAGGAAGGTTTCTGGTCGTCCCAAACGTCTTCCATTTTAAGGATTATGGAGGCCACTGTGCTCTTAGGAACCTTAAGTTGCAGCAGAAATTTTTTTGTAACCTTGCCAGATCTGTGCCTTGCCACAATTCTGTCTCTGAGCTCTTCATGCAGTTCCTTTGACCTCATGATTCTCATTTGCCCTGACATGCACTGTGAGCTGTAGTCTTTAGTATAGACAGGTGTGTGGCTTTCCTATGCAAGTCCAATCAGTATAATCAAACACAGATGGACTCAAAGGAAGGTGTAGAACCATCTCAAGGATGATCAGAAGAAATGGACAGCACCTGAGTTTAATATATGAGTGTCACAGCAAAGGGTCTGAATCATTAGGACCATGTGATATTTCAGTTTTAAATTTTTAATAAATCTGCAAAAATGTCAAAATTCTGTGTTTTTCTGTCAATATAGTGTGCTGTGTGTACATTAATGAGGAAAATTAACATTAAATGATTTTATTTATGCAAATGCTCAATATAAAAATTCTGGTTTTTTGGATACAACAATGCTGGAAGACAAGGCTTTTTGATGATTTCCTATAAACACCTATCTTTCAACCTCAATAAAGTGTAAAACTTTGTTATGATGTAAATTAAAGGAGACCATATTATGCCCCTTTTGACACATGTAAGAATAGTCTCGGTGTCCCAAATGTGTCTGTTAATTTAAGCTCAAAATCTACACCGATCATTTATTATATCATTTTGAAGATGCCCATTTTGAGTGGAAGCAAAAACACACTGTTTTCGTGCATGCATTTTTAAATGCAAATGAGCTGCTGTTCCCCGCCCTTTTTTCCAGAATAGAGCTGCGCCATTACTGCTCGGACCTGCTAAAAACATCTTTTTTGTTCTGATTATCATGTTTATCACGCTAAAATCTTGCGTTTTAAACCATATGAGTTTAAACTTCTGATATATGTTTTCTGAGTGCACACATCCGAAGCACACGCACAGAACGCGGCTGTCACAGCATTTAGCGACTAAACTAAGTTTTCATTCACACACAAGTTTACCTTAAAACACACGAGTTACAAAAACAGTGGGTTATGTCTGTGAAGGTAAACAGCTGGGAAATAAATCGCTTGTTTATTTTAGATCTAAACAGTGTTCTGTTAGCATGTTTTGCTCAAATGTTCGCCATGGCATTAGAACTGGTACAGATTAAGGGGTGGTAATATTATAATGAGATCTCTTTGCCACGTCACCAAGGGAGCGAATCGACGCCTGGTTTTCTCAACGCTTGAGAAAAAGGCTTCCCAAGTTACTGTTCATCTTTCTCATGTTTGCTTGGTTGGTAGATGCACCGGAGACCTGATTATAGCACTTAACACCTGGAAAAGTCAGATTTTCATGATATCACCTTACCACTTTTCAGTTAAATTTGGTGTGTCATTGAATCCCACATTATGACTGAAAAGGTTGTTTTTTCATTGATTAAATAAAAAAAAAATTTTTTCAATAACTTAATAAGCAACTAAGATGATGTCACCACCGTCAGAAGATTTTATTTTTAGTTTACTTTTTTTCACATTTTTGAACAGGCATGAAGTCTATTTATTTATCCATTAAAAAAAAAGCAACTATTGTTTCTATAGTTAAAAATGTATATATTTACAATAATACTGTTTAAGAATGTGATATGAATACTCATTATGATTAAGATCTAAGTCTGAAATGATTACAAAATTAAATTGTCTGTACAGGAAGCATGAGTTGATTTAATAGTGGACCATTTTAGAATAAAGAATAAAAAGCAAGAGATAATGCTCTCAGTATAATGCTCTTCTCACACATGAGGAACATTCAGGGCTTTAATATGTTCTCAGGGACAAACGAGATGAAAGGGGTTTGTACATTTGTGTTTCTCTTGTTCATCTTTCTGACTTTTATCTGGCATGAATCAGAGAAAATGATCACACACACTCACACTCTCTCTCACACACACCACACACACACCCACTCACTCACTCACTCACTCATCACACCCTCACACTCACACACACACTCACACACACTCACTCACTCTCACACACACACACACACACACAATCACTCACTCACTCACCACGACTCTCCACACACACAACACACACCACTCTCACTCACGAAACACACAACACACACACACACACACACACACACTCCTCACTCACACTCAGACACAACACTCTCACACACACACACACACACTCTCACACACACACACACACACACTCTCACACACACACACGCTCACTCACAAACACACACTCACACTCACACTCACAGATCACACACACACACCCACACACACTCTCACACACACACACACACACACTCTCACTCACACACACACACACACACACTCTCACACACACACCTCTCACTCACACACACACACACACCATCCCGTCATCTCACTTCACCTCACATCACGGGTCCCATCACTCCATCCACATCATACACCACACGCTCACACACCACACACACACACTCTCACTCCCACCCACTTCACTCACACACACTCTCACACACACACCCACCACACACACACACTCTCTCTCTCTCTCACACACACACACATCGATATTGATCAAGGTCCCTATACAGAAATAAACACTGGAGTCTGATGAGGAATTGCTCAAGAAAACATAAGTAACCTTCATGCAACACAATGAAAGTGTTCGACAAACATGATCACACAATTGCACTCGTGTCCTGACATCACAGAGCTCATGTGTGCATCTCATCAGATGATTTACTGTGTTTTAGCACTGGTTTCAGCACACAGTGTTTATTGATCTCTGATGACACATACTTCTTTAACTGCAGCGCTCCATGGGCCATTCTATTCACATCATTCATCCCAGCAGACAGCAGAAAGAATCACTCAACCCTGTCATCATGAACTCATCCTCATGTCAATCTAAACCCACATCAATGCAATAAAAAAAATCTTAATCCATATACTTTTTTCTTGTTTCATGCATTAAACTTGCCAATTTGGCAAAGGAGTAAGAAAAAAATAACTTAAAGTTTTCAGTTCTTACAAAAGGAGTTTAATTTTTTTACACAGGCAAAAAAATAATCAATGGTACTTGTTTCTTGATTTAAGCATAAAACAATTTGCAAATATTTTGCATCTTGGAAAATAATATATATATATTTTTAATTTTACTGGATAATAAAAAACTTTTTTGCAGTGAAATGCATAACTGCAAAAAAAAAAATTCTTAAAATGACTGCAGCGTTTTCTTTTTTTAACCATAAAATAATCTGCCAATAGGATAATAAAAAATAACTGAATCTTAAGCAGTTCTCATTACCTAATACAATCTTATGTCTTGATAAATGTATCTGGTTTTAAGGTAGTTTATTTATTTTACTGGATGTTTTTTTTTTTTTGCAGAGAAATATTTAATAATATTCATGCCTTAATAATTACATACAATTTCCATAAATCATATGGACTGAATGTTATAATAGTATAGTATTATTTTGATTTTATTACATTTAGAGTAAGAGGCGAATAGTGGATATAGCTACTGTATAATGCATCTATTGACAGTATAATGTTGCGCTGCTGAGGCGAGGCTCACAGTCTCTCCAGGAGAAATCAAAACGCGCAACACTCAGAGAATCCTGAGGTAAAAATTCAAAATGGAAAGTTTTTATATTTTAAATACAGTTAGTTAGGCAACATCAAACAACGTTTTCACCATTACGACTGTTTAATAGTTCTATAACAGTTCAATAAGCAAATAAAATAATGTTGGGTCACTTACATTTTATGCAGAAACAGCGCATCTCACAGCAACCAGACGATTCATTGCTGATTTATTCCGTGTTTTTAACGAATCGGTTGAGTGAGTCAAAGTTTCATTAGCCCATGCATAAACATCTGATGAATCTGCCGTTTGAACGAATCGTTTGAATGAATGACTCAATGACTCACTCATTAAACGCTCACTACTGGCGTTTTAATTTCGTTGAAAATATAATTTCCACCATCATTTCTTGTTTGTATATTAAAAAATATTTAAAGGGGTAAGAGGTCATGATGATGCGATCTCAATTTTTCCTTCTCTCTTTGGAGGGCCTACCAAGCTCTTGGTGCATAAAGAAGATTTGTAAAGTTGCTAAGACTAAAGTCTCAAATTCAAAGAGGTATTTTTTATAAAAGTTAAGAGTCAGTCACACTCCCCTAAAACGGCTCGTTCGAACACGCCCCAACATATCCACCTCACTATGTGGGAAGATTTGCATAAAACCGCCCAAATGTTCACGCAAAGAAAGAAGGCGTAACTTTTATTCTTGCTGTAGTATTGTTGTTGCCGCCGCCATGTCGTAAAGACGCTGTGTGATTCGTTGTTTGTGCAAAGCGAAACTACTTTGTTTGGGCTTCCAAAAGAGGATGATATCCACTTCATCATGACGAGAGCTGATCCGTGCTGGTCGCTGAGAAAAAACATCAACTTCGCGCTGTCAATCACCAGATCGGCTTTCACCGTGGACGAAGCAGAGTCCAGCCCGGGGTCGTCACATGTCCTTCCGGACGCTCCTTTGTTGACATCGCCGGCCGCACCGTTCTCAAGCCCACCCACGTCTGCTCACTCTAGCCCTCCGGCCGTTCCTCACTTTATCCCCCGGCCTCTGCTCACTCTAGGCCGCCGTGTGTGACGCTGTTTCGTTGTGAAAGCGAAACTACTTTGTTTGGTCTTCCAAAAGAGGACACGACTAGAAATCAGTGGTTAAATTGTATTTACAACACTGATCCAGAACACTTCAACCCAAATAATCAGATGTGAGCAATGCATTTTATGGAGGACTGTCTCCTGATCCTGGTAGAGTAGACTACAATGCCGGCTGTTCTGTCTCACAGACTGTAAGTACGTTTTTTATAAATACAAATATATAGAAGAAAAAGTCATACAGGATTTAAAAAATATGAAAGTGAGTAAATCATGACAGAATGTTTCATTTTTGGGTGTACTATCCCTATAAAATCACCGTGATATATTGGAAAAGCAGCTTCTATTTGACCGCCACACCGAGGCTAAAACAGTCCCAGTATATTAGTGACACAAACGCGATCAATGATTCCCTGCGGGGTTCAATTTCATTATGACCGGCTCGCTCAGATACGTAAAACCCAGCAGCATTAATTATTCTGACACTTAAAAAACGCCATCTATAATCAAATGCATTTATGACCTGCCAATACCTGTCAGAAGCATACTGGGTGAAACGCATGTGTGTGTGTGAAACTCTTGAGTGCTATCAAATCAGACGGCATATAGATCAATGTTCACCAATATCGTCTTTACGGCTACAGGCATCAAGAGAATACACACACACACACACACATTCATGTCGCAACCTGATCAGAACGGCACGGCAGTTTCATTTAACACTGAGTTTAATCAAGACTGTGTGTTCAGAGAAAAGGAACAGTAACTGGCAATTACAACAGCGCATTACCCTCAGGAACACACACACACACACATGCACAAACATGCACGTGAGCAAATAAAGACATGTTCTGAGCAAATTAAAACACAAACAAAGGAGGAAAGATAGGAAGGGGATTTACCAGATGGGTGGCCTAACACTTAACACGCACACACACACACAAATACACACACACATACACACATCACGCATGCATGCACAAAACACACACACACAAACACCACTATCACTCACACACACATGCATGCACAAACACAAATGCATGCACAATCACAAACATGTATACAAACACACACACACACTATCACTCACACACAAACAAACACACACACACACACACACACTTACTCACACACTTACTCACACACACACACATGCATGCACAATCACACACATGCATACAAACACACACACACATACTAATTAATGCTGTTCAGTTGCTTTGACACAATCTGTATTGTTAAAAGCGCTATATAAATAAAGGTGACTTGACTTGACACACACACACACACACAAATGCATGACAGATTCACACAAATGCATACAAACACAACACACACACATTGCATGCACAAACACAAATGGCATGCACACTCACAAACATGGTATAACAAACACACACACACACACGATCCACTCACACACAGTGCATAACAAAACACACACCACACACACACACACACACACACACACACAGCACAGGCCATTGTTGGGAACTGCAGGATGACATTGTGATGGCCCTGAGGAGGTTCATCAACACACATTCTTTAAACAATGCTGTACAGCGTGAAATGAAGCGTCAGGGAGTTCATGTGAAGTTTTCTGGAGGATATAAAACTGAAAACCCATTTAAACGGAGTCAGACACACTTTAACTCTCGTGTCTTGTTTAAGATCTGAGAGACCCAATGGCCCTTTTACCTCAAAAACATTCCTAATTCACTGCAAAAAGTCAATTAGTGCTTAGGATGTAGTATTGTTCATTACCAAATATCTAAAAAATCTTGTAATATCTAAATATTAGCTCTGTCAAACAATTAATCATGATTAATCACATCCAAAATAAAAGTTGTTTACATAATATACGTGTATACTGTGTATATTTATTATGTATATATATATATATATATACTATTATATATTATTAAAACACAGGAAATCGTTATATTTTGATAATATTTGCACTGTATCTATTTATATTCTATAAATCTATTTCTATTAAATAACAAATATTGCCATTATAACACATAACTATTGCTTAAAATCTACAGTATGTTTTGTATAATATACAGTATATATATATATATATATATATCTAAGATAGATACACATAAATATATACAGTACACACACATATATTATGTAATCAAAAACATTTATTTTGGATGCGATTAATCACGATTAATCATTTGACAGCACTACAAGATACATTTACAGAAGAAGCAAAATAATTTAAGATATTAAGTCTTGTTTCAATTTTGTTCGTTTTTGCTTAAAACAAGATCAAATATCTGCTAATGGGGCAAGAAAAATCATCTTGTTTTTGACTTTGAATTAAGTTTATTTTCTGAACCCCATTGGCAGATATTTTTTCTTGTTTTCAGCAAAAACTAACAAAATTTTGATAAATGTTTCAGAAAAAAAGACGACATTATATCTTAAGTCATTTATCAAAAAAGTCAAAAAATTAGACAAATTTTTTATTTTTTTTAATTCACAGAGTTGTACCCTAATTTATCATATAGTAGATTTTAAATTGCTAATGACTTGATTCGAAGGATTTCACACTTTGTTGTAGCACAGTAATTACTGAGAAATTAAAACGATATATTTTACATAATATGTAATATTTCATAATATTTGAATAATACATACATAATATTTCTTTTGCACAGGACTATGCTTATGTGCTGCAGTATATAAAACTATTGATTTGAATTCATTGATTATAAGTATAAAAGCTATATCTTTAGGTTAATCGCAAAATAAAGAAAGTGTAGGGTAACCAGCTCAATTATATCATGCACAGGGAATTTGTTAATTACATGCAATTGTGTTTATTAAATTAAAAGCACACTGACTTCTAGAGAGTTTACATAATGCTGCTAAAAATCAATTAACAGTTACACTTTACAATAATGTTCATTTCAATATTATTATCATTTATTTTCATTTCTACATTTAAAATACAGTTTAAACATTTCAAGTATTTTAAACATGAATATTATGGTTATATAAAAAAATTAATTAAAAAAAATGATTTCATAAATTAACATTAATTTAGAACAATTATGTAAAAAATTTGTTTAATGTCAGATCATTATGCCTAATGCATTAACTAAAGTTCAAATGCTGAACCGTATTGTACAGTTTTAGCCATGAAAGATGATTTGATCTTTGTGATCTTTTGACATCTTACAAAGAAAAAGCAAGAGAAGTACAAGAACAAGGAAGGAAGAAACAACCGTCAACATTTTCAAACAACTGAACCTAACACACACACTCACACACACACACACTCTCACACACTCACACACACACTCACACTCACACTCACTCACTCTCTCTCACACACACACACACACAGTCACACTCACACTCACACACACACAGAACCACACACACACTCACTCACACACACACACAGCACACACACCACTCACTCACTCACTAACACACACACGCACACACCCACACACACACTCTCTCACACACACACACACACACACACACACTCAACACTCACTCACACACACACACTCAAACAACTCTCACTCACTCACACACACACACTCACCACACACTCACTCACACACTACAACACACACACCACACTCACTCACTCACTCACTCACACACACACACACAACACTCTCTTCTCTCACACACACACACTCACACACACACTCACTCACACACACACACACCCACACACACACTCCACTACACTCACTCACACACACACCACACACACACACTCACTCACTCACAAAAACACACACACACACACACACACACACTCACACACTCTCCCACACACACCCACTCACACACACTCACTCACTCACACACACACACACCACACCTACAACACTCTCTCACACACACACACACACACACACACACTCACACACTCTCACACACACACACACTCACACACACACTCACACACACACACACACACTCACACACACACACACACACACACTTCTCTCACCACACACACACACACTCACTCACTCACACACACACACATACACACTCACTCACTCACTCACTCACACACACACACACACTAACACTCACACACTCTAACACACACACACACCACACACACTCACTCACACACACACAAACAAACAAACAAACACACACACTCACTCACTCACTCACTCACTCACATCACACACACACACACACACACTACTCTCTCACTCTCACACATACACACACACCCTCACACACTCTACACACCATCACACAAACACACACTCACACACACAAACACACCCATCACACACACACACTCACACACCCACACACACACACTCCCTCTCTCTCTCACTCACACACACACAACACACACACAATACACATCACACACACACAACACACACATCACACACACACAACACACACACACAAAAAACACACACACAAACACACACACACACACACACACACATACACACTCACACACTCTCACACACACGCACACACACACACACACACACACACTCACACACACACAATGAAAGACATGGAATGTTTGTATTTTTTAAAACTTAAATGTATCAGAACACAAGTGATAAACTCAAATGAAAAGGTGAGCAGTTACAAGACTTTAAACACACCGCTTCCTTTCCTTCCTTCCTTCCACACGCAGAGAAAACCGGGGCTAGTTGTCACACTGTTTACTGTAATGGATATTTAGGGTGGGGTGCTTTCTGAATTTCTAAATAAACACACACCTTGACAACAACAATAAACTACAGTTCCTTGATGTTATCACATTATATTGGGTGAGTTCAGAGTAATGGAAAACCCCACGGATCCACTTTACAGCAAAATATACACAATAAAACAATTAAAACAATTCAAAAATATAAAAGTTAACAGTAATTATGAAAACATTACTATAAGTAATCAGTTCTACAATATATGAAACACATTGACAACTTGCCCTGTAAAATCAACAAAACAAAAATATAATAGCGTACATTTAGTTTGAAGAACAGAATCCACTCAAATTTATTTTGCAACAGAACTAAATGTTTAAAACTGACATGTAAAACCAGCGCTAGAGTAAACTAGTAGATATGACTCGAAACGTAATGGGTTAACTTCCCTGTGTGACAACTAGCCCCCAGTATCCCATGTGTGGTTTAACCTTAAACAGCAATAATGTTCATGTTGTCTGTCAGCTAGATGAAATCTGAAAGAGTGAAAAACAAACTTACTGTGACATAACAGAGATGATGATGAGGAGCAGCAAACACACACTTGACTGCAGCCACAGGCTATGACGCTCCGTCAGTGTGTGTGTGTGTCTGTGTGTGTGTGTGTGTGTGTGGGTGTGTGTGTGTGAGGAAGCCTTTCTGGTGACCTGGAGACTCGAAAGGAAATGGATCATCTTTGCCACACACACACACACACACACACACACACACACACACACACGCACACTCACACACACACACACACACACACTCACACGCACACACACACACACACACTCACTCACTAACACACACCCACACACATACACACACCCACACACACACACGTACACTCAATGCACACAAACACAACAAACACACACCACACATAGACAACACACGACACACAACACACACAACCAAATCACTCGCTCACACACACCACTCAATCACTACTCACTCACTCACACACACACCACACACACACACACACCACACACACACACACACACACTCACCACACTCTCTCTCACACACACCACACACACACACACAAAACACATCTTTACACTGACACGCACACGCGCACACACGCACACACACACACACAGGTTTCCATTTTTTGTGGGGACATTCCATAGGCGTAATGTTTTTATACTGTACAGACGTATATTCTATTGCCCTACACCAACACTACACCTAAACATACCCCTTACAGGAAACTTTCTGCATATTTAGATTTTCAAAAAAACTCATTCTGTATGATTTATAAGTGTTTTGAAAAGTGGGGACATGGGGTAATGTCCTGAAATTTATGTCCTAATGTGTCACAAAAACACACTCACACCCAAAACACACACACCCCATGACACATCACACACACACTGACAACAAAACAAAACCAAACACACACACACACACACAAATACACCCTGTGTTTCCTGCAGGACATTCACTTTGTGTAAAGAGCAGAGCGACAGGAAAGACACACGTGAGAGTGAGAGAGGCAGGTGGGCTGGAATTATGGGATGTCGGAGCTGCCACTCTGACCCCGTCTATCTCTGTGGAAACATCATAACCCGGAAATAGACACACACACACAACTCAAAAACACACCTCTGGGTTTGACCTCTTCACCCCATCAGATATAACAGGAAACCACAGACAGAGTGAGAATATTGTTTGGAACAATGCAGATACACACACACACACACATACACACACACACACACACACACACACATGAGTGTGAGTGTGTGTGTGAGTGGGGGGGTGTGTGTGTGTGTGTGTGTGTGATAGTGTGGGTGGTTGTTGTGTGTGTGTGTGTGTGTGTTGTAGTGCTGTTTGTGTGTGAGAAACCCAAAATCCCAGGCATCAAACTCCATGCGGGTGTTGAGTGTCAGAAAAAAGCAAACCTAAATGAAAGGAGAGATTTCCTGCACTGCTCTCTGAGAGCGGCTCTGTGGACGAGTTTCACGCTACGAGAGGCCAACACTCCCTCATTTTCTCTTTATTGGAAAAATCCCACGGCCTCCTAAACATTCAGCGCTAACGAAACCCGGATCACAGCGGGTCAGACGCGGGTCATAGCAGAATAAATCACAGTACAGGCTTCAAAACCGCAAAAATCATCTCTTTACGGTTTGCGCTTAATCGTTAACATCGCTAATTCTTCAGTAGAGAATGTGTGTGATTTCAGCTGGAAAGTGTGTAAATCATCCTGCTGAGCTGCATAACGGTTTCCATTCAAACTGAGGATGAGCTGAAGATGCTGGATTGCATGCTAATCATGCTAGCGACATGTTAAAACATGCTACCAACATGTTAATTCAAGATACCAATGTGCTAATCAAGTTAGAAACATGGTAACAACATGCCACTAACATGCTAATAATGTTAGCAACATGTCAACAGCATGTTAAATTATGTTAGCAATGTGCTAGTCATGCTAGTAGCATGCTAAATCATGATATAAACATGATAATCATGCTAGCGACATGTTAAAACATGCTTGCAACACGCTAATTCATGCTAACAATGTGCAAATCATGGCAGAAACATGTTAACAACATACTACCAACTTGCCAATTCATTCTAACAATGTGCTAATCATGCTAACATGTTAGCAACATTTTAACAACATGCTGAAACATGATAGCAATGTATTAAATCTTGCTAGCAACATGTTAAATCATGCTAGCAACATACTGAAACATGTTAACAACATCTTACAAGATGCTAGCAACATGCTAAAACAAGTTAGCAAAAAGTTAAATTATGTTAGCAGTTAAATTATGATAGCAACATACTAAAAAATGCTAGCAACTTACTAGAAAATGTTAACAACATCTTAAAACATCCTAGGAACATGCTAAATCATGCTATCAAAATATTAAGACATGTCAACAAAGTGTTAAAACATGGTAGCAACATGCTAGAACATGTTAGCAAAGTGCTAAAGCTTGCTAACAACATGCTAAAACATGTAAAAAAAGTGTTAAAACATGGTAGCAACATGCTAGAACATGTTAGCAAAGTGCTAAAGCTTGCTAACAACATGATAAAACATGCAAGCAATGTGCTAAAACATGGTAGCAACATGCTATAACATGATAGGAATGTGTTAAATCATGCTATCAAAATAGTAAAACATGTCAACGAAGTGCTAAAACATGGTAGCAACATGCTAGAACATGTTAGCAATGTGCTAAATCTTGTTAACAACATGTTAAAACATGTAAAAAAAAGTGTTAAAACATGGTAGCAACATGCGATAGCATGATAGGAACATGTTAAAACATGCTAGCAAAATAGTAAAACATGCTAAAAAAGTGCTAAAACATGGTAGCAACATGCTAGCAATATGTTAAAACAATGCTAGCAACATGCTAAAACTAGCTAAAAACGTGTTAAAACATTGTAGCAACCATTTTTCATGTTAGCAACATGTTAAAGTGTGCTAGCAACTTGCTAAATCATGCTATTAACATGTTAAAACATGCTAACAAAGTATCAGTTCACTAATTCATGCATGCTAAATCATGTTCGCAGCTTGATGAAACATTTTATCAGTGCTATAGAACATATTATAATAGCATTTTATTGACCGAGTAAAGTCTTCAAACTTCAAGCTTTTCAACGCGTTGCCACGCTTCTTTACGAGCTGAATGTTACTGATATTTCTGTCTTCAAAAGAAAGGCTTTACTGATTCAGCGCAATCCTCGTTCACTCTGGATGCTTCTGCATCTCCATCTCTTCCTCAAGAACTCACGGAAAATAGCTGGCAATCTTTGCGTGTGGTTGTTGCTAAGTAACCATCGGCGGTCAGCGAGGAGCGTCATGGAGACGGATTGGATGCGCTCTCTGAAAAGCAGAGATTGAGCTGCTCATTGTTCATTTATAATTATGAAACATTGTTGCAGTTCTAAGGTCTGAGCTGCACCTGTGACACACATCTGTATCAATGTCGCTGCGTTGCTTGGCAACCAAACCAGCCAAAAGTTACATTCATCAACTGTATTACATTTATTTAAAGTGGCATGTCGTGTGAAATAATAGATTCAGAATACTTTATAATTTTATTTTATTTAATTTTTGAGTAATCTTCTTAATACATTTTTATCTTGTTAATACTAATTTTCTCAATTTTCATCATACTTATTTTATAGTTATTGTACTTATTTTGCTCTGTTTTGGCAATTTAGTTTAGTTAAACTGTATAAATAAAAAATAAATATATTTTATTTGTATTTTACATTTCGTGTTCCTTGTCAATTTGGATAAAAGTGCATTCGACAAATAAATTAAGTTTTAAATTTTATCTTTTTAAAATTTTATATTATAATATATTATTATTAGGTGCTGTTTTTAATTGTGATTAATCGCATCAAAATAAAAGTTTTGTTTAGATAATATATGTGTGTGTACTGTGTATAATTATTATGTATATATAAATACAAACATATGCATGTATATATTTAAGAAAAATATGTTATGTTTTTATATTAAATATATTTATATATAAGAATATAAATGTATATACATGTAAATATTTTCAAAATATATATTGTATGCGTGTGTATTTATAAATATACACAGTACACACACATATATTACGTATTTTGATGCGATTAATTGCGATTAATCGTTTAACAGCACTAATATATATATATATACCTGTATATATATATATAATACTAATAATACTAATTCACTCCATTTGCACTGTAGTCATTTTACATTAATTGTACTTATTTTGGGCCGCTTTGGCAATGCAAATGCACATTCAAATTTCAAATAAAATGTTATAAGAACAGAGAGAAAGAAAGAAGTGATAAATGATGGAACAAAAGGGCTCAGTATGAATTCATCAGGATGTGTGCGATGCTTCTGGTTGTCTGGATGTGATGAATTATTAGAGCAGAGCAAACCGTGATGATCTGGAGTCACTGAACGTTTATCTTTATCTCTGATGCTGTTTGAGACGCACAACTGAACAAATAAAAGCTGATCAGAGAGGATCATCTGAGGAGAGAGAGAGAAGAACAGATGGAGATCCAGGCTGAAAAACTGAGAAAACATCAGAAATAGAGAGAGAAAGAGCGACTCTCCACGGGTTTGGCCTCGAGACGGCAAGTGGAAGCCAACACTGACTGCAGAAATGATTTCTAATTCACGATTTCTGCCTTGTTTAGCTGTATGAATATTATTCAATCAAGACACTGGAAAATGATTTAAGATAATCTTGTTTTCAGATTTATGCTTAAAACAAGAACGTTTATGTCAAAGTATCTGTCAGCGTGAGACAAATAAACTTTTGTTCTGACCCCACAGACAGATCACTTAATTTTGATAATTTTACATTTTTACATTTACTGCACTTGGTTTTCAGTGCTTTGTAAATGCACATATTTATTCATTTATTGTCAAATTGCTTGTAATGTAACTTGCAAGTCAATTTGGCTAAAACTGTATGACAAATAAATAAACACATTTTTCTTTTTATCTTATTAGTTACATTTATCTTATTAATATTTTTTTTTCTTCTTGTTAATACTTATTTACTCTTGCACTATAGTTTATTTATTGTACTTATTTTGCACTGCTTTGGTAATACAAATGCACACTACAAATATAAATAAAATTAAAAATGTAAACTTAAATGCTACATTGTTTTACTTTATGACAAATTGCCTGAGATGTAATTAACTTGTAAGATGACTTGGATAATGTAGATTTTAGAAAATTATATAATTTTTCAAGTTAGGCTTTTTCACATTAATTGTACTTATTTTGGCAATACAAATGCACTTTAAAAATCTAATAAAAATAAAACAGCGCAAGTGATTAGAACATTACAGTTCAATATGAATTCTTAACGCCTGTATTGAAAGACATTTGTTTGTTTAGAATGATTTTTTACAAATCAAGGCAAGAATTGAACAGCAGGAAAAGACGGATGAATGAGAGAGTAAAAGGTGGACAGCTGCTGATAGAGTTATTGATCGTCCTGATAGTGTGATTGTTATCCACTGGAAAGGCGTCTTCAGGAGTGTGTGTGTGTGTGTGTGTGTGTGTGTGTGTATGCGTGCTGTCTGTCCTGTATGTTGTGTGGTGTGTGTGTCTGTCTGTGTCTGTGTGCATGTGTGTGTGTCTGTGTCTGTGTCTGGTCTGTGTGTGTGTGTGTGTGGTGTGTGTGTGTGTGTGTGCGCGTGTCTGTCTGTCTGTCTGTCTGTGGGGGGGTCTATCGGTCGGCGTCTGTCTGTGTGTGGGGTGTGTGTGTGTGTGTATATGATGTGTGTGTGTATGATGTGTGTATGATGTGTGTGTGTGTATGGTGTGTGTGTGGTGTGTGTGTGTGGTGTGTGGTGAGCGTGTCTGTCAGGTCTGTCATGTATTGGCGTTGTGGCTATCTGTCTGTCTGTCTGTCGTGTTGTGTGTGGGGTGTGGTGTGTGCATCGTCCCGCGCGCGTGTGTGTGTTTGTTTCTGTCTGTCTGTGTGTGTGTGTGTGTGGTGTGTGTGTTGTCATGGCTTGAGTTAATAGTCACGTCACTCGGCAGCCCTTAAGCAGCGTTCATTCACAAACGTCACTCTCGCTCTGATTCGCCGGCGGCCACAGCTACACACAGAGACCAGCAGAATCAAGTGAAAATCAACTCAGAAAGCTAACAAGTGTTAATGGCACAATCATTCTCCCAACATGCACTGCTGGAGGGCCCATCGCCTTATATTAGCATTTTTCACACCTTAAGATTCAATCTCTGTGAATCACACACACACACACTCTAATATGTATGTGATGAAGGATTAGTGTGAAGGCTTGTTCTAACGTGTTCAGAGGACAGGAAAAATCTGCACATTTGTGCTGAAGCACTGTGTGTGTGTGTTTGTGTGTGATGTGTGTGTGTGTGTGGTGTGTGTGTGCGTCGGTTTGTCTTGTGTGTCTGTGTTGTGTGTGTTGTCTGTTTTGTGTGTGTGTGTGTTGGTCTGTGTTGTCTGTGTGTGTGTTGTGTCTGTTGTCTGTATAGAGTGTGTGTGTGTGTGTGTGTGAGAGTGAGTGCGTGTTGTGTGTGTGTTGTGGTCTGTTTGTGTCTTGTGGGTGGTTTGTATGTTGCGTATGTGTGTGTGTGCGTGTGTGTGTGTGTGTATGTGTGTGTGTGTGTGTGTGTGTGTGTGTGTCTGTCTGTGTGTGTGTGTGTGTGTGTGTGCGTCTGTTTGTGTCTGTGTGTGTGTGTCTGTCTGTGTGTGTGTGTGTGTGTGTGTGTGTGTGTGTGTGTGTGAGAGAGTGAGTGTGTGTGTGAGTCTGTATGTGTCTGTGTGTGTGTGTGAGAGATTCACTGCATTGCTCAAGTTATACAGCGTGTGTCAAACTATTTAATTATTAAAGTACAATAATGATGATAATATGATAAAAAAAACATCAATGTGCAATAATGAAGCACATTTACTAATAATAATCATAACACACAGTTCCTCTGATCACTGATCGAGCTCATTAGTGGAACTATAGGCCGTTTATGGTTGCCAAGCAACCTAATGATCAAAGATCTTTTAGGAAGGACTGATTAGTGCATTAATACAGAATTCAGAATCAGATGCTGTATTATAATCAGTCTGAATGCAGTTCAATGAGAATTTAGAGCTGGAGCGATACATTAGTGCTATGATTTTGAATGTTATTGAAAGAAGTATCTTCTGCTCACAGAAGCTGCATTTATTTGAGAAAAAATACAGTA
>JADLZN010001158.1:80000-87500 GCA_018155175.1 Sinocyclocheilus anophthalmus | reverse complement strand
AAAATAAATGTTTTTTCGAGGAGTCAAAGCTGTCCTAAGACAAGAACACATCTTGTTTTAGGTTTTAAGACACATTTGGTGAAAGGTTTTGATCCACTTCAAATGTTGACTACTGTACATTAAAATATATAAAAACTTTAACTTATTTAAATTGGCAACATTCTAATTTTTTTATTCACAAGTTTAACTTGATGTACTAAGATATCTACAGTTAAAACAAAAAATAAAATATATTGACATTTAAAAAAATAAAAAATGCTAATAAAAAATAAACATTAAAAAAAATTCAAAATATAAATAAAAACTATAGTAATATCTCAATAAAACCAAAATACCACTGATTTATTCTACTAAAAGTTTCATATAGTACTTAATTACATATTTCTATACAAGGTCATATGTAGAATAAAAGTCCAAAGTATAAAGGGATTAGATTTCTCCAATCCCCCACAAGAAATACAATAAAATAGATAAAACAACAATCCAAACTAAATACATACATAACAAAAGCACAAAAAACATAAAGTAACTCAAATTAGTCAAAATTATAATTATTAGCAAAATTATAAATATAATATAAAATTATAGAATTATTATTTTAAAAACATTAGAATTTTGAATGTACACTTATATGTGACCCTCGACCACAAAAACCAGTCATGAGGGTCAATTTTTCAAAATTGAGATTTATAAAGCGATGTTAGGATCGGACAATATTTGGTGAGATACAACTATTTGAAATCGGAATCGGAGGGTGCAAAAAAACTTAATATTGAGAAAAATCATTTAACGTTGTTCAAATGAAGTTATTGCAATGCATTATTACTAAACAAAAATTACGTTTTGATATATTTACAGTAGGAGATTTACTAAATATCTTCATGTATAGGAACCAACCAAAAGAAACAAAAACAGTGCGAAAATGATCTTATGAATTCCGAATGAATTTTTGGAATAAAAGAAAAATTTGTCATTTTGACCCATACAATGTATGTGGCTATGCTACCAATAGTACCTGTGCGGGCTTTATGCTGGTTTTGTGCTCCAGGTTCACATATTTTCCAGTGGAATTATGCATAAAATATGGTAATGGTCCATCTATAATGCTGCTGCATTTAACGGACCTCAGATCAGACTAGCATCATCACGTGACTGTAGATTATAATGCCTCCCAGCAGTGGAGCTTTGAACACCTGCTGGGATTCTGGGAATATTTTCATACAGGTTTTAATAGGTTCTTTAGAGCAACAGAGACACTGCAGACATCAGGGAGCTTCACACACGTTCTGATAACGCTAAACGCACATGTACACACAATCTGGATGCAGGAGAGCAGATTACAGAAAACACACACTGAACAGAGAGAATCGTTTACATGTCAAATCCCCCTTGTGTGTGTTTCCCTATAGCGGATCTCATCTGGAAACCCCGAGTTTAAAGAAACTTCACTTGACTGCGACTTTGAACTCGGTCGCTTTGAGGATTTTCTGGGGACTTTGCCATCTACGCTAACGGAATATTAAGAGCCCGTGAATGAGGAAAACGCCAATAACGAACTGAACGTGACCCAAAAAAAAACTCTTAGCCAAGTCCAGAAGCCACAGGCGAATAGAGTAAAACAATATGTTCTCTTAATGTAAATGTCTAGGGAGAAAAAAAATAGTTGTATTACCAACAGATTGAAAATACAGATATCCATTACTTTTCATTTTACAAAAAAAGCTTAACTAACTACCTTACATTCTGATCACACTGCAAAAAAAGTGATGATTTTCCTCAGTATTTTTGTTGTTTTTCCAGAGCAAATGTGTAAAGCTTCCTAAATCAAGATGGAGGAGCAAAATGACAGAGAATAAGTTGTTTGATCAAAACTAAGTAAATTTATGATTAAACAAGAACAAATCTCTTCCAACAGGCTAAGGAAAACTTCATTCAAAGGAAAAACACATTTTCCCTCCCCACTGACAGATATTTGTTCTTGTTTTAAACATAAACTAAATTTTGACATATTTATCAGAAAACACAACTTCTAATAACTTTTGTTATGTTGATGTTTACATATTTGTATTGGAAAACAAGAAAAATACTGAGGAAGATATTCATTTTTTGCAGTGCATGCACTGTCATGCCTTTCAAATGTAAAGACTTTTATGCTCGTATAAGACAATTTTGCTTTTAATTTTGTGGAAGGGTGAATTAAGACTTTTTTAAGACCCACAGAAACACTGAATATGCAAATGATGCATTATGTACTTTACAACAAACACGCACTAATGTGCCTAAATTTCCAGAACAGAATCTGAAGTTCAAGATTCGTGTTTGATTTGTTGAAATATTAGAGTTGAAGGTTTTCACAGAGGGCATTTTGGATTTCTCTTTTTATTAATCCACAAATCAGAAAATACTGTCAACAGAGAGAAAATTAGAATTTTCGGCATGCTTTTTAGGATAACTTGTGGGAACACATATAAACAAACCCCCCTCTATAAAAAAAACTTAAGACTATAGAAGGAATACCTCTAGTTTTGGTGTATGTAGTGCGCTGAAGGGGAGAACAAACTCACAGCCTTTAAAAAAATACATTTTCGCCATGTTTTTTAGGAATAAAATGTTGTAAGAAACCAGGAAAATTATATAACACAAACCCTTCTTCAATACCTTCAGAATATACAGTGGGGAAAAAAGTATTTAGTCAGCCACCCATTGTGCAAGTTCTCCCACTTAAAAAGATGAAGAGAGGCCTGTCTTTTTTCATCATAGTCCACCTCAACTGTGAGAGACAGAATCAAAAAAAAATCCAGAAAATCACATTGTAGGATTTTTTTAAGAATTTATTTGCAATTTATGGTGGAAAATAAGTATTTGGTCATAACAAAATTTCATCTCAATACTTTGTTATTATACCCTTTTTTGGCAATGACAGAGGTCAAAAGTTTTCTGTAAGTCTTCACAAGGTTCACACACACTGTTGCTGGTATTTTGGCCCATTCCTCCATGCAGATCTCCTCTATAGCAGTAATGTTTTGGGGCTGTTGCTGGGCAACATGGAGTTTCAGCTCCCTCCAGAGATTTTCTATAGGATTGATGTCTGGAGACTGGATAGGCCACTCCAGGACCTTGACATGCTTCTTACGAAGCCACTCCTTCGTTGCCCGGCGGTGTGTTTGGGATCATTTTCATGCTGAAAGACCCAGCCACGTTTCATCTTCCATGCCCTTGCTGATGGAAGGAGGTTTTCAATCAAAATCTCACGATACATGGCCCCATTCATTCCTTCATTTACACGGATCAGTCGTCCTGGTCCCTTTGCAGAAAAACTGCCCCAAAGCATGATGTTTCCACCCCATGCTTCACAGTAGGTATGGTGTTCTTTGGATGCAACTCAGCATTCTTTCTCCTCTAAACATGACAAGTTGAGTTTTTACCAAAGAGTTCTATTTTGGTTTTATCTGACCATATTACATTCTCCCAATCCTCTTCTGGATCATCCAAATGCTCTCTAGCAAACTTCTGATGTGCCTGGACATGTACTGGCTTAAGCAGTGGGACACGTCTGGCACTGCAGGATTTCCCTGGCGGCGCAGTGTGTTACTGATTGTAGCCTTTGTTACTTTTGTCCCAGCTCTCTGCAGGTCATTCACAAGGTCCCCCCATGTGGTTCTGGGATTTTTGCTCACAGTTCTTGCGTGGAGCCCCAGATCGAGGGAGATTATCTGTGGTCTTGTATGTCTTCCATTTTCTAATAATTGCTCTCACATTTGATTTCTTCACACCAAGCTGCTTAGCTATTGCAGATTCAGTCTTCCCAGACTGGTGCAGGTCTCAATTTTGTTTCTGGTGTCCTTTGACAGCTCTTTGTTCTTGGCCATGGTGGAGTTTGGAGTGTGACTTTTTGAGGTTGTGGACAGGTGTCTTTTATATTGATATTGAGTTCAAACAGATGCCATTAATACATGTAACCAGTGGAGGACAGAGGAGCCTTTAGCCTTTAGAAGTTACAGGTCTGTGAGAGCCAGTAATCTTGCTTGTTTGTAGGTGACCAATACTTATTTTACCGAGGAATTGACCAATTAATTCTCTAAAACTCCTACAATGTGATTTTTCTGGATTTTTTTTCTCATTTTGTCTCTCATAGGTATACCTATGATGAAAATTACAACCCTCTCTCATCTTTTTAAGTGGGAGAACTTGCACAATTGGTGGCTGACTAAATACTTTTTTGCCCCACTGTAAATAGGAATAAAGCTCTAAGTTTTGGTGTATGTAAGTGCTGCAGAAGTTCAGGAAGAAACATTTAAAGATACCGTACTGAAATTGAAAGCCTAAAATCTCTAAATTGATAAGTGCATGAAAAATCTATCTTTTTGCCTGTAGTGTCCTTGTCTTAAAGCCCAAAGGACTTCTAAAAAAGTCAAGAGCAGAAATGTGTTAAAATGTGAAATAAACTCTACAGGCAGCGGAAGCAGATTTTAATTTCCCCTCCGGAACAGAATATAGGCCACGGCATTTCCCTCGCGCTCCGTTCTGGAAGGACAGGGAGCCACAATTCTTTCATCATTAGCAAATTAATGCAAAGAAAAATCAAAGAACAATGTGACACTTCAAAGCGCTTCTGACAGTCACAAACAAAATCCCTCTGGAAAACCAGATTCCCTAAAGAGGAGCGATACGCAAAATGACTCTCATCTCTCATTTCATAAAGACAACGGTGCTTTTGTTGAAGTTGAGCGAGTGACGTCATGCTCTGCACCTGTGCTTGCTGTTTTTAGCTGTGGATTTTTGCCATGACAGTCCTGATTAGACTGATTGTTCACACATCTTGTGTGACGACCATCATACAATAGAACAATCAAGATGTAGTCAATCTCAAACACACACACACTGCAGCAGAAAGGATATATGCAGCTCGACAGCGACTGGTACGATCATTTAGTCTCCGTGTGTCACAGTTCTAGTGTGTGTTTGTGTGTCCTTCCACACTTATTTGGCAACAGAAGCTTCATCTGTCACCTCGGTTTAACATCTGTCCTTTCATCAGTAAAGACCTGTATGATGTGCAATGTGTGTGTGTGTGTGTGAACATACGTGTGTGTGTGTGTGTGTGCATGTGTGTAAGCGGCTGTGCCCTCGCTGCAGGTGACGTCTGACCAGAGGCGGAACATTTTCTGCTTGTGAGCGTGACTTTGAGCTCCTAAAATCACTCCCTGTCTCACTCTCTCACTGCTGATGTATTTAATTCTCATGAACATGGGGGTAAATCTCACAAAACCTTTGAAGACTAAGAGCATGTCCAAGACAAAAATCAAATGAAATAAGAACTATGCATAAAGAAACTGAAGTCTACTAAGGTTTTGTTTTGATATTGTGGCATTGCTTTCAATATAATTCAACACATTAATACGCTACAATTAATGCAATAATATGCTACAATATTGTTTTTTTAATTTAAAGCTGTATAAAGATCCAAATAATAAATGGCAAATTCAAATAAATGCAGTTTGATCTTGCTATACATTAAAGAATTCTGAAAATGTAATTTAAGAATATTGTGCAGCACAGCTGATTTCAACATTGATAATAATCAGAAATGTTTCTTGAGCAGCAAATCAGCATATTATACTGATTTCTGAAGATCATGTGACACTGAAGACTGGCGGAATGATGCTGAAAATACAGCTGCGCATCACAGAAATAAAAATACATTATACTATATATTCACATTATAAACAGCTGTTTAAAATTGCAATAATATGTTCAAATTTGTACTCTATTTTTGATCAAATAAATGCAATAATTCCAAACATCTGAATTGAAATATATACATATATATATACTCTTGTAGTACAGTAAGAAAAACACTGCATTGCATTATTGAGAATCATATTTGAGAATAACGAAAATTATATTAAAATAAACAAATAAATAAAATGAATTAATAAAAAAAAACTTAAAAGTAAAATCAATTACCTAACAATGTTAATGCAATGCAATTAGATCAATGCTTTTCCAATGTTTCACTTTCCAGGACATGAAACTACCAGTGACTGACTTACAGCTGCATGTTACTATAGGAAAAATTACACATATTTTAGCATCTCAGATTGATATGCATTTCAGATCATACTTTGATAAATTAATTCGTTTTGAATGCTTGAGCAGATACAGAACTGTAACTGCGTTTAAAGATGCTGAGACAAGATAAAACGCTTCACAGCGATAAAGATCTCTAGAATATATGTTACTGAATAATGAGTCCTAACGGAGGATAAAAATATCCCACAAACTGTTAATTAACTTCTAATTCCCTTTTTCAAGGGTTTTTGTAAGGTTGTCTACTCTGACATTTCATAATGAAAGAGAAAAGAAACTCACACTGTGCACAACTCCCTTAAAGCCTCTTTTAACTCATTTATAGACCTCATAATCACTTTCAAAGTGGTTTAGCAGTGCTACGAATCCTGAGTTATGAAGCTCCAAAGCAAGTACAGCATCAAACCGTGTGCTGCTAAAAAGCTGTCACACACTCTGAAAAGCCAAAAGTTGCATAATAACGCTTCCTCCAGTGAAAAAGTGCATCTGCTGTTGTCTCTCGCATCAAAATCCAGCCACATATGTGTTTAGAGCTGTTTAAACGCTGCTTAATCTGTGCAGATTTCTCTCCTGATTCAAACCAGAACACTGACTCACTGGAGATCTCTTTATTATTTGATTATGGACTCTATGTATTTTAGTTAAAAACGTCTTAATGCTGGATTAGTTTCAGCTTTTGTCTTCTCCAGATGTTATCTGATTGACTGGAGTGCTGTGGATTATTGTGATGTTTTTATCAGCTGTTTGGACTCTCATTCTGACGGCACCCATTCACTGCAGAGCATGTGTGTGTGCGCGTGCGTGTCTGCGTCTGCGTCTGCGTGCGTGCGTGCGTGAGTGAGAGTGTGTGTGTGTGTGTGTGTGTGTGAGTGTGTGTGTGTGTGTGTGTGTGTGTGTGTATGTGTGTTTCTGTAGCTGCAATGCTTGTCTCGTGTTCAGTCACTTGTAAGAACAAACTCAGATCTGAAGTGAATGTGTGTGTGTCCTACGGCGTTCTCCTGCAGTGTATTTCCTCGCTGCGGTCAATAAATTATTAAAAAAACACAGAAATCAGATATTTATAGCCTCGCTTGCGTTTGCCCAACCTGCTGAAGTCCTCGTTCCCGCAAAGAGTCAAAGACGCGGAGAAGCGACAGCTCCAGTCAGAAACAATCTTCTCCAACTAATGCATGAATAAACAGCGGCTGACGCTAACAAACACTGAAATCCATGCAGAGAGAATATAGAAAATAGAGCATCATTTAATGTGTCATTTAACAGAATTGCACAAATTGCAACATATTACCAATGGATCACTACATCATTGTAGTCATAATGACTAAAGTCATCATGAGTGGCTTTTTATTTGTGCTTTTAATTCATTATATAAACTCAGATTGTCTTTTGTTACTGTTCAGTTTAATTTAATTT
>JADLZN010001158.1:0-75000 GCA_018155175.1 Sinocyclocheilus anophthalmus | reverse complement strand
TTACTGTCGAGGATTTGTCGTGCCGCGCCGCATCCAGTGTAGACAGCATCACTGATTATAATGGGTTCACTGTATTTTGTCGCGTCGCGCCGCACTGCTCGCGTCCAGTGTAGACCCGGTTTGAGAGCACCAGATACCATGAACACTGTTCTGTTCACTCACTTCTGCGTCTATTTGTCCTGAATACGGTGGTCTGCAAGTATCCTTATAAACACACCATATGCTTATGGCTAGGTTCCGGCAACAATAGGAGAAGAAATGGATGTGTAACATTAGGCCTTATTGTTATATACGCTTTATGCTATGAATGTTAATCAAACAACAAAACACAAAGAAAAATCTCTTTTGTAGCTTTAACACAGATTTATATATGTAATGAGTAAGTGGAAGACTATGCAGTTTTATTTTACATTTGATTATTAAATTTCTGTACCTGAATACCGTTAGACTTACCTGAAAAATATAAAGCACTGCTTATTTAATTTGTATCTTTGCTCTGTTATATTTATCTATGCTTGTAATTTGTTATTTTTACTGGCTGTATTACTCGCCTACAAATCACCCCAATTTTTTTTTTCATATCGCAATATATATTGCAGAAAAATAAAATATTGCAATGTGACTTTTTTCCAATATCGTGCAACCCTAATAAGTATGTGAATTTGGATGCACTTTGTGTTCTGTGTTCCTGAGTGACAGACTGAACAGCCAATCAGAGGCCTGCTGGAGTCAGAGGGGCGGAGCAGAATATAACGCTGTGACATACAGGAAGAATCTGGATGGATGATGGATATACAGCAGCACCTTCATATTTAATTGATGGAGGACTGAGGTGGCCTTCAGTGTTGTGTTTGGTCCATAAGATCAACTCACACACACAGTTTTGTTTTTATGGTTTATGGGGACTCTCCATAGTCGTAATGGTTTTTATACTGTACAGACGATATATTCTATTGCCCTACACCAACCCTACCCCTAAACCTACCCCTCACAGGAGACTTTGTGCATTAAAACTCATTCTGAATTATTTATAAGGCTTTTGAATTACGGGGACACTGAAAATTCTCATTGTAATACCTTATGTCATACCCATGTTATTATACAAATTTGTGTCCTCATAAACCACATAAACATGCCCACACACACACACACACACACAACACAGACCAACCAGTTTTAATTAAGCTGATTCTGTTTTTATGACCACATTATTATTGTGTTTAATATAACACAGAACAAAACACATGTTTGACTCATGAAAAAAACAACAAAACTCTGTAAACTCATCCATATTCATCACAAACGCTCATAATTATTCATTACTAATTATCATATCAGCACAACTGTCAAGAGCAACACGAGCAAGTACCAGCGAATCTGTCTCAAAGCCAAATGATTATTCATACGTCTGTGTGTAAATCAGCTCAGAAGCATCTGGACTCGCTCTGAGTGTGTGTGTGTGTGTGTGTGGTGTGTGTGTGAGGAGATGAGAGTGGCCTGGTGAGTGAGTATGAGTGAGTGAGTGAGTGAGTGAGTGAGTGAGTGAGTGATGTGTGTGTGTGTGAGTGTGTGTGTGTGTGAGAGAGTGTGTGTGTGTGTGTGTGTTTGTGTGTGTGAGTGAGTGATTGAGTGAGTGTGTGTGTGTGTGTGTGTGTGTGTGGGTGGTTGGGGGGGGTTGTTTGTGTGTGTTGGTGTGTGTGTGTGTGTGAGAGTGAGTGAGTGTGTGAGTGTGAGTGTGCATGTCAAAGAGCAGATTGCATAAAGCACTTACCCAGAAAGAGCAGCTATAATCCAGAAAGACAGAGAATTACAAAGAGAGAGTTAGAAAAGAAAACAAGAGAGAAACTAGACAGAAAGAAAAAACAAGCTAACACAAACAAACAAATGTAATAAAATAAGAAAGCACAAATAAATGCAAGCATGCAACAAAGAAATGAACCATATTACTGTGTGCAAATAAATAAGACACAACAGTGTATAATCAAAAGTTGTTGCATATCCAGTCAAAATCTACATCTTAAGATATTATTGTGAATTTTAAGTTTGTATTATAGAACATTTTGGTGCAGTGCTGCTACTTTAAAAGCATAAACCTGATTTCTGAAGTAAAATGCTGAGCTAAACAGATCATCTAAACATAGTAAGCGGCCTACTAACCATTACAAACACATTCAAATGAAAAGTTCAAATGTCTTTCAATGCCCAAAACTGTTGTGTAGACAGAAAGATCTTCCTCCTGCATCTTCATCCTCATCCACTGCTTCATCCCCCATTCTACTATTCTGTGTGAGTGTGTGTGTGTGTGCACGCGGTGTGTGTGTGTGTGTGTGTGAGAGAGAGTTTCAGGGCTACTAAAGACTGCATGAACTCCATATGCTTTCTTCTGTTTCTAACGAGTTATGAATTATACATTCCTAAAGAAACCCTGCCGCACACACACACACACACTCACACACACACAAAACTCACTCACTGACACACACTCACACACACACACTCACAGACACACACACACACACCCACTCACGACACACACACACACACTCACGCGCACTCACACACACACACACACACACACACACACACACTCACACACACACACACACACACTCACGCACACACACACACACACACTCACGCGCACTCACACACACTCACAGACACACACACACACACACACACTCACAGACACTCACACACACACACTCACTCACACACACACACTCACTCTCAATCTCACACACACTTTCTCTCTCACACACCACACACACACACACACTCACGCACACACACACACACACAAACTCTCTCTCTCTCACTCACACACACTCACACCCACACACACACACACACACACACTCACACACACACACACACACACACGCACGCACACACACACACACACACTCACGCGCACTCACACACACTCACAGACACACACACTTTCACTCACTCACTCAAGTGCTGTTTTGTTTTGTCTGAATAATTCATGTGTTTATAGAGCAACTTTCTCCGCTGCACTTCCACAAACAACAGATTTGTCAACACTGTCAAACTCCTTCATTTCTATAAAACACATCCAGCATCAAATCACATCCGACAAACACGAAAGCAAACAATCAACCTCCTGAAGATCCAAATCAGCATCTGTTATCAGATATGATCTCAAACCCAACGAATGAACGAAAGAAAGAAATATAACAAAACAAACAAAACAAATGAGACTGAAGAGAGAGAAATCTATCAATATGATAAACAGATCTGAAATCTGTATTATCATAAAGCTCTAAACGATGAACTCAAGATGAACATTGCCTTTTTTCTAGTACACTACTGTTCAAAAGTTTGGGTACAGAAGATTTTTTTGAAAGAAATTAATACTTTTTTTCTTTATCAAGCATGCATTGAACTGATCGTTATAATGTTACAAAATATTTATTTTTCAAATAAATGCTGTTTTTTAAACTTTCTATTCATCTGTGAATCCTGAAAAATAAAATGCATCACAGTTTCACAAAAAATTATTGGCCGTTTTCTAAATTAATAATCAGAAATGTTTCTTGAGCAGCAGATCAGCATATTATACTGATTTCTGAAGATCATGTGACACTGAAGACTGGAGTAATGATGCTGAAAATACATCTGCGCATCACAGAAATTACATTACAGTTTAACAGAGATTAACACAGAAAACAGCTGCTTAAATTGTACTAATATTCATATTTTTCTGTATGTGATCAAATAAATGCAGCCCTTGTGTTGCAGTAGAGTCTTCTTTCAAAACATTAAAAAAAGAAACGCAAAGGAGGTGGGTGTGTGTGTGTGTGTGGTGTGTGTGTGTGTGTGTGTGGTGTGTGTGTGTGTGTGAGAGTGAGTGGTGTGTGTGTGTGTGTGAGAGTGAGTGTGTGGGTGTGTGTGTGTGTGTGTGTGTGGTGTGTGTGTGGTTTGTTGTCGTGTGTGTGTGTGTGTGCGGTGGTGTGTGTGTGGTGTGTGTGTGAGAGTGACGTGTGTGTGTGTGTGTGTGTGTGTGTTTGTGTGTGTGAGAGGAGTGTGTGTGTGTGTGAGAGTGAGTGTTTGAGTGAGAGAGTGTGTGAGAGTGAGAGAGTGTGTGTGTGTGTGTGTGGTTGTGTGTGTGTGTGTTTGTGTGTTGTGTGTGTGGTGGTGTGTGTGTGTGGGTGTGTGTGTGAGAGTGATTGTGTTGTGTGTGTGTGTGTGTGTGTGGTGTGTGTGTGGTGTGAGTGTGTGTGTGTGTGAGAGTGAGTGTGTGGTGTGTGTGTGAGAGTGTGTGTGTGAAAGTGTGTGTGGTGGTGTGTGTGTGGATTGTGTGGGTTGTGTGTGTGTGTGTGAGATGTGAGTGTGGGGTGTGTGTGTGTGTGTGGTGTGTGTGTTTTGTGTGTGTGTGTGAGTATTGTGTGAGTGTTGTGTGAGTGTTGTGTGTGTTGAGAGTGACCGTGTGTGTGTGTGTGAGTGAGTGTGTTGTGTGTGTGTGTGTGTGGTGGTGGTGTGTGTGTGTGTGTGTGTTGTGTTGTGTGTGTGTGTGTGTGTGTGTGAGAGTGAGTGTGTGTGTGGGTGCGAGTTGAGTGTGTGTGCTGGGTGTTGTGTGTGTGTGTTTTTTTTTGTGGGGGGTGTGTGTGTGTGTGTGTGTGGGTGGTGTGCGTGTGTGGTGTGTGTGTGTGTGTGTGTGGAGAAACTGTTCATGCCTTTATCACCAGCAGGAGTGGACTTTGTAATGGTCTCCTGCACGGCCTTCCCAACGAAGACCGTAGACAGCTGCAGCTTCATCCAGAACGCTGCTGCCAGAAATTCGACTAGAAACCGAAAATCGGAGCATGATCACCGTCCTAAGGTCCTTACACTGGCTTCCCAGATTTATATTTAGGATTGATTTTAAAGTAATTTTACTCGTTTATAAATCACTCAATGGCTTAGGACCTAAATACATAGCAGATATGATTACTGAATATAAACCTAACAGACCACTAAGATCATTAGGATCGAGTCAGTTAGAAAATACCAAGGGTTCACACAAAACAAGGGAATGTGCTTTTAGTTATTATGCCACCCGCAGCTGGAATCACCTTCCAGAAGAGATCAGATGTGCTAAACATTAGCCACATTTAAAACCAGACTCAAAACTCATCTATTTAGCTGCACATTTATTGAATGAACACTGTGCAATGTCCGAACTGATTGCACTATATTATATGTATAATCGTTTCTTAAATTCATTTTAAACCTCTTAAAAATCAATTTTTTTAAAATAATTTTCAAAGTTTTAAATTCCTCGTTTTATTGTTGTGATTATTTTTTTAAATTTTCTTTTATGTAAAGCACTTTGAAATACCATTGTGTATGAAATGTGCTATACAAATAAACTTGCCTTGCCTTGTGTGTGTGACAGAGAGCGTGTTAAATCGCTGTGGGACGCTGGAGTGAAGGTCACTCAATTAGACATTCCCAGAACATCAGCCGCTACTCAATTCCCTGAAAACTCCTTCATCGCTCCTTTCTAAGTCTACATCACTCTCTCTCCTCCTTCTCCTGAAGTCTTTTCATTGGTTTTCCGCTCACATCTCTGTCAGTTTGGCTTCATAAAATCACTGCCGAGACTGGTGTGTGTGTGTGTGTGTGGGAGAGAGAGTTCACAGAAGAGCAGCTTTACTGCTGATGTCAGTTTTACACGCACATTAAAACACAATCATGAGCTGTGCTGTTCTTTAATCCCTATTAAGTGCACTTTACCGCTACACTTTGACTCTTAATCTCCAGTAAACTCCCTGCGGATGCGCTCGACTCCGTGTATTTATGAGTTCAGTGCTTATTTATTCATCTGAACACATGTCGAGAGCTGTGTACTGTACAACACAACACTTTCACACAGAAGATGATGAAGATGATGATGAGGAGAATCAGTCGGGAGTGACAGGAAACAAACAGACGAACTCTAGAGAACAACAAACATCCAGAAACCTCATTTTAAGGCTGACGTGTCATTTCTGCTCCACTAGCAGCACAAAACACAATCCCAATAACAATGACATATTTCCTGATCAGCCTAGCAACCACACAGCAACATATTCAAAAACAAACAACACTCAGAACGCCTTCTCCCCCCTCCCCTTTCTCCCCCCCCCCCCCCAACCCGCTTAAGCAAAACCAGACGGCAACACTACAAAAAACCAAACAACACTCAGAACACCCTTAGCAACCATACGGCAACCTATTTAAAAACAAACAACACTCAGAACGCCTTAGCAACCATACGGCAACCTATTTAAAAACAAACAACACTCAGAACACCTTAGCAAACAAGGCAACCCTATTTAAAAACCAACAACAATCAAACACCTTAGCAATTACATGACAATGTGTTTAAAAACAAACAAAACTCAGAACGCCTTAGCAACCACACAGCAACGTATTTAAAAACAAAAAATCACTCAGAACACCTTAGCAACCACACAGCAACATGCTTGAAAACAAACAACACTCAGAATACCTTACCAACCACACAGCAACGCATTTAAAAACAAACAGCACCCAAAACACCTTAGCAACCACACGGCAACAAACACTCAGAAAGCCTTGGCAACCACACAGCAACACGTTTAAAAACAAAAAACAGCCAGAACACCTTAGCAACCACACGGCAAACACATTAAGGAACACACAACACTCAGAACACCGTAGTAACCACACGGCAACGCGTTGAAAAACAACAACAGTAGAACACCTTAGCAACAACACTGGCAACGCATTTACATTTACATTTACATATACATTTGCATTTATTCATTTAGCAGATGTTTTATCCAAAGCGACTTACGAATGAGGACAATAGAAGCAGTCTAATCTAACAAAAGAGCAACAATATATAAGAGCAAATGACGAGTCCCGGTTAGCCTAACGCAGTACACGTAGCAACCCCCGGCCCCACCTACATTACCCCCCCTCCTCCCCACCCAATATATATAATATACTATTATACGAACACAAAGAAAAACAAGTAGGATAGATAGACAAAAAGATAGAAAGCTAGTGTATGTTTTTTTGTTGTTGTTTTTGTTGTTTTTAATAAAGAACAAACAAATGAAAAAGATAAATATAGATAAAGTAGAATTGTAGTAGAATAGAAAGTGTTAGAGTTAGAGGGTCAAATAAAGGTGGAACAGATGTGTTTTTAGTCGTTTCTTGAAGATGGTTAAGGACTCAGCTGCTCGGATTGATTTGGGTTGGTCATTCCACCAGGAGGGAACAGTTCAATGAAAAAGTCTGTGAAAGTGATTGTGCCTCTTTTAGATGGCACAATAATACGCCTTTCACTAGCAGAACGTAAAGCTTCTAGAGGCACATAACTCTGTAGTAATGAATTTAGGTAATTTGGAGTGCAGAGCCAGTGGTGGTTTTGTAGGCAAACATTAATGCCTTGAATTTAATGCGAGTAGCTACTGGTAGCCAGTGCAAATTGATGAACAGAGGTGTGACATGCGTTCTTCATCGGTTCATATAAGATTCAAAGGCAGCGGCACTATTTGGATTTAATGTAGGGGTCTCGCTAGAAGTGGCTGGAAGACTGCCAATCCTCGCTCCGTGAGCATTGCAATAGTCCAGCCGGGACAGAACAAGAGCTTGAAACAGGAGTTGTGTTGCATGGTCTGAAAGAAAGGGCATGATCTTCTTAATGTTGTATAAAGCAAATCTGCAGGACCCGGGCAGTTTTAGCAATGTGGTCTGAGAAATTCAGCTGATCATCAATCACAACTCCAAGGTTTCTGGCTGTTTTTGAAGGAGTTATGGTTGATGAACCTAACTGGATGGGGAAATTCTGATAAAGTGATGGGTTTGTTGAAACCACAAGCAGTTCTGTCTTAGCCAGGTTGAGTTGAAGGTGATGGTCCGTCATTGTTTACAAACAAAAAACTCCCAGAACACTTAGCAACCACACCACAACGAGTATAAAAACAAAAACAACACCAGAACACATTAGCAACCGCATAGTAACACCTTAGCAACCACATAGCAACACTCAGAACACCTTAGTAACCACACGGCAACGCGTTTAAAAACAAACAACAGCCAAAACACCTTAACAACCACATGGCAACTTGTTTAAAAACAAATAACAGCTTAGCAGCCACACGGCAACGAGTTTAAATCAAACAACAGCCAGAACACCTTAGCAACCACACAGCAACGCATTTACAAACAAAAAACTCCCAGAACACCTTAGCAACCACACGGCAAACACATTAAGGAACACACAACACTCAGAACACCATAGTAACCACACGGCAACACGCTTAACAACAAACAACACCCAGAACACCTTAGCAACCACACGGCAACACGCTTAACACCAAACAACACCCAGAACACCTTAGCAACCACACGGCACACGTTAACAACAAACACACCAAGAAAAAAAAAAAAAAACCTTAGCAACCACACGGCAAAACGGTTTTAACAACAAAAAACACCCAGAACACCTTAGCAACCACACAGCAAACACATTAAGGCCTCGATCTGAAACAACGCGTTTTTTGCAGTGAGAGGCACCTTTTTTTAATGTTTTTCGATTGGACAGTGAGCGTTTTGCGTGGTTTATGATTCCCGGGCGCCTCGCATTTTTGGAGGAGCGCTCTGAGCGCCTGAAGTTTTAAAAAAAGCAACTCTGAGCAGAAAAGCGCCCGACGTCAATCACATTTTATTGCATTGTCCAATCGAATGAATGGAGATGTGGGCCTTCCGTTGTGGTGACGAAAGTTTACCGTTGCCTAGAAAGCCCGGAGACTGCAATGATGGAGGAGAAACTTTTGGTGTCTGTAACGGGTTACCCGGAGCTGTATTTTTTAAAGTTTCTGCTAATATGACAGTTTACTTAACAGCAAAAAACAAAGATTTTAGAGCGCTCGCACTACAATCCGTGATTGACAGGACAGGCTATTTGTGGTTGCCTAGAATCATAAAAAAACCAAAGCGCACAAAAAATGGTGTTTGGTCTGATCGGGGCCTAAGAAACACACAACAGTCAGAACACCTTAGCAACCACACGGCAACATCCTGGCGACCACTCACAATGTTCCAGGAGTCTGGCGTTTAGTGTTACACAGAAGAAGCCCATAAGAAAGTATTCATTATTAAACAGAGAGAGAGACACACAGATAGACTAAAGAATCTCATGAATTATTAACACCTGAAATGTGCATATATTGTGTGTGTGTGTGCGCGTGCGTGCTTGTGTGTGTGTGTGTGCGCGTTGTGACCAAATGTCCCACAAGGATAGGTAAAAACCTGAAAGTTTTGACATGTGGTTGGGCCCCACGGAGGAAAAAAATATAAAAAAAGCAAGTGTGTGGGTGTGTGAGAAGAGAGAGCCAGAGGTGGTGTGTGTGTGTTGGTGTTGTTGTATGTGTGGTGTGAGGGAGAGCGACGCGAGAGAGAGAGAGTGAGTGTTGGTGTGTGTGTGTGGAGAGAGAGAGAGAGAGAGATAGAGAGAGTGAGTGTTGTGTGTGTGTGTGTGTGTGTGTGAGTGTGTGAGAGAAAGAGAGAGAGAGAAAGAGAGAGAGAGTGTGTGTGTGTGTTTGAGAGAGAGAGGGAGAGTGTGTGAGTGAGAGAGAGAGAGAAAGTGTGTGTGAGAGAGAGAGAGAGGTGGTGTGTGTGTGGTGATGAGAGAGAGAGAGAGAGAAAGAGTGTGTGTGGTGTGTGTGTGGGGGGTGTGTGTGTGAGAGAGAGAGAGAGTGAATGGAGTGAGTGTGTGTGAGAGAGAGAGAGAGAGAGAGAGAGTGTGGGTGTGAGAGAGGAGTGATGTGAGTGAGTGTGTGTGTGTGGTTGTGGAGAGAGAAGAGAGAGAGAGGTGAGAGAGAGTGTGTGTGTGTGGTTGTGTGTGAGAGTGTGAGGAGGTGATTGAGTGATGAGTGAGTGGGGGGTGTGGTGGTGAGAGAGAGAAGAGGAGTGTGGGTGTGTGGTGAGAGAGATTTTTTTTCTTTTTTTTTTTTTTTGAGCGAGAAAGAGTGTGTGTGTGTGTTGTGTGTGTGTGTTGTGTGTGGGTTGTGTGTGTGTGTGTTTGTGTGATGAGAGGGATGAGAGTGCGTGAGGTGAGTGATGTGAGGGGTGTGGGTGTGAGCGAGGAATGACGAGGTGTGTGGGTGTGTGAGGAGAGTGACGTGGAGGTGATGCGTGAGTGAGTGTGTAGTGTGTGTGGGTGTGTGAGAGAGAGAGAGAGAGAGTGTGTGTGTAGTGAGAGAGAGAGAGAGAGAGAGAGAAGCGTGTGGTGTGTGTGTGAGTGAGATGTGACGTGAGTGAGGTGAAGTGAGTGTGAGTGTGTGGTTGTGGGGAGAGAGAGAAGAGAGATTGGATCGGGAGAGACCCTAGAGAAGGGAGAGAGAGAAGAGAGAGAGAGGTGTGTGTGTGTTTCTCCACACCTGTGTAAAATCATGTTATTCTTTGGAAGTTTATCAAAAACTTACTGAAATATCAATGATATGGTAAACATTATAGATAACTTTCTGAAAAGCTGTAGTGGTTTGATATCAGCACCACTGTTGTCAAATAAATAGATAAATAAAAATAAATTAACAATAATAATACTTTACACTAATAATAATAATTTATTACAAATAATTGTACACTTTTACTCTGATTTTATGGCAGTAACAGTAACTAATAGAGAAACTGTGTACATTTTCACTGTCTGGTCCACACACAAATCACATACTAAAGATTAAGGCTTCCATGACCTTCTAGAAACACACACTAGAGCTCAGACACAGTTTGATCATCTCAGCACTAGACAACCAAAGATCTTCACTCATGAGACTCCTTTACAGGAATATTCCAGACATGCAGCAGATCAGCATATTATACTGATTTCTGAAGATCATGTGACACTGAAGACTGGAGTAATGATGCTGGAAATACAGCTGCGCATCACAGAAATACATTACAGTTTAACAGAGATTCACATAGAAAGCAGCTATTTGCCAGCTATTTAAATTGTAATAATATTTACTGTATTTTTGTATATCAAATAAATGCAGCCTTTGTGAGCAGAAGAGACTTCTCTCAAAAACATTAAAATATCTTAAGACTCCAAACTTTTGAACAATGGTGTATGTGCAAGGACACCAGAAAGGGACGGTTTACATCCAGAAATCACATCACAGATGAACTGAATATTCCTGTAATCAAACTTACACTCTTTCAGGGTCAGTTTGCTACTGTGAAGTCAGACTGTTAACGAGCTGAAGCGAGACAGAGAGAGAGACAGGTGCGCTCCCTGAGAGAAGGCTTTGACAGAGAGAAAAATTGCTTTTGAGTATTGCCATATGGGAATTTTGTTCTACAGGAACTCTGAACCTATGACAAGAAGGCTAATGTGCGCACACACACACACACACACACACACACACACACACACACACACACAGAGACTTTCTTTAGAAACAACCCTTAAAGCTATTTAGGGGTATAAGGAAGTATTTTATCTCAGTCTTTCTGAAAAGACAGTGTGAAATATATATGAAATATAACAACTGGAGGACAAACGTAAAACTTCCCACGAAAGCAGAATTTAATTTTTTTTGGCTGCTAGTATGAATATGACAGCCTTAAGGATATCTATAAGCAGTGTGCTGCAAAACAATGACAAAATTCCCATTTGGAATACATATGCATTTAAAATGTCCAGTCTGTCTCTATTGCAGTCTGTCTCTATTGCAGTCTGTCTCTACCACCGGATCAGTGTCACTTGTTTTCTGATTGTCAAATTGTACAGACGTTTTGGAAAATGCTGTTTTGTGACTTTTAGTGCAAAAACTAATGTAAAGATAACAGAATATGAAATAAAGTTTTGCTTATTATGAGTATATACAAATGTATTGACAATTCTGTCAAATTCTGCATAAATGCAAAATATCTAAAATCCTTTCATTTTTTTAACAAAGTCACTTAAGGCTGTGGAAAATGATAAATAGTACATTTTTGGTAAAGTACTTTGAATCTGTATTTGGAGTCTTGCAAATGACATTATTTTTGTTGATTTGAAGTTAAAACGTCTTAATACAGGATGTGTTTCAGCTTTTGTCTTCTCCAGATGTGAACTGATGGACTGGAGTGCTGTGGATTATTGTGATGTTTTTATCAGCTGTTTGGACTCTCATTGTGACGGCACCCATTCACTGCAGAGCATCCATTGCTGAGACACTGATGCAATGATTTCTCCAAATCTGATGAAGACACAAACTCACCTACAACTCAGATGACTTGAGCATGAGTACATTTTCAGATTATTTACATTTTTAGGTTAACTATTGCTTTAAAGTACATTGAGGAGATCAAACATTGCAAACAATGTTCAGAGATCTTATGCATTACAACAGTGCAACACTGCTGCACTGACATAAAACACACTTTTCACACTACACATCTCCTGCTTTACTAGTAACATTAAAGGAAGAATACATCTGTGGCTGTCAAAGGCTGTTAAATGTGGCTTTGCAGGGCTGTGATGTAAACTAAACACTACTAGATATTTTAAAAAGGAGATGAGCCACTTGATATGTGTTGCTCTGACTTACTGTTTCAACTGAAATTACATCAACACACTGAATAATGCTGTATGTTTAGAGACACTTCAGAGGGACTTTAAGAATCCGCCACTGAAACACATATTGATCAGCATTGCTCTGAATGAGTCTGTGGTGATTACAGACCTGCATCGCATTAACTACAAGCCAGAGAAACGGCGAAAAAGCAAAAAATAAAGAGGAGCAAGAGATGCACACACTCAAATACAAAGCAGTGAACGGCAGTGAAGCGACACGCAGCCTGAAGGGGAAACAGTTCTGAAACCACCACACCCACACACACACACACACACACACGCACACTATCTCTACAGCAAAAGGAGGATTTGTTTTGGCAGAACGATGACACTCCTGCAGGCTGTAAAACAGGTGTGCGTGTGTGTGTGTGCTTTGTAGCTCGCTGACAGTTTTTACACTAAAACTCACTATCAGGCAGAACTTTAAAGGTCAGTAAAACGAAATCATAGCTCTGTGTGTGTGTGTGTTTTGTCATCCAATATAAAAGAGGCTTTCAAACCATACACCACATGACTGTCACACACACACACACACACACCACACACACACAAAGAGAATATTGTTTAATAATCAGATTCTGATTTTATTCATCTTTTGGTCTGCAAAATGAATTGTTCTCAAGAAGGTTGATAAAGGCATTATTGCATTTATCTCTGTGAATATATTTACTACTAATATATTAATATATTAGGCATATATGGAAGGCATAAAGTCAAATCCAATTCATTCTTTTTTATATTTTGCCATATTTTTGGCAGACACTTTTCATAATAATAAGAATGGAGTTATTTTAAATAATAATAATAAAATATGAAAGTAAAAACATAAATAATGTTTGATTATTTACATCAATGTTTCTAAGTATTGTATGTCGACAGATCCAGAGGTTGTGGAAACAGACACACACACACACACACACACACACACACAGGTCTGAGTGTTTTGGGGCTTGAATATGAAGTCAGTCACCTGTATAAAAGACCCATTAGTTGCTCGGCAACAGCTGAGAGTCAATCATAAAAACCCTCTTTCTGGACCAACTAATGCAGCAACAAAACGTGTGTGTGTGTGTGTGTGTGTCATCTCACTGGTCAGTGATTGGCTAATGACTAAATAAGCAACAATGATGTCATTATAGTTAGAGTGGGTGACATCACATCACATCAGATCAGATGAGGCTCTTCAGAACAACAGAGTCCTTCTGTACATCTCAAACACACTAATATGAAGCTTACCATATGGTCAGATGGTCCTTATCACTAAATAAACCCCACTTATTTCATGTATACGTAACAAATTAATAAATTCATGCACATGAAATAATGCTAAAGACATGAAACGAGCACAGCTACAGGTTTGTAAGAGATCACCTGCCTCAGACAACGATCAATTATACAGATTAGAGTCATTCGACACAAACATCAGACCACAGAATAAAACGACTGACGAATTATAATCAACTATCCAGAGAGATTAGTGGATAAAGAGACGCATCTGGTTAAGAAACACCACGGAAATGATTTCATCAACATGAGAATCCAAACGTTTCTAACAGCACATGAGTGAATCTGACCTGCTGCGTCTGAAATGTGTGTCTGACTCTATTCTCATATTCAATCTGACACGTTTAGATGGCATGTCGTGCTCGTCTCTGTCCTGCGGCGTTGCCCTGATCCGTGTGTTTCAGCATGAATCTGAATGAGCTCACAAACACTGCCTGTGATTCCAGCGCATTCCTCCTGCAGCCTTTCACACAAGACAAATCCTCCTCTCCATCATATGAGCTTTTAAATGACATTCAAGACATGATTTACAGTGTTGCACCCATTTCAGATTGTCAAATGGGATCTCAGCGCTGTATAAAGGTCAATAGCTCTTCTGTTGTGTTAAATTAATTGTTCTTGTGATCCGAGAAATGTGTTTTCTCTGCTTTTCACTTTCGTATTTCACCTTAAAGCAAGAACCTACAGGTGAATAGGGGGGAAAAATTAACTAATACATATCATACTTCCTCAGTTGGTTTATTACATTAAGAATTGCACAAAGAAAAAAAAATTATATTACAAGTTTTCTGAATGTTATGTTTAAATATACAAACAAATTCGAATTCAAATTAAATATGCACTACTTTGCATACATTTCCAGAGAATAAATCTGAATACTGGATAAGGCCAGGTTCAAAAGTCTTTTTTGATTTTGTTGACATATTAGAGTTAAATGATTTTACTGTGGGGATTTTGGATAACTCTTTTTATCACTGCATAAATCACAAAATACTGTCAACAGACAGAAAAAAAACATTTTCGCCACGTTTTCGAGAATAAAATGTTGTATAAATCAGTGTGAATGATATATGAACAAACCCCTCAATAAAAACTCAGAATATAGAGAGGAATAAACCTCTAAGTTTTGGTGTTTGTAAGTGCTGTTGAAGTGCAGAAAAATCTCTTTAAAGATATGTATTAGAATTTAAACCTACGGGCGCAAATAGATAAAGTGCAATAAAATACACACTTAAATTTTTATTTGGATATTTTCTTTTACTAGTCTAAAACATCTATTATGAAAAGCCAAACAGCCCAAAATCTCAACATTGACCAGTGCATGAAAAAACAACACACACATACTGTACAATCTATCTGTGATCATTTAACAAAATAATAAAAAAGAGGCTACACTCTTAAAAATAAAGGCGCTTACTAGGTTCTTCACAGAGATGCTATAGAAGAACCATTTTTGGTTCCACAAAGAACCATTTAGTCAAAGGTTCTTTAAAGAACCATCTCTTTCTTACCTTTTAATAATCTTAATAACCTCGGTCGCCACAGAGAAGCTTTTGTGAAACAGAAAGGTTTTTATGGAACCATTTAGACAAAAAGGTTCCCTCTATGGCATCGTGAAGCACCTTTATTTTTTAAGAGTGCACAGAGCCAATAGAACTACATCTACACACATTCTGAGCTGTAACAGAACAGCCACTAAACAAATTTAATTTATTATTTAAAAATGAAAATAATGAATTCAGCCTCAGGGATTAAAATATCATAATCGGATGCCAACTGCATACAAAAATCCTGCCACATGATTAATGACTGAAACAAGCCAATTTAGACACGATCATTAATGCAAACGTTCCTCAACAAAATGCACAAAACACACACAGAATGCTCTGCCTGAGGGCATTCACACCAGCTGTGTGTGTGTGTGTGTGTGTTTGTGTTTGTGTGATTGTACCCGGCAACCTCTGAGTACTCCCCAAATGTCCTTCGAATGCAAGTTTGCATACTGACCTCATGTCCTGGAGACATAAGACCCTAAACACAGCTACAAACCCACCTTTACGTATAGTAGCTATTTACAACATATTATAAGGCTGTTATTGTTTTTATAAACCCAGACTACAAGTAACATACTAAACTAAGCCTACGTGTGAAAAAACTCTTTTACTTTTGATATTTAAGGGCGTCACCAAATTTTTGTCAAATTTGGTTCTTAAAATCGAACCTAGGATTGGCATCTATTATATATACTAATCAACTAGCGAAATGCCGATAATTAAAACTAAACATTTATAAAAAAAAATGTTACTGAACAAAAAGTAAAAGAATATATATATTAGAAACAGATTTCAGCCAGTTGGTAATGCACCACTTTTCTCATTTTTCATTTATTTCACTGATGTAATACCAAACGAAAATTGAAATGAAAAATTAATAATATTTGATTACAATATAAAATGGGGCAAAAAACACACAACAAAATTACAAAAAAAAATACTAAAATATATATTTTTAAACGAATTCAATATTAAAAAACTGTAATAGCATCTCAATAACACATTTTTTTTAAAACACTTAAAAAAAGGCCAATAGTTACACAGGACAATAGTTAAACTGAAACTATTTATTTTCATTTAGCCAAAAACTGAAACCAAACATTTAAGTTAGTTTATTTAATAAAGATTGAATCTAAGTTATTTAATAACCAATGCTCAAAAAAGGTTTATATCAACTTTTTAATTATATAATTATGTTTATACTCCAATTTGTATTTAGTAATCGATTGAATTTATATTAAAATTGACAGAATTTGAAAGCTGTTTATCAAAAGTAACAAAGCTTCTTGTGATTTTTGGATGGCAGATGCTACAAATAATATTTAGTGAAGTTTTGTTCACGCATCAACAGAAAACCGCACAGATCGATATTGGGATTTAGAATACCATCCTGTGTCTCAAAATTAGATCAGAGTAAAACAACAAATCAATATTGTCAACCCAACCCTAGAGTCCACACAGCTTATATTACTTTTACATGTATTCAATCCTAAAATTATTCAGACAGCAGATATAATATTTGATATTTTTTTACTAGTGGGTGCAGGACACTATAGTTCATTTATGTAAGTGAGGATAGCTAAATAAAGTAAACTGTGACATATTACACCCAAAAATTCTTCATACAGTGGACTACCGGATCAAAAATGATTCAGACACTTTGAGCTGAGCATGTTTTGCTGAAGAGTTATTCTTTAATTGCTAATGTGATCTTTTTACACCACAGACTGAACAGAATGAAGCACTGCTTGGTAATTAATTGGTTTTATCTAATTGTGTTCTTAAATTTAACAGCTGACAGCTATTCAACAGAATTCATTACATACCTTTCTATCAAAGTTATCTGACATTATCAAGATGAGTTTGTTCTGACACAGCTTAACTCTGAGTTCTTCTCATATTTTAGTACCGTTTTCTAAACTATAGCCAATAAACTGATATAATGTGAGAAATGTTGAAGCTGTCTGAATAGTTTGAAAGTTTGACTGTATGCATTTTACAGATGGTTTTATTCTAAATTACTTTGAAAAGAGCAATAAATGTTTTAAGTGAAGCGTTACTGAAACGTCACTGTTTTGGTCAATGTGCAAAATGTTTGCGGATGAAAAGCTGCCAAAATTTCAGAGCGTCACTAAGCATTTAATTCTTTTTTTGTTTGTTTTGTTTATTATTCTACAATTACAGTATTTTTTTCCTTAAAGTCCATTTTCAAGATTTTAAGTCAAGCTTTTTATTCATTAGTCAAGGTTTCTGCACCAAAACAATCCTAATAAGCTGTTTTTCCCATCATCTCTCTGACCCTCACACTGTAAATTCTACCGTACCTTTAAGACTTCTATACGCAAATGACTCTGTAATGACGGGCTAATCGTTCTGCATGTGAAATGAGTAACAAAAAGCCCCTACTAAGTTTCTGAATGTTGATTAGGTGTTGACATGTAAATGTGGGTGCTGCTAAGCGTCAGTGTCCGGCTCAGATGTGTTGTTCTTCTGTTTTCTACAATGCTACGATTCATGAGCGATGTGCAGTGACCCAAGCGCTGGATCTGGAACAGTTTCTCATTCTCTCGCCCCTAATAACCTCATCTGGTCTCCACGGCAACATCATGACGGACAGACGACATCATCATCATCATCACCACAGAGCTGCATTCTGATGCCGTCAGGAATATTCTGAATATTGTGTGCAGCATCTGTGTCATAATGACCGTCATCACACACCACACACACATAATCGAAAACTTAAATAAATACCCTCATGCACAGTCGCTGCTGTGAAAGACTCACACACTTAAGCTGTAAAAACACCCTGACACTGGCAGCCAAAAACAATACAAATATTCAATAACAACACACACACACACATATACACACACACACAAACACTCTGATAAATGTGTACTGTGGATGAAAAAGAGGTGACGGCATTGTGTGTGTGTGGTGTGTCTGTGAGTGTGTGTGTGTGTTTTGTGTGTGTGTGTGTTTGGTGTGTGTGTGTTTGTGTGTGTGTGGGTGTGTGTTTGGTGTGTGTGTGTGTGTGTTTTTGTGTGTGTGTGTGTGTGTTTGTGTGGTGTGTGGGTGTGTGTGTGTGTTGTGGTGTATGTGAAGAGGCTCTTTATCAATTGGGAAGCTGTGGAAATGAATGTGTGGGTGGAACAGAGAGGAGAGATAAAGAGAGATTTTTGTTCATACTTTCACAACTTTTTCTGTATTATATTTCATCACATTCCTGTTAAATCTGTTCTAGGACCCTAAAGAGAGCTCAAACATTTACATGAATACAAAACTTAATCTTGATTAAATTTCTTTATTTTAAATTCAGATATATATAATGCCTGTCAAAAGTTTAGAAACAATGATTTTTAAATGTTTCTGAAAGAAATCAATCGGTACTACTCACCACGGCTGCATTTATTTGATCATAAATACAGTCAAAATCGGAATATTATAATAATTTAAAACAGCTGTTTTCTGTGTGAATCTCTGTTAAACTGTAATGTATTTCTGTGATCTACAGCTGTATTTTCAGCATCATTCCTCCAGTCTTCAGTGTCACATGATCTTCAGAAATCAGTATAATATGCTGATCTGCTGCTCGAGAAACATCTCTGATTATTATCAATGTTGAAATCAGTTTATATGTTTGTGGAAACTGTGACATATTTTGTTTTTCAGGATTCACAGATGAATAGAAAGTTCAAAAAAACAGCATTTTTAAAAATAGAAATCTTGTGTAACACCATGTCTTTACATTCACTTTTGATCCATTTAAAGCATTAATTTCTATTCTATTCTATTAGTATTTATGCCTAAAAAAATGTCAAAGAAAATATACACACACAATGAGTGTAAGATGAATACGAAGTGTTTCTATATGATCCATGAAAGCAAAATATAGTAGTCAACATTTGAAGTGGATCAAAAAAGTACATGAAAGTTGTCCTAAATTCTTACATTTTCTATAAAACTAAAATGATTTACCATTTTTTAAACTTAAGCTGATTGCACAATTTATAATGAACATTAGAAAAATGTTCAAAAGTTGTTGTCTCCACTGTACATTCAGTGTCTCTAATGCCTCCACAATAAAACTTCTTTACAACATCAATATAAAGCTACGAGTCTGAATCTACAATCTTCACAGAGTAAATACAGTTAGAAATGAAAGACAGGAACCTCAAAAGTCAAAATGAAACACTCTTTTGTTTAGTTTTTTACTTCTGTAATGTATTAAGGATCTTTAACTGGGAATTCAATGTAAAGTGGGATTTGGTTTTATCCGTCAGTGAACGACTGGATGCTGAAAAGTGATTTAAGACAAACTTTTGTCTTTAGAATAATAACTGCTGAATCGATCACAATAAGACCAGGAACATGAATTAAGAAAGTAAAAAGACTCAAAGTTCAGTTCACGTTGACTTTAAACACGCTGATGGATGCAAAGATCCTCTAACTTATCAAATGATCGCGAGACGAGCAAAGCGAGCGAGACAGAGGTATAGTTTCAGAAATGTGAGCAGCAGCGACTAAAATAGACTCAGAGACACAGATGATTCATTCTCTCTGCTGATACCAGCTTTGTTTGGAGTTCTGCTGAGAATAAAGTTTAGAACAGAAACACACCTGACACAATAAAACACACACACACTCATACACACACATACACTCACTCACTCCCACACACACACACCACACCACCCACACACACACACACCCACTCGCTCACACACACACACACACAACACACAAACACACACACACACACACCCCACAAACACACACACACACACACACACTCTCTCTATCTCTCCCTCACACACACACACACCACAAACACACACACCCACACACACACACACACACACGCACTCACTCACTCACTCACTCACTCTCACATACACACTCACTCACTCACTTACACACACACACACACAAACACACCACGTAACAAACACACAAACACACAAACACACACAAACACCCACACACAACACACTCACAAACACACAAACACAAACACAGACACACTCACTCACTCACAAACACACAACACTCACTCACACACACACACACACACTCACACCACTCACACACACACACACACAATACACACAAACCACAACCACAGACACCTCACTTACCCAAATACACACACACACTCACACTCAGTCACTCATACACACACACACACACTCACACACTCACAAACCCACACCCAAACACAAACACAGACCCCACTCAGCTCACGCACAAACACCACCTCAACTCATCCATACACAACACACCACACACACACACACACACGTCACAAACACACACACACACACACCCCACACACACACACACACAACAACAACACACACACACACACACTCACAAACAAACACACACACACACACTCACTCATTCATTCACTCACTCACACACACACTCATACATACACACAGACACACACACACACAAACAAACAAAAACACACACACACACACACACACACACACGCATACACTCACAGGGGCGGACTTACCCATTAGGCAAAGGTAGGCGACCGCCTTGGGCCCCCAAAAGCCAAGGGCCCCCTAAAATGCTTTTCATATAGGATATGCACATTAAGCTCTGACACGCGAACGGTTGCTGTTTACGGTGTTTATTACCACGACAACCGTCCGAGTGGTGCCTGCAGGTGTACGGCTGTATGCACTGTGAGTGCCATGAGCGCTCAGACTGACCTCAGGTTTGGCCCGCAAACATTTCAGCAGTTATCATAGGCCTGTGTGTCCCGTATTTCTGTCGACTGAACCCATGCCGTTAATTATGAATTTATAAGTCTTTTGCATGCCAAAGTCAATTTCTGTATAGAAAAATTTCGCCAAATAGAAGCAGAAAATCGTGCTATACGCACTTTCATGAGATCGGGTTAGCCTACAACAATTAATTTGTTGGCTATTTTACACACGGGAATACAACGAATTCATGACAATGTTTACATTCAAGCTACCTGTAAAATTTATAGTGAAAAGTACTTTAAAAGCGTCTGGAATGCAATAAAGTAATTTTAAAGCATTTGCTGCATGGGTAAAAAATAGGCTATAAATAATGAACATATCATACAAAATTGCAGCAAATCCTTTAAATTTTAAGGTATTCAGAACAGAGCAACATAAAAGTCTGAAAAAGGCTGTACAATTATAGCCAAAGTTTACATTATGCATTATAATCTGTTTTATTTTTTAATTTGTATGGAATTATAAAATAAAACACAAATTATAATCGGCACTGTTTTAGGCTTTTCCTTATTTTTATATTTTAGATATCCATCAATTATGGTGATGAAAAAAATGACTGGCCATCTCGTCACTGGACGTGCCTTTAGAGAGAAATGCACGGATTACATAATGAAAGAGTTTCTATTTTCGATTTGAATTATTTAGTTTTAAAGTAGTATTTATATTTTTATCATGTCTGTGAGGCAATTCTCTGAGTTTAGGTTCATCATTGTGAAGCGCTCCTGTTCAAGACCGAGACGGCAGAAAGCGTTTGTTTTCTTTATTTTATAAAATCACAACGTTTTGTTGATATTGTGAGTGCACACAAATAAAACTAGACCCTTTACAGTTTAGAATGATGTATTACTCTTACCTTTATGAGCAAAAATGACTGCGTATTTTAAGTTGTTTCCACTGTTAGAAAAACATGCAAGTGATGGCGCTGGCGCCTCCGTGTCCTGCAGAGCGCGCTTTAGCTTCAACTCTCCGCACAAACCATTGGATATGCATCTAACAGCGCGCATTTATCTAGGTTAAACATTAAAACTAACATTGTGATATGCTTGAACTGTTTTATATCTATAGATTTTATTTTAGGCAAGTCGTGATGATTTGAGAAGGCTAAATTGATCAAACATATTGGCTATGATCAATTCACTGATTTCGCTGACCGTTAATGTAAAAAAAAACCCTTAGCCACAGTTTAACGAACAAAAAATGCTCCAAACGTTTCTCTAAATTTACTTTTGAAACATAATCACTTTTCCATTACATATAAAACTGAACTATTTGAATAGCTGAAACAGTAGTATAAGCTTTTTTTGGGGAAAGGGGGAAAAAAGACGGGCTAGGGCCTATATTTGAGACCCGTGCAGGGCTTTAATCCACTTCATCCAACTCTGTTTTGTTCTCATCTGTGAGCATGCTCTTGATAAATGTATTTTACCATTTTGTTGAGTTTAAAATGTAGAAACATTGGACACAACTATGGGGCACCTTTGTGCAGCAGCAAGCATCACAACAAAAAAAGGAACCTCAAGGTTGATCTAAGAATATTTGTGAAAATGTATAGGGCCCCTGTCCTATATTTTGCCTGGGCCCAACCCACGTTCACTAATCCGCGCCCTGTACACTCACAGCTCATACACCACACACACACAATAAGAGAGCCTTCTTACAGACTCCATTGTTTTCTATCAGTCAATGTCTCCTAAACCCACCCTAAACCAACCCACATCAGAAATCATTAGGTTTACCGACAAACATCACCCGGACATTTATGAGCCTTTTAAATACAACGCATCAATGTCTTTACAAGACCCTGTCGGATGTTTCATGTCGAGTGAGCACATCAGTCTCACAAGTAGACAACCTGTCCAATAAACGACACACTCTCACAACACCCAACACACACACACGCACACACACCACACCCACACACACACAAACACACAACACACACACACATTTTGTGTGTTCCAGGTTTTATGGGGGCCTCTTCATAGGCGTAATGGTTTTTATACTGTACATACTGTATATTCTATTGCCCTACACCACCCTACCCCTAAACCTACCCCTCACAGGAAACTTTCTGCATTTTTATATTTTTAAAAAACTTAATTCTGTGTGATTTATAAGTTTGTTTCCTCATGGGGACCTAAAAATTGTCCCCACAAGGTCAAAATTTACTGATATTACTATCCTTGTGGGGACATTTGGTCCCCCTACCGTGATAAATACCATACACACACACACACACACACACACACACACACACACACACTCCCACCTCCCACACACACACACACTCTCACACACACTCACTCACTCACTCACTCTATCACTCACTCACACACACACACACACTCACCACACACACACACCCCCATCACGCACACTCGCACACAAACACAACCACGACTCGCACACGGCACCACACTCACTCACTCACTCACTCACACATCCACATTCACACACTCACTCACGTCACGGTCACATCCACACACTCACTCACACACACACACACACACGACTCACTCACCCTCACCTCACTCACAACACACCATCACACCACACACACACACACCACACACACACACACTCACACACACACACACTCCACGCACTCACACACACACTCACACACACACACCACACTCCCTCCTCACTCACTCACACCCACACACTCACACACACTCACTCACTCTCTTTCTCTCACACACACACACACACACCCAACCCACACACACACACTCACACACACACTCACACCCACACTCACTCTCACTCACATCACACACACACCACACACACACACACACACACACACACACACCCTCACACACCACACACACACACTCACTCACTCACTCACTCACTCACACACACACACCACACACACCGGCACACACTCACCCACTCACTCACACCCACACACACCCACACACACTCACTCACGCACTACACCACACCACACACTCACCTCACTTCACTCACACACACACACAAACACACGCTCACTCACACACGCGTGCGCACACACTGACAGACACACACACTCACACACACACACACAACACCCACTCACACACTAACACTCACAACACACACACACACCCTCACTCACTCACTCACACACACACAAAACTCACTCACTCACACACACACACACACACACACACACACTCACACTCACTCACACACACACACACCTCACACACACTCACACACCTCACTCCCACACACACCACTCACTCACATCACTCCCGAACTCACCCACACCACTCATCACTCACTCACATCCACACACAGACCACAACACTCCCCCACACATACACACCCACACACACTCACACACACCTCACACACACACCACACACACTCCACTCACTCACTCACACACACACAACACACACACAACACCCACCGCCCATTATTATCCTGCACATGCCTCCTTCTCCTCTGTGTTTGATTACAAATTGGGCTATTGAAATAAAATACCAAAATAAAAAAAAATTTAAAATAACATATGGAAAAAATAAACTAAACAAAAATTTAAACAAGAATTAGAAATATTTACTTGGCAACTAACTCAAATAAGTTTAAGTAGTAGGATTATTAAACTAAAATTTAAATAAATAAATACATTCAAGCTAAATAAAAATATCTTAAATATATAAATCAAATAATAATAATATGACAAAAATAATTTTGAACTGAAAATATAAAAATAAACACACATACTAAAATGACAAAAGCACATGACAAAATCACTAAATTAAACTAAAAAGCTAGCAGTTGATCTAAAAATAACACATATCGCACTTAAAAATAATAGTAATAAAATGACAAAAGCACTTAAAATCCCTAAAACTAAAAAGAAATCAATCTAGATTGAATATTAAGAAAGAAAGAAAAAATGACAAAAGTGTATAACAAAATCACTCAAATTAAAATACATTTTTGTTATTTTTATTTGAACTAAAATAAAAATAAAAGCTCATTCAAGACATGAATTCATTCTATAACATCATATAAACAATACTAAAGCAACACATCATCACTGGATTTATATATAATCACTACAGATATATATATATATTCACATATTTTCACTCATCATCTCTAATATTTCTAAATCACCTCACACCTGCCCCCTGAGTTTCTCAACAGAGTCTCAAACTCTGCTCAGATTTCACCAGATACTGAAGTCTGCACTCAGAGATCAACACTCACAGTGAGGTACCACGGTATTACTTTGGACACTACCCTGTTTGAAGTCACTTTGAATACAGTATGAATATGTGACACACTAAATATGATCGTAGTAGCCTACTTTATGCACGGAGTGGTAAGTGAACAAGTGTGTGAAGCCGCTTCTGATCCGGATGTGATATTATAAAGATCTGATTAATGCGCACAACGCGTCGCGTCTTTGATCAGATCGGCTCGGTACTCACAGTTCGGCCGCCGCCGGGGTCCGGTACTGCTGGCTACGGCAGAGCAGCGAGTGTCCGCACGCCTGACCCATCGCGCATCGCGCCGCAGACACCGGTACCGACAGATCGCGCTGAAGAAGAGGAAGAGGAGGAGGTTTCCCGCTGCCGGGTAAGAGAGCGGAGATGAAGCTGATGATGAGCAGAGAGTCTCTCTCTCTCTCTCTCTCTCTCTCTCTCTCTGACTGGGGTGGGTTGGGCGCGTTCTGTAATAGATCCGCGTGCGAGTATGTGTGTGTGTGTGTGTGTGTCGTGTGTGCGTGTGTGTGTGTGTGCATGCGTGCGAGAGAGAGAGAGAGAGAGAGAGAGAGTGTGTGTGTGTGTGTGGGTGAGTGATGAGGAGAGAGAGAGAGAGAGAGAGGAGGAGAGTGTGTGTGTGTGGTGTGTTGTGAGTGAGAGCGAGAGATGCAGAGGAGTGTTGTGTGGTGTGTGTGTACCTGTGGTGATGCCGGACCGAAGAGAGAGAGAGAGCGAGTGTGTGGGGAGTGGAGGCGAGAGAGAGAGAGAGTGTGTGTGTTTGTGTGTGGGAGAGTGTGTGTGTGTGAGAGAGAGAGAGGAGAGAGAGAGAGAGAGAGAGTGAGTGTTTGTGTGTGTATGTATGAGTGTTTGAGTGTGTGTGAGAGAGGAGAGGAGAGAGAGGGAGGTAGATGGGGTGATGAGAGAGAGAGAGAGAGAGAGAGGAGAGATGAGAGAGTGTGTGTGTGTGTTGTGTGTTTGTGTGTGTGTGTTTGTGTGTGGTGAGAGATGAGAGAGAGAGAGAGAGTGTGTGGTGTGTGTGTGTGTGGGTGGTGTGTGTGTGGTGAGAGAGAGAGAGAGGAGTGTGGTGTGGGAGAGAGAGAGAGAGAGAGGAGATGTGTGTGGTGGGGTGTGTGAGAGATGAGAGAGGAGAGATGAGAGAGTTGAGGGAGAGAGTGTGTGTGGTGCGTGAGCGAGGAGGAAGAGAGGGAGGGGATTGTGTGTGTGTTGTTGAGAAGAGGAGAGAGGAGAGAGAGAGAGAAGGAGAGAGTGAGAGAGAGTGAGTGAGGTGATAGGTGTGTGTGTGTGTGTGTGGTGGTTGAGAGAGGAGACGAGAGAGAGAGAGAGAGAGGTGTGTGTGAGGTGGGGGGTGGAGAGGGAGAGTTGTGTGTGTGGGTGTGGGAGGAGAGAGAGAGAGAGGGCGAGAGAGAGAGGGAGAGAGAGAGATGGAGAGAGAGAGAGAGAGAGTGTGTGTGTTGTGTGTGTGTGTGCGAGAGAGAGAGATGAGAGAGAGAGAGAGAGAGAGAGAGAGTGTGGGTGTGTGTGTGGGTGTGTGTGGTGTGTGTGTGTGAGAGAGAGAGAGAGAGAGAGTGTGTGTGGTGTGTGTGGTGTGTGTGAGGAGAGAGGAGAGAAGAGAAGTGGGTGTGGTGTGTGTGTGTGTGGTGTGTGGGTGTGTGTGTGTATGTGAAGAGAGAGGAGAGAGTGAGAGTGGTGGTGGTGGTATGTGTGTGTGTGTGTGTGTTGTGTGTTGTGTGTATGTGTGTGTGTGAGTGTGAGAGAGACAGAGAGTGTGGTGGGTGTGATGATCGATCAATCTGAAAGGTGTTTCCTCTCTGCTTCCATCATCTCTGCACTAGTTATCATCATCTTCAAATGACAAAGTTACAAAAACTTTATTTCTGAATGTTCTTTTAATGTTCGCCAGTGTTGGGAAAGTTTCTTTGGAAATGTAGTGTCCAGTGGGAGAAAATCCAACCCTGCCGGTTTCCCCGAAATAACACACGATAAAGTCACGACCAATTCTTATGGAACTACGGACAAGTATCCCCATGAAGCTTACGCTTGGGGATGAGACAAACAGACTTCACAGTAACGAGCTCATTTTAGCAGTAAGAAAAAAAATGCTTTAAAAGCCTGTTTGGAGAAATCACAGTTTATATGATAGCGAAGTAAGGGCTGTGTAGGAATAGGTGTTATTTAAGAAAAACATGTAAAGCAGGCAGGGTTAACCTTACAGTAGCACTCAACAGTCAACACTGATTCCTGTCAGACTTTCAAAATCCTTCATCAATTGAATTAAGATTATAATAATTTAATTTTAAAGCACAGCCACCATAAAATCAGACTTACTTTGAGATCGTTCTGAGGTTAAATACTGATTTAAAACCATAACAAGAAATAGTGTAGGAGCTATGATACTGTTTTTGAAATCAAACCTTTGCATAGCTACAACAGGAAACACTGGCATCTAACAATGCATTGGAAAAAACAGTTATAATAAAAAAGCATATATAAACCCAGATAGGAAATAAAACAGTTATGGAATAAGCACGTGTCCTAAACTCCTGAAGCATTGGTGTCTCACACTTTAGAGCAGCCGCTGCAATTTATGAAGTAAATGTTCTCTTAATATTTTGAAACAAGTAACATTTCAAAAGCATTAAAACGTGTCAGATTTAAAACTTTCCATGAATGATGCATGAATAATGTTTGTGTGCTTGAGAACATTATTAAAGAGCAGGGGCCTCATGTATAAATCATTGCGTAGATTTCATCCTAAAAGTGTGTGTGCGCACAAAAGCTAGATTGTGCGTATGCTCAAAAGTTTCCGATTTATAAAACCGAACCTGCGCAAAAATGCCATCCTGACTCCTCCCCCAAATCACCTTATATGGAGCTTATAAGGTGCATAACCTCATCTGCATATCATTTCCGTGCATATTCCCATCCAACGTGACACCATGTTTAACGCAGTTAAGGGTGCAAAACATTAGGAAAATATGAGATTTGGCCTATAAATGCTTTTTGGGACATCACATTGCTATTCAGTGAGTTGTTCTCATTTGTTCCACTGGCCAAGTAATAACAAAACCTTTTGAAAATAAAGCACACGTATCTTAGTTTCCTTCGAATTCTATATCTTTTCATTACAATGGAGTTTGTCACAATATTGGGAAGCATGAGGAACAGATGTAAGATCTTCACCTGTGGTTTGTGCTGTAGATGATTAGAGCATCTGTCCACATTCATTTCAAGTTTTTATCCATCACCACGTCAACAAAAGACATTCAAATGTGATTCAGAAAGTAAAATCATGCAGGGTTTTATTTTGTCACTGCCTCAGCTAACAGAATGTTGTGGCAAGGTTCTCTCAAAGTTATGAACAAACATTCTTCCAGAAACATTAATATAAGGTTTGCTCAAAGTTGTCCAGTCTATAATAACATTCTCAAAATTTTAACACAAACATGAAACATTTTAGTTGGACATTTATCTAACGTATGCAAAATGATCAAATGTTCACTTAACATTTACATAAACATTTTAAATGTTCAGAGAATACGGAGAAATAACGTTTTCATAACTTAAATTAAACACAATTTTCTGTAAAGCTGAAATAAAATATATATTGCATGGGGGGGGGGTGATTTCAGTTAGTTACGGTGAAATTTTTCATCTTTTTATGTTTGAGTTGTAAAATTAAAAAGAAATAAAGTGCAAAATGAAAATTACTAAAACTGAAAAAAATATAAATAAATTCAAGCTAAATTGAAATATTAAACAAACTAATACAAATGACAAAAGCACATAAAATGACTGAAACTGAAATAAAAATAAATTCAAGCTGAACAGAAATCTAAAAAAACGAATAAAATGTGAAAAGCACATAACAAAATGACAAACTAAGAGGAAACTGAGATGTTAAATGAACTGAATAAATTGGAATATTTAAAAAACTACAAAAAAATTACAAAAGCACAAGAAATATTACTAAAAAATAAAGCGGATAAATAAAAGAAAGCAACTAAATTATAAAAAAGCATGAAAAGACTAATAACTGAAACTGAAATAAAAATTAATTCAAGTTGAAAAAATAAAAAATATAAGAATAACTAATAAAATGTGCAAAGCACATAATATTACTAAAATTAAAATGAAACTGACAATATAAAAATAACGTTATTCAAATATTATCAGGTACTACTAAAAGAAACTCTGAAAAGGATGCACACCATCACAATCCTGGCAACCAGGAAATAAGATTTGTTGATTTAGCATTTGTAGCTTTCAAAAACTGAACTCCATACATTGAAAACATAAAAATTGAAAAATAGATATTATATTCTATTTTATGAATCGCTGAGAGTTTAAAATAAAGACAGAATCGACCTGAAGAAGGCAAAACGTGGGATTTTTGTCTTAATCACAAAATTTTTTTTTTAATATAAAGATAATACCAACTTTATATAAAGATGATTCTCAACTATGTTATGAAAGATATAATATAATGATTTGATATACCATTTCCATTTATATGCAAAATGTGTGTAAAATGGCCATAATTGGGTTTTCCCATGATATACAATGTATCTATAAACTGTATCTAATTTGCATATTAATGTGTTTTTGGGGCAACGCGTAATGAAAAAAATAAGATAAGATTTTCATAATAATATCTAATAGGAACATTGATATATAATTTCTTTCCCTATTCATTTGTTGTGTCATTAAATTGATCATTAAATTATTGACAAAAAATGGACACAATATCACATCAAAAGATGATCATATGATTTGATTAGTTCTTCACACGGCCTCTATAAAGCTAAAGGTTCAATCAAAGAAATAAAGACATTTCACTTGAATCCAGGGTTTTTAAAATCACATTTAAGAGCTTTTGTTGGATCTGCACAAACTAAACAATCTCATAATAAACCTGCTAGCTCAGGCTGTGGCGCACGTTTAACTGCAAAACAGGGTAAAATACTCAAGATGTGTTTTATTCAATATTTACATAGTTACTGAAATTGGTTTATGATCTCAAATATCAATGCACACAAAGTAGAAGTCCATCGATATTGATTTTGCTGATACGATAATGTGTTTAAAGAAAGGCAATAAAAAGATTCTTGTGCCGATACTAATAAAATCTGTGTTAAATAATGTCCTCAGTCTTTCTTTTCTGTGATGAAGCAGATCAGAGAGAAAATACAAGGGTTTGCATTGAATTAAATACCAGCTTTATTACAGATGCATAATGAGGGACTTTTAATCATTAATAGGCCCGAAATACACAGGGACTCTTATTTTGAAATGTTATTGCTCTACTACTTCCACCCGCCAACTCTAAAGATGAGAAAAATATATTTATTTACTATAACCAAAAATAAAATATTTTATGCGTAATGAGGGACTTTGATTAATAAACAAGCCTGAAATACACCAGGACTCTTATTTTGAAATGTCTATGCTATACTACTCGAACATTAAAATGTGCAAGACTCATATTTATTTCATTGAATCGTAGCCTTTTGAAGTTTAATAATCACATATCTGCATCACAGCGACTGTTTTAAATTTAAGACCTCTTAAAATGATAATTAAAACTATTTGGGACCTTTTATGGCCTTCAGTTTATCAAACCAAATGTAGGACCCTGAGCTCAAACACACACAGATGAGAGTCTGGGAAGCGTCTCACGTATAAATGTCATGACCGAGACAGTCAGCACTAATGACAGATTGACGGTTATGATGCTTCAATACAAACACGTCAGCAGCACAACACAAGCGCTTCTCTATTAGTGAGTGTGTGTGTGTGTGTGTGAGAGAGAGAGAGAGAGAGTGTGTGTGTGTGTGAGTGTGTGTGTGTCTGTGTGTGTGTGTGTGTGTGAGAGAGAGAGAGAGTGTGTGTGTGTGTGTGTGGTGTGAGGGGGTGTCTGTGTGCGTGTTGTGTGTGTGCGAGAGCGAGAGAGTGTGTGTGTCTTGTGTGGGAGAGAGAGAGCGGAGAGAGAGTGAGGGGGTGTGTGGTGAGAGAAGAGAAAGAGGAGTGACGTGTGTGTTGGTGTGTGTGAGTGATGAGAAGAGAGTGTGTGTGTCTGTGTGTGGTGAGAGAGAGAGAGAGAGAGAGGGGAAGTGGGTGTGTGTGAGAGAGAGAGAGAGAGGTGTGTGTGTCTGTGTGAGTGTGTGTCTGTGTGACTGTGTGTGTGTCTGTGAGTGTGTGTGAGTCTGTGTGTGTGAGAGAGAGAGAGAGTGTGTTGTGTGTGTGTGTGTGAGAGAGAGAGAAGAGAGTGTGTGTGTGTGTGTGTGAGGAGAGAGAGAGAGAGAGAGAGTGTGTGTGTCTGTAAATTTCGTGTGTGTGTGTGTGTGTGTGTGAGGAGAGAGAGTGTGTGTGTGTGTGCGAGACAGTGAGTGTGTGTGTGTGTGTCTGTGTGTGTGAGGTAGACGAGAGAGTGTGTGTGTGTGTGTGTGGGGTGTTGTGGTGTGTGTGTGTGTGTGTGAAGAGAGAGAGAGAGTGAGTGTGTGTGTGTGTGTGAGAGAGGAGAGAGAGAGAGAGAGTGTGAGAGAGAGAGGGTGTGTGAGAGAGAAGAGAGAGAGAGAGAGAGCGAGTGGTGTGTGTGTGTGTGTGAGAGAGACAGAGAGAGAGTGTGTGTGTGTGTGAGAGCGAGAGAATGTGTGTGTGTGTGAGAGTGTCTGTGAGAGAGTGTGTGAGAGTGTATGTGTGTGTGTGTGAGAGAGAGGAGTGTGTGTGTGTGTGTGTGATGAGAGAGAGAGAGTGAGAGAGCGAGTGAGTGTGTGTGTGTGAGAGAGAAAGAGGAGGAGGAGTGAGCGAGTGAGTGGGTGTGTGGAGAGAGAAGGAGAGTGTGTGTTGTGTGGGAGAGAGAGAGGAGAGAGGAGGACGAGAGAGAGAGAGAGGTGGGTGTGTGAGAGAGAGAGAGAGAGAAGTGTGTTGTGTGTGTTGAGAGAGAGAGAGAGTGTGTGTGTGTTGTGTGTGTGTGTGTGAGAGAGAGAGAGGGGAGTGTGTGTGTGTGTGGAGAGAGAGACGTGTGTGGGTGTGTGTGTGTGTGAGAGAGAGAGGGGTGTGTGTGTGTGTGTGTGTGTGAGAGAGAGTGTGTGTGTGTGTGAGTGGTGTGAGAGAGTGAGAGAGAGGAGAGAGAGGAGAGAGAGAGAGCTGTGTGTGTGTGTGGTTGTGTGTATGTGTGTGTGTGTGTGCGTGTGGTGTGTGTGTGCGTGTGGTGTGTGAGTATGAGGGAAACAACCAATGTAATCAAAAATTATTTGTGAATGTTACTAAACATTAAACCATCCAGTGTTTTCAAACGTTTATTTTGGCTTGTGTGAACGACCGTTGAAGGTAGAAACAGTCCATTCTCACCAAAAATTATGGAAATGTTACTTTGAATGTTCTCAGAACCAAGTAACAACATTAGATGAATGTCAGCTTACACGTTTCCGCAGTTGACGTTACATAATGATGTATAAGTAACATGTTTGTGCATTTAGAGAACATTATGATAACTCTGAAAAACATTCTATTCATGTTATTGTAGGAGTGTTTGCTAAACTTGAACATTGCCAATGTTCTGGCAAGATTCTCTCAAAAAATTATAAACACACATTCTTCTAGTAACGTTAATAGAACACCATCTGGTCTTTGATAATGTTTTCAAAATATTAGCCCAAAAATATTTCTTATGCATTGTTCATGGAATGTTTTATTTCTGACACATTTTGGTTGGACATTCCTCTAACGTGCTTTAAATGCTGCTACTTGTTTCAGAACGTTCAGATAACATTCAAAAGTAACATTCCCATCATTTTTGGAAAATTATCAAATGGAATGTTCCTTTAAAATCTGACTAACCAAGAAACAGAATTTTTAAAACATTTAAAAAAAATTAAAAAACGAACATTTCAGAAATTATGTTTTCATAAGTTAATGTTCTCATATGTTTTTTTGTAGCTGGAAAAACAATGAATAATTTTACATGTTTGTTTTAATGTTTTGATAACATAACAGCAGATAACTCTTCTATTAAAAATACTGGAAGAATGTTTGTTCATAACTTTGTCCAGACTTATTCTACTCATTTTTTTTTTTGTTTAGAAAAGTCATGCTTGAAATGCTTTTGAGGAGCGTTTATTTCTTCAGCTCTCAGTCATGCATTATATGTTTGGATCATTTCAATCTCATCATAAACATCTCATTGATTTACATCACAAGCAGCAGAATTTCATCATAGAAATATCAGCATCTGCAGCAAATTCAGTTTGCTCAGTTTGAGTCTCTGAATAAAATTGAGCTGTTTTTCCTCCATATTCTCACTGTGTCAGACTATACGAGCCATAAAAAATTATCTGAAGGATAAAATATGATACTCAAACTCTTTCGATTTTCTTTTCTATTTTGTCTAAAGGTTTGATAAACTGTTCCATTTTTAAAAAGTTGGATTGTTCTGACCTCTCAGGGTTCCTGTGGAGTTGTAACACACTTTCAGAGTTTCCTCCTCACGAATGTCATGCGCTGAAGCTCTGAACTTGGACATTTCCACTGTGCTCTGGATCCACTCTGATGCCCCTCCGGCTTCACTGAGGGACCGTCGGACCCCATCAGCATCTGAGAGATGAGCGAGAGTCACATCAGTGTGAGACGTGGCACCAACCTGCAGAAACTCAAAACACAATGTCATATTGCAAGCATAACTCCCGATGAAGTCTTGAGAGATTTAAGCAGACATGACCACACAACGCTTCGGTTTTAATGTTGAAAAGTGCTAAATTTTTTGACCATTTTTAACAATCAGAAATTACATCCAGTGATGCAAACTACTCGACTTTTTGAATTGAAAATATACAGTATGTGAATATTCTGAAATAAGTAGTAGCATTTAAAAAACGTTAGACGAAGATCCAACTATTTCAGAAAAAAATCATTCTGTGAATGATGTATAAATAATGATTTTATGCTAGTATTTTTTTCTCTCTATATGCACAAGACACTTTTTATAAACACTCCCTTTTACAAGGACTTAATAAGAATAATGTTGACTTGTGAATGAATGCACCACTTGCATGAGATGCAAGTAACTAAACATTTGTTTTGACCAATATCTATGATAGAAATATTATTTAACAATAACCTCCTGTAAAGTAAAGTACTTGAGTTTTTGAAACGTTCTGAAACAAGTACAGCAACATTTAAAAAAAACATTCGACGAACGTCCAACTAAAACATTTCGGAAATAAATTGCTCCATGAATGATTTATAAATCAAGTTTTTAAAGAATATTATTAAAGACCAGATAACTCTGAATAAATGTTACATTAACATATATTTTTTGACAATTTCTGTGATTAAAAATGTGAAACAGCCAACAAAAATATCCAGTGACGCAAACTACTCAACTTCTTGAATTGAAAATACTATTTATGATGCGTGTCGATCATAATTTAATGTGAGGAGTCAAAAAAACATTAAAGCAGACATTTTTGATTAATACGACTGAATGTGTGCATATTTTCAAATAAAAATAATATTTGCAAATGTATTACTTAACATTAAATTCTTGTTCTTCCGCAGTTTTTTTTTCTTAGTTTCTTTGTTTTGCTAAATCTGTACTGGGAATGTTAGAGGAACACTCTCCGAACACACAGGGCTGATATTAGGACATGGTTAGAGGTTTGGTGAAAAACTGATGTGAAATTTCCCGTAAACACAGTCAGGAGCTTCTGACACTGCAATGACCTGAAAGACAGAAAATCCTACAGAGACACAGTGTTGGACCATGATGAGCATCAGTTCTGCCAAAACACTGAGAATCTACAGAAAAACCATGTTATGGTCTGATGATTGTTTCGTCTTCGGTCATCAGTTACGATGTGGATTTGAATCGGCTGAAGCTTCTGGTTCAGTCTGTGGATGCAGGAACAGGAATCTGGATTTTCGGAGTTTGAATGATGAATCAAAGCTTTAAACGCTCTCAGTGTATGAAATCATCAAAACACAGCTGATGATCTGAACATGATGTGCTGTTCTAGGAACTTCAAGAAGCATTTCTGAAGTGCTTTTATGATTTAACAGGTCTGTGTGTGTTTGCTGAGAGGCAGATAGCAGGCAGGACTTGTATTGATTCGGGGAGAAGCGCAGGAATTACAGGGATCCGATTGGATCTGTGTGTGTGTGTGTGTGTGTGTGTGAGAGAGTGTGAGTGAGGCCGGCTCAGATTTCTCTGCCTGTCTTCCTGTCTAATGCACAGCTAATAACAGAGGTCAACACACACCGGCGAGTCTGTACAGCTCAGCTAATGGAGAAGCCGTCAGATACACACACACTCTCACACACATTCACACCGACACACACGCACACACACACACACACACACACACAATCACCTCACTCCCTCACACACACACACACACACAAACACACTCTCTCGCACACACACAAAAACACACTCTCTCACACACAAAAACACACTCTCTCACACACACACACACACTCACACCACACACACACCACACACACACTCACACACACACAAAAAACACACACACACACAAAACACACACACACACTCTCTCTCTTCAACACATCACACAATACACACACCACACCATCTCACTCACACACACACACACACAACAAACACTCTCTCACAAACACACACCACACTCTCTCTCATACACACCAACACCACACACAAAACACCTCTCCTATCACACAACACACACACACACAACAAACTCTCTCTCACACACACACACACACACACACTCAACCACAAACACACACACACACTCCACCTATCTATACACACAACACAAACATACACACACACACTCACTCTACACACACACACACTCTACACACTCACTCTACACACACACACACACTCACACACAAACAACACACACACACACACTCTCACAAACAACACTCACTCTCTCACACACGCACTCTCACACACATTCACACAAAAACAACACACACACACAGACACACACACTCACTCACACACACAAACCCACACACACAAAAACACCACTCACACACGCACTCTCTCCCACACACACACACACACACAACAACAACACACACACACACACACAAAAAACACACACACACACACACACTCACTCTCTCTCACACACACACACTTCACTCTAACACACACACCCACACACACACACTTCTCGCACACACCACGCACTCCTCTCACAACACAACAACAACACACACTCACTTACTCTCTAACACAAACACACACCACACACACACTCACTCCACACACACTCACTCTCACACACACACACACACACACACACACACTCACTCTCTCACTCACACTCACACTCTCTCTCTCACACTCACTCTCACTCACACTCACAAACACACACTCACTCACTCTCTCACACACACAAACACACACAAACACAAAAACACACACACAAACACACACACACACACAACACACACTCACTTACTCTCTCACACACACACACACACACACTTACTCACTCTCTCACACACACTCACTCTCACACACACACACACACACACACACACACACTCACTCTCTCACACACACACAACACACACACACACTCACTCTCCCACACACACACACACACACACTCACTCACTCTCACACACACACACACACACAAAAACACACACAAACACACAAACACACACTCTCTCTCACACACACACACACACAAACACAACACAAACACAAACACAACACACACACACACAAACACACCCAACTCACTCTCTCACACACACACACACACACACGAATCCAAAGTAAATCATTGACAAGAGACAAAGAGAAAATTTGTATTTAGCAGAAATGACATTTTGAAAATAGCTAATAATATCATTATATTATTATACTGAGAGACTAATATATGCACAACAAAAACATATTGATAGCCAGGATAACTGAACCTTTATGTGAATAACAAACTGAAATTTAAATATTTTAAATTTGCAGAAAGCAAACGGCCTGTTGGCATGGAAACCGCATCAGCACCATTTCCTCTGAGGCTGTTAAAATCAGTCATGAAACGAGACAAACGACAGCGCTTGAGATAATTAATGTCAGATCTGTCGTAGCGCTTCTCTGGGGGAAACTTTAGTGTTTGGACATGACTGAGTCTGAGAGAGATATCAGTCATCATGTGACTTCAGAGCAGTGTTATTCAACTCAAACTAAAAGCAGAAAGTTACATTTACGTTTTTTTTTTTTTTTTTTTTAATAAATACAAAGCAAACTGAAAGTAAAATATTAAAAATCTTAATTTATTTGAGCTAGTTGCCAAGGTAACATCTTTCATTCGTTTAAATTCAGTTGATGTACTAAAATAACTAAAACAAAAAAACTATATAGATATTAAAAAACAATAAAGCATAAAAATGACAAAAACTTTAACTAAAATTAAAACAAAAAACAAATATAAAAAATAAAAGCTTACATCAAAAATATGAAAAATGGAGAAAACTTGGTGATATTTCACTGCACAAATTCACGCTCTTCCTCTGTACTTTTGTCTTGTTTTTCAGCACAAACTCTTAACTCAAGATACATTTACTTGAGATGCACAATAACAGAAGATAAGCAGAGAAACTGATCCAAATGAGGGGAGTTTTTGCTTAAAACCAGAACAAATATCAGCCACTGAGCTAAAAAAAACACACTTTAGTCAAAGGCGGATATTTGTTCTCATTTTAAGCAAAACCTTGCATCATTTGGATCAATTTCTCTTCATATCTTACATCACTGTGCATGAAAACATCACTTTTTGCAGTGCACTGTTATGATACTCTCCATTAAAGTTATAAATATGAATAAAAAACTTGTTCAGACACATTTTAGTTTCACATTTGAATGTTGCTACTTGTTTCGGAATGTTCAGAGAACATTCAAAAGTAACATTCGCACAATGTCTGCAAAATGATACAATGGAACATTCCTTTAATGCTCTCAAAACCAAAATAAAATGTTTTTAAAACATTTTAAAAAACCCCCCCCCCCCCCCCCCCCCCCCCCCCCAGACATTTTGAACATTCAGAAATAACATTTCCATAACGTAATGGGAACGTTGGAGAAATTAGAAACTGAAAATAAAAAGTGGAATTGCGAGAGTGGCTTTCAGCGCGAGATTTGAACACGACTGAAGTGAAGCAGAAAACTGCTGAAATGTGTCTCTGTAAAGCTGCTTAAGAGCTGAACGTCCTTCCGCAGCTTCTGAAGCACAAACTCACACAACTTACAGGATTAATTAAGCAGAAAGTGCTGATGCTTCACCAGAGCCAGAGAGAGATTCGGCACGGTTTCTTTCATACGCTCCAGGAATACAAACGTACAGAAACACTTTCAGTGTCTCTTATAAACGACTCAATAATGAAGAGCAACTCTGTTATGAGTTGTATATATAGATATATGTGACTCTGGAGCACAAAAGCAGTCATAAGTGGCACGGGTATATTGTAGCAATAGCCAACAGTGTATGGGTCAAAATGATCAATTTTTCTTTTATGCCAAAAATCATTAGGATATTAAGTAAAGATCATGTTCCATGAAGATATTTTGTAAATCTCCTACCGTAAATATATCAAAACTTAATGTTTGATTAGTAATATGCATTGCTAAGAACTTCATTTGGACAACTTTTAAGGCGATTCAATATTTTTGCACCCTTATATTCCAGATTTAATGCCAAATATTGTCCGATCCTAACAAACCATACATCAATGGAAATCTTACTTATTCAGCTTTCAGATGATGTCTAAATCTCAATTTCAAAAATTGACCCTTATGACTGGTTTTGTGCTCCAGGGTCACATATAGACCCATCCTTCGATTTGAGTTTTTCATCTTGACTACTATAAGTCATCATCCAAACACACCTGGTGCTGATGCGGTTGTCATGGCGACAGAGGAATCACAGGCCAATTAAACAGCTCTAAATTAAGAGGAATGAAACATAACATCCACATAATTCAGCAGTGATTCAGAGCCCAGTATTGACTGAAAACATGTGTCCTCACTGTTCAGATCATTAAAAGTGAGGAAGAGGAGGGTCTGACGGTGGCACTGATCTTCATCTGAGCCTGCAGACTCTTCTGTAATGATGCTGCTTCACACACTGGGCTGTGTGATTATTTGTATTTCAGAGAAACCTACAGAGAGACTCATCTGATGGGATTGAGCTTCACCTGGACAGAAAAGGACTGGAAAGGTTTTGTCCAGTTAATCTCTTCTGGACAATGTCTGATTAGTCGAACGCTACAGATAGAGAACTCTAAATATGGATCTTTTCACATTTCTTGGGCTCTCAGAAGTGTAAATGTTAAGTTTTATGGTTTTAAAAAAAAAGCGACTGTGGTTGCCTGAACATTGCTGTTAAAAAAAAAAAGAAAAAATAGGTAGCAACATTACGTTTTTCAGATTATACTAAATTATATATATTAGAAAACTTTTATTTTATGACTGAAATAATGTTAATATATTTTAAAACCTTTCTGAAATACAAAAACAAAGGTGGTAAAGAGGGGGGGAAAATCACACAATGAATCAAAGTTTATTAGAAGTAAAAATACCACCATATAGAAGGAGCACAGTGTCATACACACCAATACAAACACTAAATTAATACAATAAACATTCATTTAACAATATACGATGTAACATACAACCCTAATGTACAAAACCGATAAGAAAAAAACTAAGAAGAAACAATTATTTAAATGAAAAATTTTTTTAAATCTAATTTGAGCTAAGAATGTCAATCACAATTTTACTGTAAATAAAGCGGTTATTCTTTTTCACTTCCAAAAACTAGAAATGCAACAATTTACTGTATAGTGTCCAATTAAATCTATTTCTTTCTTTCTTTGTGATATATAGTAAGGGAATTTAACGTTAATTAAAAGGTCTTTGTCATAGCAATTTGAAAGTTTTACTGTTAAAATTACAAGCATTTTTTTTTATGAAGTGTTCAGTGTAAAAACCATGAAATGTGGTTTGGGACACAGTTCAACTTCACTGTTTTTCACTGTAAATTATAAGACGACTTGTTCTTTTTCACTTCCAAAAACTGTACATTTAACAGTATTTTACTGTACATTTACGTGAAATCTCCCATTAGATCTGTTTCAGTTTTTTTACCGTTTGTAGTAAGGGATATTACTGTTAATCAATTAAAAGGGTTTTTATCATAGCGTTTTTACTGTTTTTGCCAAAATAAAGTTTCCAAGGAGTGTTTTTGCAGCAATGCCATAGAAGATCCATTTTTGGTTCCTCAAAGAACCTTTCAGTTTTTTAACAAACCCTTTCTTTTATATTCTAAAGATCCCTTTTCCACTATAAAGAACCTTTTGTTTCATGAACAGCGTTGGGTAAAGTAATGCATTACAATATGTGTTACTCCATGAAAGTGTTACTTAGTTACTTTTTATGGAAAGTAATGCGTTATATTAATTTTGCGTTACTTTTTAAATATGAGCATTGGGCTTGATTGTTTTTAATATAAGAAGGTATATTTCTGTACATGTAAAAGCCTTTTCACACCAAAAGTGAATGAGCCTCAGGCTGAAGGAAAAGTACATTCACGTCTGTACAGCAGAACGCAGGAGAAGACATTTCAACACTTCAATAAAAAAAAGACACACAAATGTTAGTTTATCTAAAGTGATTTTTGCTTATTAGTATGATTGATTTTGATAATCGAAGCTTAGCTGCAAAGACATTGGTTAATAAAATAGGATTAAATAAAGGATATTTGTGTTATTTAACAATTAATTATTGCAGCTTTGTGTCATATTCTCGGAGTTTCTTTTCCTGTTTTATATTTTCAGTTTTTAGGAATAATGAATCTGTTTTTTTGTGAGTGAGATGAATTAATGCATGTTCTATTATTCTAGTTTCGTCTTACATGAGTACAGGAGAGCTTTCAATCACAATGGATAAACAAAGTACTTGTGGTTCTTATTTGAGACAAAAGTAACTCAGATATTTGCTGTTAATTCCAAAGTATGCGTTACTTTACAGTTACTTGAAGAAGTAATCTGATACATACTCGGCATTACGTGTAAGGTTACGTGCCAACACTGTTACTCGATATTAATCATATAAATTAAAAATTAATGTGTTACTTTACTAGTTACTTGAGAAAAAGTAATCTGATTACGTAACTCAACTTACCCCCAACACTGATGCCTGATGTTCAGATTCGCTTCATAGGAATCGGTATACAGTAGATGTCAAATAAGAAATTTTAACATTTAAAGGTATCGTGCATCCTACGCTTTTTTTTTTTTTTTTGATTTTTTTTTTTTTTTTTTTTTTTTTTTTTTTTTTAAAAATTTCAAAAAAAAAACTTTAAACCTTTAAAAAAAAAAACAAAATTACAAAAAACAACCAACAAAAAAAAAAAAAAAAAAAAAAAAAAAAAAAACCATAAAACAAAAAAAAAAACAAAAAATAAAAAAGAAAAAAAAAAAAAAAACACTGTGTCCAAGTAATCAACAGGGACCAAACAGTTGGTTAGCTCGCTCACACACAAACAATCATTGGGTGGGGTGTCCGCAATAGGCGATGGTCGCTGTAGTCAGCCCACACACGACACCCACACCAGGGGCACACACTGTGTATCTGTGGGAGTGGAGCGCATACTGTGCAGAAGTGTTGATTGTCTCACAGTTTTCACCACAGCATCATATCAGAAGCAACTTACAAATGTTATGGTATCGAATCCTAGCTTGCGGCGAGGGGGGGGGGGGGGGGGGGGGGTATGTCATCATCTCTAAAAATACAGCATTACAAACCTCATCTCCCGCACTTTCTCGCTACAATACCGTGTTGATGGTGGCACTGAGACTGAGAGGCAGTGAATTCACTCTCCTCATATCTCACACAGGACACACAGGCAAAATAATCCATGCACAGTTTGAATATGTCATAAACGGAACACACCTTGTGTAGTCTGGTGTGTGTGTGGTTTGCAATCTTCAGCCTCGAGTATCACACAGGACTTCAGGCTTATGAGTGTTTCAAATCGATGTGCTAAAGCCTGAAAACAACGCATGAATCTGCCTTATGGCCTATTGTGCACCAATCACAACGATCATTTACAGGACTGGAATGAATGCGGTCAATCAGTATAGAATTATCGTCATGACAAAAGCAGGTGGCCTCTTTATTGCCGTGCTGACCAGCGGAATGTGCTTCCTGCCTGCAAATGGTAGATCGAGCAGCACTTCTGTGCACAAAATAATGCTAAAGTCATACAACAGGTGATAACTGTCAGAAATGACTGTGTACAACATCATAACAGTGTGGTCTTACAGTAAAAAATATACGTGGTATGTGAAATCATAAAAAAAAAAAAAAAAAAAAAACTCAATGTAATGCAAGGCAAGACAGCTAATTAGCGCTTATCGATACGAGATTAAGTCTAGTTATACTGTGTACAAAACACATTTGAGGTGTACACTTTATAAAAAATTGGGAATAACAAGTGAGCGGTGGATGCCAGTGTAGTGGTGCTTTAACGGGTTACAATCTCAAGGTCAAGACACTACAGGTAAAAGATATAATAACTCAACGGATATATACAGATTAGAGGGCACTGATGAAATAAGCTGTTTAATCTAAAACGGGATTTTACCTCAAGTGGTCATTGTTTAAAATACGTGCGACATAGCATAATTTGTCCTAATAATTGTAACACTACCGGCAGAATAATCTGAATCATAAAAGTCGGTTGACATAGTTCTTGTTGATTTGTGATTGAACAGTGTGTGAAATCTTAAGGGAAATTTTTAACATATACAAGATGGTAGATGAGTTTTGTGAATGTCTCTGTTTTCACTTCAATAAGATGGTAGACAATACCAGTCAACAGGACACAAAAAGAACTAAAGCATTATCACCATGGTGTGTAGATAATGCCACAATACGGGTGTACAAAGAAGCTGAGTTGTGGGACTGAAAGTATGAACAAACCCATATGTAAAAAAAACTGCAGAATAGAGCGGATTTATTTAGTAGGTATGTATAATGCTGCTGAAGGTGGAGAAACAAACAAAGATATGTTTAGAATTTAGTATATATATTATCTATATATATATATATATCCTATATATATATAATCAGTAAAAAATAAATATATAAGAACGTCACAAGTTAATGATAGTACACAGTAAAACACTCAAATGGTGTTTTTCCAGCTAGTCGCTAGAGACTGTAGCATATATATATCAGCAACAACAGACTCACAGGATCATCAAAATTTACGACAGAGCATAAGAGGGAAACATACATTGAGTATATGCCCTAAACTCATGCAAATAAGGTGGGAAGGAATCCTAGGTCCAAGTAAAATCCATTTGCATATTCAGACTAACATACTGGAAAGATATTTGATGTGAATACAACTGGTAGTAGTGAAAGTGACGTGCAAATGGTATGCTCAGGAAATACTACTGGAGTGTCGCTTCACCAAAAAGGTGAAGCGAATGTCTATCATTAACCTATCACGTCGTGAACTTCACGGGCGCGACCAACTCTAATGCTCGTCAATTCACTCTCTCATCAACATCACACACAGCAACACACATCAGAACACGAGATAAGAAAACACACACCGCGCAAGGTTCATCTCCTCGATCATACAAGCTATCAGTCACTATCTCGTCTCTGTCGGATCGCTCGTGCTCGCAGCGAGGCGAGTACGACAGGGCCACACGCAGCTAACTCATCACACAACTGCCTGACTTCGACACAAAAAAAGGTCGTCCTCCAGAGAACGGGAACACTAGCATCTACACAGCGCGACATCACACGACACACGCACGACGCAATCTAAACGCTCACACACATCACACTCACACACAGTGCATACGTCATGCTCTCGATCTTCGTCGATCCATCCTCGTGCAATGGGCAAATCACGCTGCACACGATCTCTCTCGCTCGCACTTGCGTGCACGATCTACAACTCACACGCGCACTCTGCACGCTCTCCACGACGACAGAAGACACTCTCAACACACACGACACAACAGCTACCTTCTCTCAGTCGCACACACACGAACCACGGGGAGAAGACCACATAAAAATCTCGAACAGTCTCTCCTCTCTCTCATCACAGACCAGAACACCACAAAACCACACTCTCGATCCTCTCAAAATAGCGTCTCACACGCACAAAGCAGTAACAAGTAGAAGAGCCAATAGACTTCGCGCCACAATCTCTCTCTCTCACACAAACACACACACACACAAACAACACACTCGCGGTCTCCGCAAAAAAGTCATCTAACTCAGGTCAATCGGTCTACTTCGTGCTCAATCACCACACAACAACACATCGAGCACGCGCGATCCTCTCTCTCTACTGCTCCTCATCACAAACACAGGAAAAGGCACACACACAACCACAAATCCGTCTCAGGGGTCTCTCCCCGTCGTCATCCATCATCACACAACAAACACACACACAGGTCCCAACAGCGTCTCTAAGATCGGTCTCATAGGCACGGGGACAGCGACCCACGACACGTAGCGACGAATTCACAAGCAATCGGGGTCTCTGGCACAGCAGCACACACCAAACACAGGAACAATCGCTCTCGGTCGGGACCTCGCATCACGACACATCACTCATACCAAAATAACACAGACACACACACACATACACACAGCTACTCTCTCTCACACACACACACACACCACACCTCTCTCACACACACACACACTCTCTCACACACACCGACCACACACACTCGCTCTCTCTCTCTCTCTCTCACACACAGACACACACACACACTCTCTCTCTCTCTCACACACACACACACACTTTCTCTCTCGCTCTCTCTCTCTCTCACCCACACACACACACACACACACAACTGTCATCTCTCTCTCTCTTCTCTCTCTCTCTCTCTTTCACACACAAACACACTCGCTCTCTCTCTCTCTCCCACACAGGACACACACACACACAAATCAGACGCTCTCTCTCTCTCACACACCACACACCTCGCTCTCTCTCTCTCACACACCCACACACACACCATCTCTCTCTCTCACACAAACACACCACTCTACCTCACGACACACACACACAACACACCTCCTCCCACACACACCACACCCACCACACACACTCTCTCACACACACACGCCCTCTCTCACACACACACACGACACACACACCCTCTCTCTCCTCTCCACCCACACACACACACCTCTCTCGCTCACAACACACACTCTCTCTCTCATCTCCTCAACACCCCACGACACACAACACACCACTTCTCTCCTCTCTCTCTCACTCACTCACTCACACACACACTCACTCTCTCACACACACACTCTCACACACACACACACACACACACNACACACACTCTCGCTCTCTCTCTCTCACACACACACACACACCACAATAGACATGATCCAAAGCATCACAATATAATCATTAGATCGTGACTAAAACTGTCAGATGTGAGAGAGAGAAAGAGCAAATCTACAGGTTCAGTTTCCCACAGTAAACATACCAAGCATTGTGAGAGAAAGAATCAGTGTATCAGTATGACTGCATGTGATTATGATCGATATACGAAGAGAAGAGCAGAAATCGTGAAAACCGTTGCTATGGTGATACGAGGGTCAGACGGCGACACACTAATGAGGAGCTCGGATCGAGTCTGTGAAACCAAGAAAACAGGCTTTGAACTGGACACAAGAGCTCTGAATGTCTCGGACAAACCGCTCCGAGTCTGACTGTGATCATGACCGAGACGAGCCGTGAAAGAGGAACGAGCTGAGAATCCATGCAGACCATCTGCTGCGACCTGACCACAGAAAGAAGCTCAGAGATCATTACTGTGTGAGGTCACGACCTCTTAACGATGCCTTATGATCGCTCGCATGCATCGTTCTCTCTCCTGCGATGCTGTTACAAAAGAAAACGCTAAAGACAAATAAAACCATAGAAAAAATACATATACAAAATTTCAATTCATCAAAGAAAAAAATCAACTTGCTTTTTTAATTTAAGCCTGTTTTTAGGGCCATCAAGTGTTTTGCATTGTGTATCATGTTTATGACAATTAAACCCTAACCTCTCATTATTTTTGTTACATAAATGGAAAAAAAAAATTTAATGAGCTTAAATAAAAAATAAAGCCTATTTTTAGGACCATTAAGAGTTTTGCATTGTGCATCATGTTCAAGACAATTAAACTTCAAATTATCATTATTTTTCTCACTATTTCTCATGTAATACAGTACTGAAAATCATCTGTCTGAAAAAAAATTAAACAAGCAGAAACATGAATTATACCCAAGCATAAATAAATATTTTTATGATTAACTTAATTATAATTAAATATGGTCAGCTTTTATTTCCTATTTTTATATATACAGTGGGTACGGTAAGTATTCAGACCCCCTTAAATTTTTTTCTCTTTGTTATATTGCAGCCATTTGCCTAAAATCATTTAAGTTAATGTTTTTCCTCATTAATGTACACCCAGCACCCCATTTTGACAGAAAAACACAGAATTGTTGAATTTTTTTGCAGATTTATTAAAAAAGAAAAATTTAAATATCACATGGTCCTAAGTATTCAGACCCTTTGCTGTGACACTATATATTTAACTCAGGTGCTGTCCATTTCTTCTGATATTCTTTGAGATGGTTCTACACCTTCATTTTTGTCCAGCTGTGTTTGATTATACTGATGGACTTGATTAGGAAAGCCACACACACCTGTCTATATAAGACCTTACCGCTCACAGTGCATGTCAGAGCAAATGAGAATCATGATGTCAAAGGAACTGCCTGAAGAGCTCAAAAACAGAATTGTGGCAAGGCACAGATCTAGCCAAGGTTACAAAAAAAATTCTGCTGCACTTAAGGTTCCTAAGATCACAGTGGCCTCCATAATCCTTAAATGGTAGACGTTTGGGATGACCAGAACCCTTTTTAGAGCTGGCCGTCCGGCCAAACTGATCTATCGGGGGAGAAGAGCCTTGGTTAAGAGGTAAAGAAGAACCCCAAGATCACTGTGGCTGAGCTCCATAGATGCCGAAAAAAGGAAACAGGCGCACGATGTGTGGGGGTGTGGGGGGGGGGGGGGAACCCCACTGAGATTTGGATAAAGTTGTATAAATTTCACCATCACTGCAGCCCTCCAACCAGTCGTTGCTTATTGCAGATGTGGCCCGACGGAAGCCTCTCCTCAGTGCAAGACACATGAAAGTGGAGTTTGCTAAAAAACACCTGAAGACTCCAAGATGGTGAGAAATAAGATTCTCTGGTCTGATAGAACTTTTTGGCCTTAATTCTAGGCGGTATGTGTGGAGAAAACCAGGCCCCTCTCATCACCTGTCTAATACAGTCCCAGCAGTGAAGCATGGTGGTGGCAGCGTCATTCTGTGGGGGTGTTTTTCAGCTGCAGGTGCAGGACGACTGGTTGCAATCGAGGGGAAGATGAATGCGGCCAAGTACAGGGATATCTTGGACGAAAACCTTCTCCAGAGTGCTGAGGACCTCAGACTGGGCCGAAGGTTCTTTTCCAACAAGACAATGACCCTAAGCAGATAGCTAAAATAATGAAGGAGTGGCTTCATAACAACTCTGTTACTGTTCTTGAATGGCCCAGCCAGAGACCTGACTTAAACCCAGTTGAGCATCTTTGGAGAGACCTAAAATGGCTGTCCACCAACGTTTACATCCAACCTGACAAGAACTGGAGAGGATCTGCAAGGAGAAATTGCAGAGGATCCCCAAATCCAGGTGTGAAAAACTTGTTGCATCTTCCCAAAAAGACTCATGGCTGTATTAGATCAAGGGTGCTTCTACTAAATCTGAGCAAAGGGTCTGAATGCTTAGGGCCATGTGATATTTCAGTTTTCTTTTTTAATAAATCTACAAAAACGTCAACAATTCTGTGTTATATTTTTTCTGATCAATTAGGGTGGGGATGGCTGGTAGAATGTACATGGTAAAAATGATGAAAAAAATTAACTTAAATTATTTTAGAAAATGGCTGCAATATAACAGGGTGAAAAATTTAAGGGGGTCTGAATAGCTTTCCGTCCCACGTATATTCTAATATTGTATTTTGTCAGACTACAGTGTTTAGACATCATCATAATGTCAATGCAAAAGTCTTGAAAGAGGCTCCTCACTTTAAAAGTAAAATATACTTTTATTCATTTTTTTCTCCTTGATTATTATTACATTTTTAAATCAAATAAAAAAATAAAATAATTCACAATTTAATGTATCATTATTTTTTCAGACGACAGTGTTTGATGGTCATCAGAATGCAAACATCTCAAAAGAGGCTTTATTTTATTTAAAGCGAAATGCAATTTCTCATAATTATTCAAATATAGCTTAACTACTGTAGAATATGCAAATATCTTTTACTGTCCCTTCAGTTCAAACTCCACAAAAGTGCTGTTCTTCTTTAGTGTTTTCGTCTTGTTTTTCAGTGAAAATGCCTAAAGATTCTTAATTCGAAAATTCTCAGAAAACACGAGTTTATATCTTAATTTCGCATCTCTGGTAAATGTATGGTTTAAGGATGTTTAGATATTTGTGCTGAAAAACAAGACAAAAGTGTATTGACAGTGGCAAACGATGCAACAATGTTAAGATGCCATGGCAGAGACTTTTAAAGATCTTAATATTTGTTGCAGGAAATAGAATCTACTATTGTTAAGACCGCAGAACACTAAAACTAAAGCCATTAAAGGAAACATTAGGGTGGGGGGGGGGGGAAAAAAGGGGCCTTGTGCTAGGGAGAGGTGGAAATTGCAGGGTTCAAGGACCGAATATCAATCAATTGATTCGCGATCACTATTCAGTTTGGGACTTCGGAGCGCGTATCACAATCTTTTTTTCTGATTTTTTATATTTAACCATACAAAACAGCAAACATGACGGCAGACGTTATAAAAACGACACAAAGAAAAAAGAAAGTATACACAAATACAAATCTCTTAAGACATTTTTTTGTATAACCATGCTTAAAGTGTAAAGTGTTTATAATGCTTGTAAACATTTTGCTTTATTTACCGATATTTTAGCCTATTATTTCTGAATGTAATAATAAAATATAGTCTATACACAACTTATCTTTTTTTCTGTTAAAACGCAATTTTGATCATCTTTATTTGATCCTCTAACTCTAGAGCCTCTGCTCATAATTCTAATTGTTCACTTTTTTATTTATAAAACTCTATTTAAACTATTTGTTTTCTAACTGCTTGTTTTCTATAAAAACAAAGGCCTCTAACTCTAGCTTTCTCTGTTCTTTTTATCTAACTTCTTTCGGACTTCTCACAGCAGGACAGACAAGCAAGCACATTTCAAATTTTAAAAAAAAAAAAAATGATCTCTATTTGTTGGTTTTGATTGCTTCTATTGTCCTCATTTGGATAAAAGCGTCTGCTAAATGACTAAACGTAAATGTAAAATTGAAAATAAAAATACAAACTAATTCAACAATTAAAAAACTAAGAAAAATGAGTGCATCTACACTTCCTCAGAAATATTAAAATCTTGCATCAAAGTCAATATGAAATCATGGCTCTTGATTCATGATCCTGGTCTTACTGTAAATGATTCATCAGACGCTATTCTAATGAAATAAAAGCTTGTCCTCATTTACAGCTGATGTCAGTGGGCTGCTAGTTCACTTTAATAGTTAAGTGGCTGTTATCTTTACTTCAGTTACTCAGTGAAGTTCATGAACATCTCAAACTAGTTATTATTGACAGTCAAACTTATTATGATTAAAATTATGATATTTTTACACACTGATCAAATACAGCAAAACATGCAGAAAGTCTTAAAACAAGTTAGAATTTCACAGTAATTTGATATGCTTCTGTCAAAATAATCACTTCATAATCACCAAAAATGACTTTCTTATATGAAAAACACAAAAAGAAAGACAATGGAGCTCAACTACTTTCAAAAAACTACATATCATTTTTCTTTTATGTTCCACTGAAGAAAGAAAAAGTCATATCAGTAATTTCTGACTTTAATATGTAAACAAATCTATATTTTCCAGATGTCACGTCAAACTCGTCTGTATATGACTGATTTATGAACGTGACATTCAGATAATAATACTTCAAGAGTCTTCAAAACTTTATTGATCTATATTTACCAGATAAAACACAGACGAGCGTCTGAATCTTCACAAACTCTGTGATCGGTAACCAAACCAACCAGGTAAAAGAACTGTGCAACTCTTAACGCTTCTGATTTAATTTCACATGAAACGAGACACGAATTAATCAATCCACACGATCAGATAACGAGGCTTGCTGTGTACAGTCCCCCTTGTTAGCTTCATTCATTAAACTCATATGATCCTCGGCTTCATGTCTGCTCCTTTTTCAGGAATATGTGTGTGTGTGTGTGCGTGCGTGTGTGTGTGCGTGTGTGTGTGTGAGAGTGGTGGTGTGTTTGTGTGGTGAGGTGTCTGCGTGTGTGAGGTTGTGGTGTGTGTGTGTGTGTGTGTGTGAGAGAAAGTGTGTGTGAGAGAAATGGGTGTGAGAGAAAGGTGTGTGGAAAGAGAGGTGTGTGTGGTGAGAGAAAGTGGGTGAAGGTGGTGTGATGTATGAGGGGCGTGGAGCGTGTTTGTGAGTGTGCGTGTGTGAGTCGTGTGAGTGAGTGGTGCAATGAGCGTGTGTGTGGGTGTGTTTGTGTGTGTGTGGGTGGGAGAGTGTGGGTGTGTGTGTGTGAGAGAGAGTGTGTGAGTGTGTGTGTGTGAGAGAGAGTGTGTGTGTGAGTGAGTGTGCGTGAGAGAGAGAGTGTGAGTGTGAGTCTGTGTATGTGAGTGTGAGTGAGTGTTCGGGCGAGAGATGTGTGTTTGGTTGTGTGTTTGTGCGAGTGTGTGAAGTGATGGCGTGAGCGTGTGTAAGTGTGCGTGTGTGAGTGGGCGTGGCGTTTGTGGTGTGAGTGTGCGTTGTGAGGGTGTGAGAGTGTGTGTGCGTGTGTGTGAGTGTGCGTGTGTGAGAGAGAGAGAGAAAGAGAATGAGTGTGTGTGTGTGTGTGAGTGTGCGTGGTGAGTGCGTGTGTGTAGTGGTGTGTGTGTAGTGAGAGTGTGTGTTGTGGTTTGTGTGTGTGTGTGTGTGTGTGTGTTTGCGTGTGTGTGTGTGTGTGTGTGATTTTGTGCGGGTACCCTAGCAATGTTTCTGATTTAAAAACAATCAGTCTCTCGAATGCTAATGTATGAATCATCATGATTAAATTATAAAGACTAATCATATGAATAAAGTTATATTACAGCAATATCAACAAAACACGATCGCTTCATTTTCTACAGGATTCAAAAGATCAAAATCACACACCGATACAAACACAAGCACGCATACAGAAATAAAACACGCAAACAAAGTTATGGGATGTTCCCTTGTCGAAGCAAATTTTATATATATAATATACTTAAAATATTGATAAAATACTATATGTAATTAAAATTTATTATTTTAATATATAATATAATATATGATATATGGTTCCTACAACATTTTCCATTTAAAAATTCATACTTTCCAGACTCAAATTTCCAAACCTAATTAGTTCATACAGCACTATTTTCATTTGTTTATTTGGTATATATTATAGTCATCTGTAAATATTTTTATTTTCTCAGGGGGTTTTTTTCTTTGATTTCTGGCTGGGTAGTGACAACTATCAGAGCCCCTAAAATAAAATAAAGAAATAATTAAAATAAAAAACAACAACAGTCTTTTTACCTGCCCAAGAATCTTTTGCTTGCAATGCTTTGCTTCATGCCTTGCCTGCAGTTTCTAGTTTTTTATATACCTATCTCCTTTGGCCTCAGCTGCCATCTTACTAGAAATAAACGATGCAATGGATGCACATGATTAATATAGAGCTACTGGCTTTCGTAGGTAGTACCTCTAATATAAAGCCTAATGTCTAATGAACCCATCTCTTGTGGCGGCGGAGCAACCATGACAACGAAACGGCTGACGGCATAAAAATCTGCCACAATTCAGGTCTAATGAAAAGACTGTACTGTAAAAAAAAAAGTAAAAAATGTGGCTTTCGTTAGGGCAGTATGCCATATTTCATGGCCTTAGGTCTCTTTAACGCATACTTTGAGGAGGACAAAAACACACTGTGAAATGGGCTGATGGCACAATAGATGGATCAGTGTGCACTGTCCTATATGCTAAGTTTAATGGTTTCTCATGCGCACATAAAAGTCTGTATATTTTTTATTTTTGCAAAGATCCTTGAGGCTATGTAATACAGTGCTAAGAATATTGTCAGAAAAAAACCCATAATGCTTATAACCTGCATTTTTTCATAATGAAAAAGTGCACCTTGGAATTCATCCATCGGGTATTTTTGACTTTGACGTTCTTATACATACATTAAATTCTTAATTTTCTATTACAGAAATCTAAATGGGGCAAAAGTCTGGAAACACAAATACTTTTCATACTCTAATTTCTTTTGCATACTTTTCCAGACCCTGTAGGAACCCTGTGTTTATATATATATATATATATATATATAAGGACAATTAAGTGGTCATTCGTCTGCCAATGAGTGAATGCCCCATTAATTTCTCTCTCACCACACACCACTCTCTCCTATGGACTGATCGTGACCTATGACCTTAAAGTTCTGATTGTGAAGTCTCCATTTGATTGAGATTAAAACAGGCTGAAATAAGTTATACAGTCCTGTAAAAAGGTGAGGTTAAACAGAAACACGGACGCCTCGGGTGTTTTAAGTGGTTAGATGGACAATAACGCTCCAAGCGTTTCAACATCACAATGAACTCCACGAGAAGAGCCATACCATCTGATGTCCCCAAAAAATACGCTGCTGTAAGTGCTGCCAACCTCTGTGGAGGTCAAAAGTGCGTGAGAAGATCCAGACGGCTGAACTGATCCCTGATCAGAGCGATCGACGCCGGCCTGATGTTCTTGTGACCCCCCCATACACCTACATTCCTATAATAAATAAATGTAAATGAATAAAAAAAAAAATATATATATAGTAAATATTCTAGATATATATATATAGATTATAGAGATATATTAATTTAATTGGAAAACTAATGAAAATATTGTATAAATATATCAACAATATTCTTTAATGATTATAAAAAAATAAACAATCATTGATGCAGAATATAAAATAATTTAATGAACTTTAAACAAATTGGTGATTTATCAAATTGAATATCATATTTGACCCTGGAGCACAAAACCAGTCATAATGGTCAATTTTTTGAAAGCTGAATAAATAAGCTTTCCTTTGATGTATGGTTTGTTATGATAGGACTATATTTGGCCGAGATACAACAATTTGAGAATCTTGAATCTGAGGGTGCAAAAAATCTAAATATTGAGAAAATCATCTTTAAATTTGTCCAAATTAAGTTCTTAGCAATGCATATTACTAATCAAAAATTAAGTTTTGATATGTTTATGGTAGGAGATTTACAAAATATCTTCATGGAACATGATCTTTACTTAATATCCTAATATTTTTTGGCATAAAAGAAAAATGGATAATTTTAACCCTAATGGGTTTGTTTGCTATTGCACAAATATCCCCCACGACTTCAACACTGCTTTTGTCTGCATGTTTCCAGATTTGTGAAGATTTTGTTGTTGTTGTGTTGGTCTGAAGCGCAGAAGCTGGACGTCTCACCTGAACACTGTTCACTCCGTCAAACATTTCTGAAGAGCTGCAGAAAATAAAGCATTAATTTAATCGAAACCTGCCAGATTCTCTCAGAAAACAGAACAGAAAACTGACTTCAATAGAATTATAGGATTTAAAATTCACTGTCATGAGCTCAGAGATCATCAGTCCATCAGAGATTTTAAAAATGAATAAAATGTAATAATAAAAAATTAGGGATGCACTGATGTATCGGCCGCCGATATTTATCGGCTGATTTTTGATTATTTTAAAGCCATCGGCATATCGGAAATAGCATGAAAAGGGCCGATACCGATGGTTTATTAATTAACTGCATGAGACAACTAGTTGCATGTCTGTTGCATAATCCAAAGTTTTTCTCTGGGCAAAATAATTAAACACTTGCCAAAACAAAATAAAATCTGTTAGGGTTCCGATTAGGACAAAACATAACACGATTATTTTTGCTCACAATTGTAATCACGATTATTTAAAACGATTATTAGTGGGCCATATGACAAAAAAAAACTATATATGAAAGATTTATTTAAAGATAGTGATATATATTAAATATATATGTTCTGTAAATAAGGTTGCTATGACATCTACATTTTAGAGACCAGCAAAATGTCATAATTCTCAATACCACAGCAGGATACCAGAGTAACTCATATTAGTTAAAAAAAAACAACAAAAAGGTCCTCAAAATTATTGAAAATAATTAAACTGTAATAAAAAAACTAAGGAATACAATGCCAGTAATAAAAAAAGCAAAAGAATACAATAGAATAAAAAAATATACAAATGAAACAAACTGTGCTTTAAGTTTTTTTTTAATGCAAGTCTAAAGTATTCAGTTAACGGCCTACTAGAGAAATTGAATAACCTAATGTAAAATAAAACCGCATAGTCTTCACTGTAAGAATTAAACTTCCTTTGTTTCTTATTAAAGCTACAAAAGTCCTACAAAAAATACTTGTGTAACATTCAATTGTATCAGTGCGGCTCTTAAAGTTACAGCAGGCTATATTCCTGCTGCCAACTGTGCTTAATATTAATCAAACAACAAACGACACATTCAAAATCACTCACTGCTCTTGACTGAAGGACTTTTGTAGCTTTAATAAGAAAAAATAATTATGTAACAATTCTCAATACCACAATAGTCCTATTTTTTGTGATGACTTTACATGTCCGTGTTGTGTTCCGTCTCTGAGCGCATCCACAGTAATCTTCCCGAGGAAGCGCAAGTTCTTTCACGCTTTTAAAAACATAAATCAATCAATCAACTTAAATAAATACAAGCACGTCCCATTTTGCCAAGTCTCGTCTACATGATTTTACTGTATTATGGGGAAAGAAAGAGCACTGCGGAAAGGGCACAAAATGAATCGTTTTATCCTCGATTACTGTATTTCATATCGTTTGGAGGCCGAAACCGAAAGCGAAAATGAATTTCTATTAATATTGCACACTCTAAACTTGTACACAAATAGTTTTCAGATGGCATAGTACAGCCAATGCAAACGTGACGCTGACACATCCAATGAATTCATGCTGTTAAATTAATCATAGTACGTGCAATGGCATCACTGGCGTTAGAGTTTCGTTCCCGAGGAATGGTCACTAACCGCCAAGCATTAGCCTACGTAGTGCAAGTGAAAATGATGTAAGTTAATATGCATCTTTTTTGTTTGAAACCAGGTAGAACACGATTCATCACACAAGCTCATCATCACACGCCTTCAGCGCGTCTGTGACGGAGAAAACAGAATAAACTAGATAGGGAACTTTTTAGGCCTATACCACATACTCCTAATCTCTAACTAATAAAAGTCATTAACAGATTAACAAAACGAAAGTGCTGAGTTTGCATCATTGTAGCGCGCTCTGAAGTTCACGGAAAGGAAACCGAGACGGCAGAAAGATGTTTTCTTTATTTTACAAAAGCTTTAGTTTTGAATCACCTTGGTGACTCACACGCACATACAACACATTTTTGCTAACTTGACATCGCAGCCTGTTCATTATCAAAATAAAATACAGTTAAAGAAACATAAAAAGCTACACTGCTCAATTTAAATAGTGCATTGTACAGTCTGTGTCGTTCAGCGTGACCAGCGCCTCACTGTGCTTTTATGTGAAGGATGATGTTTTACGTCGAAAATGCGAGTGAAGAACAAAGCCTATAGTTTACATAGGAATAGGCTAAATAATATTTTAGCGTCCAGATACGTCGAGAATATGGAAACATTTGGATTCGTACAGAATGAGAGAGGTGGGCTTCAGTTTAGCTTCTAAATTAATACGTTTTGGCTTACAACTTTAGAGGATTTGTTGTGGAGAGAAGGGAACTAAAATAGCCTAACTGTGTTTGTAATGTTTGTAAATATTTTGGTTTATTTACAATATTTTAGCCTACATTATTTCTGTATGTAATAATAAAATGCGTCGGACAGCCTACTAATTTAGGCTGTTTTTTCCTCTCGAAATGCTTAAAGGAGTAGCATTTTTTATCCATGCTGCAAACATTTTTAAATATCTTGAAAAATTACTTTAATGTCTTTAAAGCATTGACAGTTTTTTATTTTGTTTAATATAGTTGGTCAAAATCTAGAAAAGATGATGCTGTATTGGCTATGACTAAGCGCAAGATAGGCTACCAGGTCAAGACCCTCGTTTTTTTTTTCATTTTGATTAAAGAATACTCTGTACTTTATAATTATTATTATTATTTGCAAAGAAAAAGTTTTTAAAATAACGTTATTAACCGGTATTTTTTCCTACTCAAACCGGTTTCGGAGCCTAATACAGAGGAACGCAGGAACAGAAACGTTCAAATACTGATTCTGCTCAGAGTGAACCGATCAAATCTTTTATTTTTCATTTTTAAGACCTGCTTTATGCAATTGACCAATATCGGTATCGGCCAATAGTTGTTTGCTAAAATCGGTATCCGTATCGGCCAAAAAAATCCTATCGGTGCATCCCTAGTAAAAACATTTTCAAAATATTTTATATACATATACACATACAATTTTCTTTATATACATACAGTATATAAAAGTAGCAAATCTAACAATGTTTAATCTTCCTTTTCTGAATGATGTGACAGAAGACATTTGAATTAGATTCTTCACTTTCCGGTTGAATTCATGTTGTCATAAATACACACACTGTCACTCATATAATGTATACAGAGGACAGTCCTGCAGAATTATGGGTAAAAAGGTTAGAGGAAATCGCCCATTAAGTTAATGATATGAGCAATAACCCAACACCTGCTCCTCACAGACACAACACCAGTTATTTTTCATTTGTTTACACATGATTTATTGCTTCTGAACTGCATTGTTAATCAGATGTCCGCTGTATGCGTGAAGACGGATCGAGTGAAACACACACCAACACCTCCACTTCCTCCAGTAATAAAGCATTAGTACAGGACGGTTCATTTGCGGCTCACATGATTCACTCCTGATTCACGTGATACATTCCTGGTTCACGTGATTCCTTCCTGATTCACATGATTCACTCCTGATTCACATGATTCACTCATGATTCACGTGAATCAGGAGTGAATCACGTGAATCAGGAGTGAATCAGGAGTGAATCACATGAATCAGGAGTGAATCACGTGAATCAGGAGTGAATCAGGAGTGAATCACGTGAATCAGGAGTGAATCACGTGAATCAGGAGTGAATCATGTGAATCAGGAGTGAATCAGGAGTGAATCATGTGAATCAGGAGTGAATCAGGAGTGAATCATGTGAATTCACTCATGATTCATGTGAATTCACTCATGATTCACGTGACTCATCACACACTGCGAGCCGAACATGAAGCGTCTCAGTAAATCAGAACAGTGAGGACTCATGGGTAATCACACAGCATCATCAATACTCTGGTATGCAGATGAATTATGTTTTATATAAATGTCTGTCTTCAGCTCTGTTCCGAAACCTAGTGAGCCCCTCACTGTCTACATAGGCAGCACCCTACTGAGGAACAGAACCTCAAATGACTAATCTGAAATGATCTACATGGTTCATCTGAATTCATTTGCAGTATTTTAACAATATTGTATGTGTTTTTTGCTATTGCTACAAATATCCCCCAGCGACTTAACACTGCTTTTGTGCTGCATATATATGATACGAACGCACTGTTTTTAACTCTTTGATGCTGGAATTATTAAATCCCAAAGGATAGAAGAACATTATATAATGATGTATGTAATTCTGCCTTAGAATTCTGCCAAAAGCTTAGTATTAAAACGAACAGTGCTTCATGTCACAGCATCTCTCTGATGCATTAAACTCGAGGCTGAGCTCAGTGTGTTTTGGAGCAGAGAGCCGCGTGATTGGCTGTGTGATTGGCCGAGCCCGGTTGTGATTGGCTGATTAGACTCACGGCGAGAGGATCGGCAGTGAAAGCGGCGACACTATTCCTCATCTCGTTCTCGCTGCCGCGCAGAGGAATCAGAGACACGTTACCGAAGCGAGCGTCCAGCGGCGCAGAGCGACTCGCCGCACGAGATTTCAACCACTCCGCCGGCCACACACCCACACCTCCGTTCTTGACAGAGATAGAGAGAGATGAGAGAGATAGCAATAGAGAGAGAGAGAGAGAGAGAGAGAGAGAGAGAGAGAGAGAGAGAGAGTGAGATAGATGGATAGAGATGTAAATACATGCAACACATGCAGCATATTTGCTCCATCAGGCTTTTATGGCTCATATATTTTCTTGGGTACAGGAGATATCTTATTACAGTGAGCTCAATTTTATTCAGAGACTCAAACTGAGCAAAAATTAATTTGCTGCATATGCTGATATTTTTAATGATGAAATTCTGCTGCTTGTGCTGTAAATCAATGAGATCTGTATAACAGTACAGCAGATACTGACATAAAATGATCTAAATATCAGTCGTTGCTCTATATCTTCAATAATCTGTCTCAGTAAGATGATATTGAAATGCTCCAAACATATAATGCAGTGATTGAGAGCTGAAGAAATAAAGGCTCCTCCTCAGATGTGAGATGTTCTAGAGGCTTGTGAAGATCATTCCTCCGCTGAGGAACAGTGAAAGTAAAGCTTCTGGAAACAAACGCTCCTCAAAAGATCCTGAGGATCAGATTTGAGACTCTAAAACATGATTGATGGAGAATCAAGCTGAGCTGCTTCAGTGCAGTAAGTTTTCACTTGATATATTTTCTGACGCTGTACTTTTATTAATCATTCCAAGATTTGTCCACACAGAAGCCATCTGGCGGGACTCCTGTACAGTTACACTAAAAGAGCTTCGACTGGATAAAACAGTCTAAACTCTCAATCAGAGACAGAAGACTTGGAGGAACAGGTTTAACAGAAGAGTTTGATCATTTAGAGGGCATGTATCAAATATGCTTTATCAGGCTTGTTGACATGATCCTCTCAGACTGACCTGTATGCTCATGAAGGTAGCAAACCATTCCCTCATTTCATTCTGTGTGTCACAGCAGAGATACCTGAGAGAGAAACACATCAAAACACACAGAGACAAGGTTTATGTTCCTTTAGAGGTTAAAGTCGCAGTACATTAACATTATTTACAGAGAATATAATGGATACTGACACGTCTGAGAGAGAGAGTGTGTGTGTGCGTGCATTTTTGCGATTGCGTGTGTGAGTAAATGTGTGTGTGTGTGTGTGTGTGAGTAAATGTGGGTGTGTGTGTGTGTGTGAGTAAATGTGTGTGTAAGGGTGGTGTGGGTTGTGGGAGTAATTGTGTAAGTGTGTGTGTGTGTGTGTTGTGTGTGTGGGTAGAGTGAGTGTGTGTGGTTGAGATGATGTGTGTGTTTGTGTTGTTGTGTGAGTAAATGGGTGTGTGTGTGTGGGTGTGAGTAAATGTGTGGTGTGGGTTGTGTGTGGTGAGTAAATTGTGTGTAAGTGTTTGTGTGTGTGTGTGTGTGTGTTCTCACCACTGCTGTCTCTCCTGCTTTTCCTGCTTCTCACTTTCATAGACGACTGTGAGACCCCAACTACAGACAGACAGAGATTAAAGGGTTAAACAGCACTCAATCTTTAATTGTGAAACTCAAATGCAGCTGTAAGTCAATGATATAAAGAGCCAGAGATTATTGAGACTGGATTTTTTGGTCTGATTGGCTCTGAGATGCTGTTAATGAATCTGACCTGATCATTCTCTAGACTGACGTCTCTTATCAAGCAGCTCATCACAATATGATTTAAACACTTCACAGCTCAAATAGAAGAATTTAGACGATTCATGTAAGAGCTTTTAAAAGCACATTTGCTCCTTTAACCCTATAAAGCCTGCTGTTTATCCTTTAGGAATGATCTTCACAAGCCTCCAGAACATCTCACATCTTCTGAGGAGCCTTTATTTCTTCAGCTCTCAATCACTGCATTATATGTTTGGAGCATTTCACTCTCATCTCACTCAGACAGATTACTGCAGATATAGAGACGACTCATATTTATATCATTTTACGTCAGTATCTGCTGCACTGTTATAAACATCTCATTGATTTACAGCACAAGCATCAGATTTTTTCCATCATAGAAATATCAGCAGCTGCAGCAAATTCATATTTTTGCTCAGTTTGAGTCTCTGAATAAAATTGAGCTGTTTTCCTCCATTTTCTCACTATATCAGACTATATGAGCCATAAAAGCCTGATGGAGCAAATATGATACTCAAAAAAACTTCCTTTTCAAAAAATATTATAATTTTGTCTTGGCTCACACTGACACCTGCTGGTCTAATCACAGCACACCTGCATGTTGCATTCACCATGTCAAGATTTTATTTGCAGAGCTTTCCAAAATATTAAACACCCAACATGATCTTGATGTCATGAGCACATCTGACATGCTGTCTAGTTAGAAAGCTCTTTAGGGTTCAGTAGAGTTTTCAGATTCAATTCGTAATTCAGATTTATTCTCACCATGTTGGTGGACGGAGCTTCTTTTTAATGCCGTGATAGACTTTTAGACACTTGACGGGCCACTCTCTCTCTGGACGATTACTCTACAGAAAGAGAAAGAGAGAGAGAAAGAGATAAACCTGCTGAAACATACACTCCCTTCACTCGTCGTACTAGCCCAGAACACAGGAAAACCACCACCTGAGAACCCATTAAACCAGAGGCAAAAGGGAGAGCAGTGAACACTAAACCATCTACCTACACACACACACACACACTCACTCGATCACACACTCACTCACTCACGCACTCACACACACTCACTCACGCACTCACACACACGGCCTGTACTCACACACACTCACACACACATGCACTCAGCAAGCAACGTCACCTCACTCACTCACTCACACACTCACACCCTTTCTGTACTCACACACTCACACACGCACTCACCTCGACTCACTCACACACTCACTCACTCACTCCCCACATTTCTGTACATCACAACACTCACACAACTGCACTCACACACTATCTCTACACACCCTCTACCGACACACTCGCCACTCACACACTCACATGCACACACTCACTCACACACACACTTCTGTACTCACATCCCACATCACACACTCACTCACGCACACTTTCTGTACTCACACACCCACACACTCACACGATCCTACTACACAACTCACACACGCACACTCACTCCACCCTCACTCACTCACACACCCTATCACTAACAAACACCCAAACTCCCACAACAAGGCGCCACACGCCACACACACACACACACACTCACACTCACTCCCACACACACACCTTTTCTGTACTCACACACACTCCCCACTCTATACTCACTCAGCACTTTCTGTACTCAACACCACCACCACACTCCACACTTCTACTACCACACACGTCAACAGACACGCACACAACCATCACCTCACTCACACACACATCTACTTAACACCACTCACACACACCACCCACGCACACAACACAAACCCTCACGTCACTGACCATGCCTCACTGACCCCCACACTCTCTGATAACCACACACATCACACACGCCAACAAAAAAAAAAAAAAAAAACACACCTCACACACACGCACACTCACACACACGCACAGACAGACACACACACATCTGTACTCACACACGTGCAGCTCTGTGCTTTGTCAGCTTTTGCAATTCTGTGTATGAGCGTTTTCAAAGTAAAACATCATCAAACAGCCAATCCGTTGCTCACCCACCTAAATATTATCATGTACTAAAATAAAGACCTCATAAAATAAACTTTAAATGAAATAAATAAATACCAAAAAAAAATTATTTTATTTCAGCTAATTGCTAAGGCAACATTTCTTATTTTCATTTAACTTAATATTGTAAAATAGATCAAACTGGCATGAAAATAAAATAAAATATAAAGTTACTAAAACTTTAAAATCAAAATGAAATATAAAAACTAATACAAAATATCAAAAAAAACTATATATATTTATTTATTGTTTGTTTGTTTGTTTGTTTAATGCCATTTCAGCAGCAAAGGCTATGTTCATGGCAAAATCAACAGTATTATGATAACAATATAATTTAAATACAACGTTTGCAATAATTTAAAATTTTTTCTTTAAAAATAATTAACAAAAATATACATACTAAAATGACAACATTATTCATTATATATAATTTTTCAATTTAACGTATGACAAACTTATCTCGTCTCAAAATAATAATAATTATCTGGGTTCACCTCATATAGTTTGTTTTACATGCATTGATTCCATTGCATTTAACTGTCAGTGATACTAAAATAACACTGTCAAACACTGACTATGTTTACATGCACATCAAATTCAGCTTGAGGTCTATAGTCGGATTGCAGCCATACTCTGATTATGATGTTTATACACATACAGGCATCAGATAATTTCTATATACTTGATTGCTGAAGTCTGCTGATATGGATTTTCTGAATGTGTTCACATGCAATACATTTCTACTGAATCAGACTGTCATGTTTACACGAATCAGCACTAATCAGAACATTGCAGAATTCCAATTAATTTCGGAATATTGATGTGCATGTAATCACGTCACATCACTGACATCAATGTCCACCTGATGAATCTGAATCAGCTGATGAGAGCTATTACTCATGTCACAAGTGCAGAGGTCAGAGAGCAGGTCATTCACATTCTGAGGATCAGAGACGCTGGACAAGGACCACGTTTTTGGTGCAAATAATGTTAGTGAAGGTTTAAAGTCGCCTTAAGGCAGGGGTTTTCAAACTGTGGGTCGCACAAAGTCACTTGGCTGCAACTAAATTCACGTTTCAATGACACACACACACTCTCTCTCACACGCTCACACTCACACACACACTCTCACACTCACAGTCACACTCTCACACGCTCAAACTCACGCTCACACTCGCTCAGTCACACTCGCACACACGCTCACACGCTCACACTCACATCACACACTCACACTCACTCACGCTCACACACACACTCACACTCATGCTCACACTCACGCTCACACTCAGTCACACTCACAGTCACACTCACAGTCACACTCGCTCAGTCACACTCGCACACGCTCACACACTCACACGCTCTCACTCACTCACACGCTCACACGCTCGCTCACACTCACACTCACACACACACACACACACCACACTCACACACACACACACACACACACTCACTCACTCACTCACACACTCACACTCACACTCACACACACACTCACACACACACACACACTCTCACACTCACTAGGGTTGCATGATATAGGCTACCAACATTAATAACGAATTGCAAAATTCTTAGTTCGATTTTAAACATGCGTTGCGTGTTTTGAAGCGCGGGCGCGTACGAGTTGTAACAACAGTGAGGGTCTCAGAGTGATGTCATTATTAAAAGGCTGGGTCTGCATTATTAACAAGAGGAAACTCGCTCACTTCACTGCGCTGTATTCTGCATGAGATTGCATACACCTCAAAATTCAAATGTTATGAAAACTGTTTCAGGTAGCCTATGTTCATTCATTTCTATCGTCTGTTTGAACTCGGCGCTATTTTCGCTCCTTCATATGCATTTGGCTGCCTACTAATAAGTAAACAGTGTGTAAAAAGCATTTCACATGTACGGGGTGAGCGGGGCACAAATGCAGGGTTAATTGTAACCAAGATACAACGATTTGAAAATCTGGAATCTGAGGGTGCAAAAAAAAATTACCATAATGAGGGAAAACTCATCTTTTTTTAAAGTTGTTCAAATGGAAGTTTGCTTGTCGCAATGCATATCTAACAAAAAACATGAAGGTTTTGTATATTTACAGTAGGAGATTTACAGAATATCTTCATGGAACATTATCTTTACTTAAAATCCTAATGATTTTTGAAATAAAATAAAAATTTATAATTTTGACCCATACATTGTATTGTTGGTTATTGCTTCAAATATACCTGTGCTGCTTATGACTGCTTTTGTGCTGCAGAGTCACAAATATTAGTAGTGAAATTTTACAGTTGTACTACTGTATAAAATAAATTGGTTATTTTTCTTAAATTCTTAATTTCTGCCATATTAAACTTAATTAAGATTAAGGTCAGCTGTTTTTTTATCCCAAATATTTTGGTGGGTCATGATATAGATTATACTTCTCTAGGTGGGTCGTGGAATGGAAGTTTGGGAACCCCTGCCTTAAGGGACAAATGAAATGATAAAAACAAAACCACATAGACAACACACACACACACACACAAACAAAAACCACACACACACAGGACACTCACAGACCACACACCACTCTTACACACACACACACTCAAACAGGACACACACAATCACACTCACAGCCACTGACACTGACACTCACAGACACAGAACCAGACAGAGACTCACACTCACAGACACAGATGCAGACACAGACAGACACTCACACACACACTACAGACCCAGAGCATCACAGACACAGGACAAACACAGACACAGAAAATCACACACTCTCTCTCTCCACACACACACACACACACACTCACAGGAGAGGGGAAAACACACTCACACACAGGACTCATACACAATTCACACTCACAGACAACAGACGAGACACAAGGACAGACCACCACAGAACAAAACTCACAGCTCAAAGACCCAGACCAACTCACAGGAACAGACAAACACAGACACAGCATCCACACACTCTCTCTCCCTCTCACACATGCACACACACCACAAACACACACACTACAGAGACACACAATCAGCACACAGACTCACACAGATCACACTCACAGACATCACAGCCACAGACCTGACACTCACAGACACAGAAAAAGGAACACCACAATCACGACCACGAGTAACAGCACGCCAGGACACTCACAGACACAGACGAGACACTCACAGACACAGACGCTCACACTCAACACTCAAATACAAAGACACGACACTCACACACTCCCAGACCCACTCACAGACATTGCAGAACACTCAACATCCCAGACCACGAACAGACGACACAGACACAGGGAACTCACACACTCAACAGACCATCACTCACAGACGCACAGAAAATCACATCACAGACCAGGCACACGGACGGGAACAATTAACACACTCGACGTCACCTCACCAGACAAGATGACTGCACACAAATCACAGACACCCACTCACAGACGCAGACATCACACACTCCACAGTCACCACTCACACTCCCAGACACAGCCCACCAGACACTCACAACACTAACAGACCACATCTCACAGGAAGCAGAACAGACACAGACAGTCACACTCACAGACACACTCACAGACGCAGACACAGACGCAGACACTCACACTCACAGACACAGACACAGACACACACAAAACACTCACAGCACGGACACGGACACCAGACACTCCACACTCTCACACTCCCAAGACCTCACAATCACACAGGACAAACACACCACACGACTCTTACCCGGACTCTCTTTATAGAGTCTGAGCTGAGGTGTGGTTAGGAGGAGATAGACGTTCACGGGAAGCATCCACGCGTGCTCAAACCCAGCAGACTCCTCTCCTCTCTGAACTTCATCATACCATGTTTGGACACCTCCACTTTACTGGCTGTACCAAACACACACAAACATCATTACATATTCGTACAAACAGCACAAAACCTAATGAAAACACCACTGCACACGCTAAAATGATTAAATTGAGCGCCACTCATAGACTTTCGCTTCTAAGATGAATTAGAATAGTGTATTATATTCTCAACCAGGCATCCAAGGTCCACTAGGGGGCCTCAATAAACTTCCAAGGGCCGCAAGATGATTTAAAATAAAACAAAACAAGCATTAAAATGTGCTAAAACAACTAAAAAATATATTTCTAACATTTTAATTCACCCTCTCAACAACGGTTGTTTTGTCTTTGAATAACCAGGATTACAACAACCTTGAAAAAACTAAATATATACACTATTAAATATTAATTATTTAAAAGTGTGTTTACTAGAACTTAAATTCATTGAAATTAATCAAACACCAAGGTAATTTCTATAATGAATATACATTCTGGTTATGCCAAGCTCTAAAATATTCTATCAGGTAGAAATCGTAGGTGACGGATATTTAAAAAAAATCCTGATCTTTAATCACAAAAAAAATGGAAAAGTCTTACAAATCGACAGGTTTAAAAGTGAAATCCTCCGCAATCCTGAAACTTAAATGTACAGAAGTCTATAAATCAAAACTACCAAAAAATTGCCATTGCAGCAGATATTAGCCTTTATTGAATATTGTTGTAGACAACAGTGAGTCTTGGAGTAAAATGGTTGAGAAGCAGTGTTTATCGATTAACCCACTTACATTTTGCATTAAAACATTCCATTTATGAATAATCTAATTTCTCCCCAAACTCAAACCCAGTCTCTCTTACCCAGATAGACCAGCATGGCCTCCATGGAGAAGTGCTTCTTGACCAGCAGGTGACTGTCGGTGCCCAGAGAGTGAAAGATGGGCAGCACTTTCTCCAGATAGTGCAGCGGCCGCTCTGACACACACACACACACACACCTGTGAGCCACTGCGTTACTGTGACGTGTGTATGACGGGTAACCGGTGTTCTGTGGCTCACCCAGTTCTTCCTTCTCATACACCTCAAAGCAGCACCAGTAGTCTTTCTCCTTAACGCTGATTTTCCGTCTGTCCAGAATCTCAAAGGTCAGTTCTGCTGCCGTCATCGTGGCAGGAATCTGGAGGTCAAACGTGAACATTTATACACGTGAACATGACACGATATTATTAGTATCGTGATATCGCGATAGCAAAACTGTCTCGATATTATCGCGGCCACATGACGATATGAAACAACAGGTCTTCCAGGAAAAAGTGTAGTTTATAAAACAGATAGTTCCGGTCCTTGATTCTGATTGCCTGAGCCGCTTTATTTCAGCGGCAGAGGATGACAGCGCTTCTCTAGATTTGTAGTGAGACGTGTTTTTGTGAGCATGTTTTCACTGAAGCTGGAGTTTCCTTCTAAATAAAAGCTTAAAGTGCAGTTTATGAATCGCTGACAGCTAGCGGTTTAAACGCAGTCCAGACTCACAATATCTCTTTCAAGTGTAGAAATTAGGAAAGAAGTGTTGTAATTTCCCTGCTGTAGTGTAAAAATAATATACCTATGAAATATTCATTTATTTTACAGTGCAATTGTTTTACAATATGTGGCTATTACTGATATTGTTGTTATTATTCTATTCTAATTTATTAGGCTTCCTCAAACAGCAGTGTGACTGTAATTTAGACTGAGACACTATATCACAAATAAAAAGAGGGTTGAGTCCCTTTAAAGTTCAGCTACAAGTCCAGTACTGAAGTTTTCTAGTTAAGACAAGGGAGGCCGAGCTTAATTGTGACTCTCAAAGTGCATTAGAGAGAATAATTTAACTTTAAAATGTACAAAATTTTCATTTATTTCCAATTCTTCATTTGTCTTTTTTTTTTTAAATATCACAATAAATATCGTATCGTGGGCTTCATACCGCAATATCATCGTATCATGAGATTATGATATCGTTACATCCCTAAAAAACACTGATTAACGTACTTGTGCAATGATACTATCAGTCGTATCCATCATGCAAACGTAAAGCAGGACACATCTCCTCTACTAAAAGCATTTTTAAAACACCGAAAAATTCCCCACTGACTTCATATGTAAGTGGGTCCTTGATATTGTTCAGATTTTTGACAAAAGCAAGACCTTACAGCAGGTTCAAAGGTCAAACGCACCTTTACATGCTGTTCGGCTGTTTCCTTCTTCTCCTCCAGGTAAACTGTACAGATAAAATCACCACTGCCCTAAAACACACACACAAGCCACAAATAACAAACCTGCTAAATAAATAAACCAGAGTTTTGCTATAATATGCATAGAGATCTGAGTGTTTCAATGTGTTGCTATGCTGTTGTGGGTGATGCTATGTGGTTGCTAGGGTGTTGTGGATTAAGCTATGTGGTTGCTATTCTGTTGTGGGTGATGCTATGTGGTTGCTATTCTGTTGTGGGTGATGCTATGTGGTTGCTATGCTGTTGTGGGTGATGCTATGTGGTTGCTAGGGTGTTGTGGATTAAGCTATGTGGTTGCTATGCTGTTGTGGGTGATGCTATGTGGTTGCTAGGGTGTTGTGGATTAAGCTATGTGGTTGCTATGCTGTTGTGGGTGATGCTATGTGGTTGCTAGGGTGTTCTGTGTTGTGGATTAAGCTATGTGGGGTGCATTGCATGTTAGTGGGTGATGCTCATTGTGTTTTGCTAGGGTGTTGGGGATAAGATGTGGTTGCTAGGGTGTTGTGGGTGATGCTATGTGGTTGCTAGGGTGTTGTGGGTTATGCTATGTGGTTGCTATGCTGTTGTGGGTGATGCTATGTGGTTGCTAGGGTTGTGTTAAGCGATGTGCTGCTATGCCTGTTGGTGGGTGATGATATGTGGTTGGAGGGTGTTGTGGATTATAAAGCATTGAGGTGCATGCTGTGGGGTGAGCTATGTGGTGCTAGGGTGGTAGTGGATTAAGCTATGTGGTTGGCTATGCTGGTTGTGGTGATTGCTATGTGGTTTGCTTCAGGGTGTTAGTGATAAGCGATTGTTGCTAGGGTGTTCGGGTGGTTGCTAAGGTGTTGTAGGTGATGTTGTAAGTGCATGGTTCAAGGTTCTCCTTTAATGTGATATTTTTTGGTGAGGAAACTGCAGAGGGTTAATGATTATGAAAAATATAAAATTAAAACAAATAAATAATTTTAAAATTAAAACAAAGCAAATAAACCACGTATCCCCCCCCCCCCCCCAGAAAACTGGAAACATGCAAATGTGTTAAATTACTGAAATATTATCTTAAAAACAAAAAAAACCTGTTTAAATCACTAAACCTATCTAGTTCCTTCATGATTTCGCAATTAGAATGAACGCAAATTTAACTCATTCCTGCAGTATTTGTGGCACCTTGCATTTTTCTCTTATTTTTTGCAATTTTTCCACAAAAAAAACAATATTAGCTAATCAAAATGCATAATTCTGATCCCAAACAAATTGATCAATGTTTTCAAGTGATCCCTCCAAATCATTCCTTCACAGCTTACATTTGTCTATTGTCTTTCCAGCCTGTTCAGGGACACGACCACGGCAGATTTCATTTACAGAGAACTACTCTCACTGTTTACAAATCCATAATGATTATTGGAGAGTTTTTACTGCAAATTAACATGAAAAATTCAGCATATATAAATTTTTGAGAAAAGCTGCAGCAAATTCAGTCATTTAGAGTGCAGTGATGCACAACTTAGTAAACAGCACAATAATTGTAACACTTACCGTTCCCGCTTTAGGCGTGAGGTTGTCTCTGAGCTTTATGATGTATGTGATCTCATCTAACTGCTTCTTCAGCTGCTGCTCGTTTACCTGCAACACACACACCCACACACACACACACACAGACACACAGACACACACCCACCCACAGACACACACACCCCCGCATACAGATTACACCACACCACCCCCCACCCACCCACAACACACACACACACACACACACCCACAGACACACACACACACACACCCACAGACACACACACACCCCCACAGACACACAGACACACACCACAACACACCCCACAGACACACACCACCCACACCCACAGCACCACACACACCCCCCACATACACACACACACCCCACCCGACAGACACACACCACAGTCCCCCACAGACCACACCACACCACACACACACCCACGAACACACAAACCCCCCACAACAACACACACACACACACCCACACCCACAGACACACACACACCCACACACCCCCACCCCCACACACACACACACACCCAACACAGTATGTGCTGCCCGCTCAGTTCTTACTCCGTCTCACCAATAGATGGCGCTAGTGACTGCATATATCTAATGCTGAATGTACAATGACTCAGTTCATTAGTTTTTCTCAGTCGCTTTGGTGCATTTCTCAAAACAATTCGTACAAACAGCACCACACGATTGATTACCTGCAAAAGCCTGTAACTTACTCAAAATCTTTAGTTCATCTCTCAAAAATAAATATCTGTATCAATGAACATGTCAGTGCCATCAGAACGACAAGTCCTTGTGTAGTCATTGTTCACAACAAGATCTTAGATAGTCTATATATTAATACTGATACTCTTTAGTAGTGCCTGATGTTTGAACTATGACAGCATTTTGATGCCGTTACTGTACTGAAATGTAAAAAAAAGCGAGCTTGCACCTTCTTCTGTATGCCATATGTCCATTTCAAAAGTACAACTTTACACATTAGCTACAAAAAGTTTTGTAGAAAATATGCTTGACAGTTTATGACAACTAGATCAACCTTTTTGCATTTATTGACTTATACAATGAACTAATGCCAAGATGTTTTGAGGCATAAGACTATTGCACAGAGAACTATATAACGTGACAATCGCAACCAGATAATGTAGGAAACTGCATACAAATGTACATAATCAGTTGCATGAATGTACCAAAGCAATTGAGAAACTGCTTTTATGATGTGCACAAGTGACTAGATGATGTGGAGGTTGAACTTTACATTTTATTTCTGATCTGAGAAATGCACCAAAGCCACTGAGAAGAACTGTAACCCTAAACAAACTCCAACAAGTCCATAGCTATCTTCAGACAGATAGAACATTATATGAAATGCACATATCTAAACAAGCACAAACATACATCGAATATAGTGACGTAGTGTTGGATGAGATCCTCGATGACTCGGCCGGCGCTGTAGTCCTTCCCGTCCGTCTGGAAGAGAGTCGGTCCGAACACGATGGCCAGATTGTGAAGATTCATCTGATTGAGATCCGCAAACCGCTGGACGCTGCAAACACACACACATCAGAAGGCCTTCACTTGATTTAAAATCAATGCCACGATAACAGATAACTCAGTTTTTTTTAACATTTCAAATCCTCGTTTTTTTAAATTGTTATCATGGTTTTGTTGTGATTTGCATTTAGTGCTGTCAAATGATTAATCGCGATTAATCGCATCCAAAATAAGTTTTTGTTTACATAATATACTGTATGTATGTATGTGTGCTGTGTATATTTATTATGTTTATATAAATACACACACATGCATGTATATATTTAAAAATATGTTATGTTTATCTACAAATATATATATTTATTTATAATATAAATTATATTAATATAAATATAGACGTAAATATTTTCAAAATATATACTGTATGTGTGTGTGTGTGTTTTATATACATAATAAATATACACAGAACACACACATATATTATGCAAACAAAAACTTTTATTTTGCATGCGATTAATCGCGATTAATAGTAGTTTTATTGCGTTAGTTAGCTGTATTTTTTAGTTATTTTTTAACCTAATCAAACTGACCCAACTGCAGTGTGATTGAGATTAATTGGAATGCACAATGAAAAACATGATTTTTGAAAATTGTTAAAAACGGAGTATCTGTTTTTGCAAATGAACTCTTCAAATATATCTCGTTCCTTCAACAGAATTTACTTCAAAAAGTTTGCTATTTTGACATTCTTCCCATTCCGCCTGCCATTTCTCCAATACGCATCTGTTGATTCACATCAGAAGGACTGAAAGAGACGTTTAACACTTCTCTGAAAGGAGAGCTCTGAGGAAGTGCTCTATGAGAAAGAGGAAGAGCGTTGGTCTCACCAGTATAAATGATTAACTAGCGCTCGTAGCGTCGCCTGATTGACTCGGGGAAGGTTACTGAACAGAAGACCATACTGACAGATCCGACTGCTCTCATCTGAAAAAACTGAACACACACACAATATGACAACTGGATTATTTCAGGTGTATTCATATTTATATTAAGGCAAGACACTGTAGGCAAAACCATTGCTTTTGCTTTCTTCACTTGTCTTCTTTCAGACTAGTGAAAAAAATAATACAAAAATACACATTTAAGTGTTTATTTTATAGTACTTTTTCCATTTGCATCTGTAAATTTCAATTACAATATAGATTTTTATCTTGAGTTTGTTTCTCCACTACAGCAGCACTTACATACACCAAAGGTTTTTAAACGGGGGGAGGGTGGTGTCAGTTTTCATGGACACGGGATTTAGCACAGTGGATTCATAAACATAGGCAAATGCATATTGTTGTGTCAAAAGGGGCAAGTAGTTGTGTCTTTCTCCACGTCAAGCAGCACCAAAACTTAGAGATTTTACTGAGTGTGTGTCAGAAGTGTCGACCGATATATCACCCAGAATCATTGGAACGTGTTCCTAATATCGCAGGGGGCGCTGAGGTTTTTCTTGTCGCCGATGTGTTCGAGGAGGGACTTTTATTTTGACGGCGCGCTGGACTTTTTTGACGGCGCGGGGAGCGCACACGCTCCAGCTCCTTTTGTTTGCTGTCTTCGTTGCCGTTCTGAAATTATATCGGCTTTATATCAGCCACCCTGCTTTCCAAGATATCGGCATGGCTGTCAAAAACCATATCGGTTTGACCACTAGTTCAAGATGACTCACACGGATTCTATATACATTATGTGCCCCTAAAAACAGGGTCAAATTCGGTAACAGGGCATAGAAAAAACTAAACATCCATAATATATATATATATAGATATATATTATAATAACAGTTTTTACTTAGACAAATAGCTCTTTGCTTTAAATAATTAATTCAATTAGATTAATTGTTCTTTAGATCTACCTCATAAAATACTTTCAAAAAATCTACTCGGCACTAAACTATAGGTAAGCCCTTTTACAATTAGGCCTACGATAAGGTTACAGACAAACTTAAATTCAATTACTATTTATTTTTAAATATAATAATCAACACAACTTAAATTGTATGCAAACATGTAAACTGCACTCAATGCAGTTTTTAAATTAATTTAAAAATTAAACAATTTCTATTTGTTGTTGAAATATAATAATTTAGGCTACACAGTGGCTGTCATAACTTGTTTCATAAAACATTTATTTAAATATAGCCTACATTAAATAATTAAGACGTCACTAACAGGTAAAGTAAAATATAATAGTCTAATATTTCACGAAATGCTGTTCTCTAGACTTCATTTCTCTGGTGAGCTAACGAGCTGTAGACACTGATGACTTGCCTGAGGTTAATTAAATGCGGTGACATTTTGTTTACAAGCCGTTTTAATCACATCTTTCCGCGATTGAGCGATTACATGAGGCATGAGATGTTCATTCATGTTTATTTCACATTAAAAATAGAAGTAAAGAGTAAGGGATGATGGCACTCCGCATGACAAAATGGCATTTATTGTCTGAATTTCCTGAAAAACATTGAATGATTTTGGTCGGTACACGGCGCAACGTCGATCGTGTAAATATTCGGTACGAATACGTGCACCGTTACACCCCTATAATATACCTGTAGCACTGAGCCAGCTGTGCGCCTCCAGGCCAAACAATCCCTCCTCGATGCCTCTGAAGAAGCGCTTGAGGACGTTGGAGACGTCATCCACCTGATGTTCACCTTCCTTCAGCCAAACACATCTGGCGTCGCGTCTGAACTCCTCCAGCAGGGCGGCGATCTTACTGTTCACGCCACTCTTACGGTAGATTCCCTCTGAGGTCAGACCTGCAGGACACAATTGCAATTTTTAAATTAAATTCAAAATTAAACAATTTATATTTGTTGCTGAAATATAATCATTTACACAGCGGCTGTCATAATTTGTTTCATAACACATTTAATTAAACATACATTAAATAATTAAGACATCACTAACAGGTAAAGTAAATAGTCTAATATTTTGCGAAATGCTCTTCTCTAGACTTCATTTCTCTAACGAACTAACGAGCTGTAGACACTGATGACTTGCCTGAGGTAAATTAAATGCTTCTGTAAAACTGCTTTGAAACAATGTGTATTATAACAGGCACTACACAAATAATTGTGATTCGGCTTGAGTTTTCTGGTTAGTAATTCAGTTTATCACTGCTTTCAAGTCCGTAAATGTGTCAAGTGTTTTGCTGTAAATGTTTCTACCATGTGACACACTCTATGCTTTTCCTCCTGAACAGAGTTCTGTCTGACAGTCACATGATTCACAGACACATCAGTCCAAGTGAATCATGAAAATGAATCAGACGTCTGCAGGGACACATTTACTGTCGTGGTTTCATGTCATCATCTGTTAAGTAAAGTGTACATCTAGGAGCTCGTTAACTCTCAGTAGGTGAGCTCACTGTTTAATACTAGTTAGTTAGATAAAGATCACATGGGAGTGTGTGTGTGTGTGTGTGTGAGTGAGTGTGTGAGTGAGTGAGTGTGTGTGGTGTGTTGAG
>JADLZN010001157.1:0-34835 GCA_018155175.1 Sinocyclocheilus anophthalmus | reverse complement strand
ATTATAGGTGTGTGTGTGTGTGTGTGTGTGTGAAGTGGTTATGTGGTTTATGAGGACACAAATTTTTATAATAACATGGGTATGACATAGGTGATTTATGAGGACATTTTCAGTGTGCCCGTAATTCAAAAGGCTTATAAATAATTCAGAATGAGTTTTTTGAAAATCTAAAAAATGCAGAAAGTCTCCTGTGAGGGGTAGGGTTAGGGTTAGGGTAGGTTAGGCAATAGAAATACGGTTTGTACAGTAAAAAAACCATTACGCCTATGGAGAGTCCCATTAAACCATAAAAACAAAACCTGTGTGTGTGTGTGGTGTTGTGTGTGTGGTGTGTGTGTGTTGTGCGCGAGCATTTTAATTTCACATTTAGTGAAAATTTAGTATTTTTATTCTGTAACAAAAATAAGGAATTCTCATAAAAAGTGTTGTTATTTTTATATATTTTATATATAAATATAAGTATAATAAAATATATCTATGCATGTATTTTCAGTTAAACTTTTTTTTTTCGAGTTACCGGAAAACACATGGTTTGCACTACATCTGTCATACTTATCCTTAAAGCTCGAGATGTAATTGCTCTCGGTTCATTTGTGGACTCTATAATTATGTGATGTCATTTTATATATTTATGTAAGTATTTTTATGATGTATATATCTATTTGCTGCTTTTCTTGGCCAAGTTTTTCTCGTAAGAGATATTTAAAGTCAACATAATATAAAAATTGATGCGGTTTACTTTATCAAAACACATGTCTGGTCTCACTGTGCATGAATCATTAGTGCATGTTATTGCAGCATGCAGGGAAAGAAGTGTTCATAATCTTTGATCAAACTATAATAGCTTACTCTGCTTATGAGTAAACCTTGAATTACCTGTCATGTAGACACCACTTTACCATCCAGTCCGTTGATCAAATCTAGTATATCCTAATTTTTCTGTATTTTTTTACATGTAAATGTCAAAATACAGAAGTAAATTGCATTGACATTAAATCTTAATGAGCCAAACTTTGTTAAATAGAGTTTTAAAAACATAAATATAATTTTTGACTAATCTTTTACTGTATGTTATTCACATGAGACACCTGAAGCACCTAAAATTTTATGTTTGCTTTTAAAAAAAAATACTATTTCATAATGTTTAATTAATTGGCCCACATTAATGAATTACGATGTGAAATGACAGCAGAAAAGCACAGTGTTACGCCCAATTTATGGCATCCCTGACCCGCCTGAAGTAAAAGGTGAGCCCTGTCTCCTCCATAATCCTGGAGGGGGCGATAGAGAGCAGTGCGTTTCAATGACAGGGTCTGCTTGATTGACAATAACAGACTGCTGACACTCTGACAAACCATGCTAGGCATTTATCAGCGGGGACTTCCCATTTAAAATAGGTTTTGAGCACATTCTCAGTATATTCCATTGTGCTTTCCATCTTTTTATAGCTTTTATAGCTTCTATCGGAAGCATAGCGGTCTAAACTACAGTAATCTACAGCCTTGGCACAGAGGAATCAGATCCATTAGGCAAACATTCCAGTGGGCTATTTACAGTGAAAACTGCGCGGCTTGAGGATATGGGTTTAAACAGGACAAATATAGGAGAGCCCTTTGGGGGAGGAGAAACAACTCAACTCATAGAAAGCAGAGCGTGAATCTCTGTTCCTAGGCAACGGAAACTTAATATACAATTAATAATATGGGAATTTGCTATTCTGAAATCCAATCACTCACTTAATTTGCCTGGGAATTGGCTTTGTCTGAGGATATTAAATACGGTGGATCCCGTCATCGACACCTTTAAGCCGGGTGAGGTGAGGCTCCTGGAGGGTCTGAGCCGCAGTTAAGCTGCGTGGCCCTCGGTGATGAATGAAGGAGAAAATCACAACATGTCCCCGGGCTCTCATTGTTTTCTTACAGAAGCAATGAACATGAGACAATGGTGCATGTGCAGCAGTGTCTACTTTATAAGCACTCTGTTTCTCTCATGTGTCTTTCTGCAGGGGGAAGCACTACAGAGAGGAGACGTCAGCGCTGTTGAACTATCCGGTGAGTGTTTCTTCTGCGTAAATATGCACATTTGGAGTTAATCTAACCTCTGATCTTAAATATTAAACTTGGGATCTTTTAGTATTGTGTAGCCAGACCTTTGACTAGATGGCAAAAAGTCAGATCCACTATGCAGCACTTTCTGGCCAAGAACCGCCCACTCAGACGAGAAGAGACCGTCTGACTGACATATTAAGTGACCAATCACAGTTTGTTTTGAGTTTGCATACCACTTAGGGGCGGGATTAGCAGTAATCCATCATTCAACAATAATAGACTGATAAAAGTAAACAATATTTATAATTAAAACTCTAAAGTGTGTGCACAAAAAAAAGTTGTCAGATGTGTTTTGATCAGAATTTCTGTCTTTTTTTTCTTTTTTTTAAGAAATGAATACTAACTTTTATTCAGTAAAGATGCATTGAATTGATAAAAAGTGACAATAAAGACATTTATAAAGTTCCAAAAGATTTCTATTTCAAATAAACGTTGGACGTTTCGTCACCAAAATATCCTGGAAGACAAAAAAAGAAATGTTTCCAATCCGCGTCTTTTGATTTCTGAAGTAATATGTGACTGGATTATGACGCTGAAATTCAGCTTGCACAGGAATAAAATCCTTTTTAACAGATATTCACATAGAAACCAGTTGTTTTAAATTGTAATAATATTCACAATATAACTGTTTTTACTGTATTTTTTGATCAAATAAAAGCAATCTTGGTAATCATAATAGACTTCTTTCAAAAACATTAAAACAAAAAATGGTGATGCGCTCTAAACTTTGGCAATCCTGGCAAATATTTCCTATTAAAGTGCTTGGTTAATCAACCTGGTACTTTGTTTTCTGGGTGGATTAATTAAAAGCCTATTTGCCCTTAATCCCTAATGTTGTGTAAAACCACCCAATCAGATTAAAGTATACAGAATAAATGTGAAGTGTGCATCAGATGAGCAGTGAGCAGACTTTGGGCGTCCGTCTGAGAGGTGTGCCATCTGAGGCTGGGTGGGTGTGCTCTAGTAACCACCCAAAAAACACCCTACTGCAGCATGTGGTGGACAAGCAGTCTTCAGTCTATTTTTCTGTGACATAAAACATTTGAAAATAGATTCCAGTAGGTGACAATTAAATGAATACTCTGTAGGAGCTCTAAAAGGGATTTGTGCTTGTTCTTTGTCTTTAGCATACACCCGTCCCACTCCACCCCAAGGCACTGGACTCCACCGCTACCAGTTCCTTATATTTGACCAGCCTGAAGGCCAAGGCCTTCCCGCAGCCACAGGAGACAGCTCACGGGGTAATCACACCCACGACAGTTTGCATTTTAAAGTGATAGTTCACAATCCCCCCAAAAAGGTATGTGGTTATTTTACTCACCCTCAGTCATTCATACCTTCACGTAGTCTAGTATACACCAAAATGATGTCCGAAGTTATGTGCTTTTTTTGGAGCTTAACAGCCAGATGACTTAATTTTATGGAACGTACAGTAGCAGCATGAACATTGTGATAAATTTCTGCTTTGTGTTCAGAAGAAAAAAAAAGTTCACATAGGTTTAGATTTTTGGGTGAACTATCCCTTTAGCACTTGAAATACATGTCTAAAACACACACATACACACACACTTGCATACTGTGTGACCACCTATTTTTGATTTTCCTGAAAATACCGGTCTTGCCATACAGCATAGCTTGTAATTGACATCTCGACATGAAATGACAAATACCGCAGAGCAAGACATTGACATTTCCCTCTAATTTATATTTTATGTAATTGCTCTGTAATTTAACATTTATATTTGAATGATTGATCGCATAAAAGAGGTGAAGTGCCAATAATACTGAAGACTAAATACACACACTAATATATTCATACCCGTTACATTTCAGCACATCACAGTCTATTGTTATTATATCATACTGCTTTTCACAAAAAAAAAAAAAGCAATTCGCACACTTACAGAGACTGTGACCTGCTTTCATTACTGACGTAATCGAGTGATTCTTCTCTTGTTATACGGTACATGATGACCATATCCTGATGACAGCAAACATCTCGCTACAAAAACAGTAAATTACATTAAGTCGCATTTGTCCAATGACACTATTTGTCACATACAGTACTTGTACCAGCCACTGCTTGAACTAGTTTTCTTTATTGCTAATTAAGCTTTTCAATTGGTCTCTGTACCTACTGAAAGGTTCTGTAGGTTTCAGCTGTCTATGTGGCTTCCTGTACAGATGGCCTTATGAATTATAGGAAGTGTTTGATCTTTGAGGGCCAAGACAGTTTCCAAAGCTTATCGGACTTAAGTGAGTCAATTTAATCAGGGAAATGTAAATGCATTTGGTGTGTCTGCTTTAGACCTGTGTTACAGTGTGTATCCACACAATACACCTGCCCTTCCACTCTGCCATATGGATGGATGATGGTGGATGGATGGAAGGATGGCTGGATTATGGATGGATGGCTGATTGATGGAAGGATTCTGTGATGGCATGATGGATGGCAGATGGATGATTGATGGATGATGGATTGTGATGAATGAATGGGACATGTATGCTTGTTGCCGGATGGATGATGATGGAAGGATTGATGGATAAATGGATGGAACGATAAATGATGGAAAGATGGATGGATGATGGATTTAATGATGGATGAGGTATGTGTTGAATGGATTGATGTATTGAAAGATGTATGGAAGATGGATGGATGGATGGATGGCTGGCAGGAGATGGATTGATGGATGGAATGTAGGGAAATGATGGAGTTGATGATGGATGTAAAGATTGATGATGTATGAAAGATTGGATGGATAGATTGATGGAGTGATGGAAGATGGATGGAATGATTGAAAGTGGATGGAGGGATGTGTGTATGGATGGAAAGATGGATGGATGGATGATGGATGGATGAACTGCTAGCTTATAGATATAGATAGATTATAGCATAGATAGAGTATATATAGATAGATAGAGAGATTCCTTTTATTAATTCTGATGGTAACAATTAGGGAAAAAAACTGCAGACTTATAAAAAGTAAAACATCTTTTTTTTAAAAAATTCAAAGTTGAATTTGACAAAGATTACACGCAGAAATACGAGTTCTCGACAGAATTTGCAAAACACAGAATTCACGTGTAAAGATAATGACATTTTATTGATTTAATCTTTATAGAGTCACTTGTGGTTATGATACAGTGTTACAGTTACAGCTTTTGTCTGATTTTTGATTTCAGTGTTTTACCTTCACTGTGCAGAGAAAGAAAAGAATAAAAGTCCTCTAGATATGACTAAACCTTGACATGTCTCTGTTTCCCTGTTATTGGCTCAGTAATCAGTTAATTAATTTCATAAAGTTTTGTCTTAGATTATTTTTTTATTTAATTGGATTGATTGTTTTTTTTTTTCTTCCAAAAATGTACAAGAAAAAGGCAATCAGACATTTAAAATCAATAAATAAACTGTGTTGAGGATAGACAAACACAATAAAGCCAAAGGCTTATTTCCATTAACTCTTGTTTTCAGTTTGACTTTTGCTTCTTTTATAGCAGAGAAAGTGGAGAGGACAGAAAATGATTTGTAAAGCAAGCGTAAACATTGTAAGATGGAATTGAACTTGTTTTGCTCACATGAGCACTGAAGCTTCATGTGTTTGTGCACATGCTAACTGCTAGGCCATTTTGTTTTATGACCGTTTGGCCTTTATTACACACAGTATCTCTAACAGGATCAGGACATGATGCAGACTGGAAGTCATCCTAATATGACAGAGGAGTCTTGACTCAAAGCATTGGCCTCTTTAAAATGTTTTATTAAAAGTAATTTGTAGTATTACATTATTTAAAACTAAAATACGCAAACAAATAATGATTTTTGTCCAGCTCTTGTTCTAATCCCGTCTGAAATCACATCTGACTTTGCCAAAACATATATTGTTATCTTGATGTCTAATTTGATTTCCTAATCATTTTCTCATTAGTATTTTTCATTGGCTCTGATCAGGCCAAAATGATGTCATCAGCGGACCCCTCCAGTCATTTCCTGTGATCTATTGTATTCTGATCAAATTGCTGCAACAGTCTTTTTGTATCAGCCCTAAAAAGTTAAATCAGAAGATATTACAATCCCTCTTCATGCATAATGCATACTAACAATAATAATACTCCTTTGATTTTGTCTGCAATCTACCAGAGATTATATAATTAATCATTTTTGAGTAGAAGGACTTGTGTGTGATGTCAAAAAAATATTTAACTAGATGTTTGCAGAAAATATGAATGGTTCTAAACTCGTGGGTGGTTGCTAGGCTGTTCTAGAAGGCAGTTCCTTACTGGCTCAAGTCAGAAGAGTTGTGGCTTCTTTAAACAAGTTGAAAGTAAAAGTTTTTTAAGTTTCGTCTGCTAGGCAAAAATATCAGCTGATTTCTTAAAATATCACACCTTCTCAAACAAGCCACATGATTTGAGGTATGAGTCATGTTCATAGCACACATACAGATTATTTCAACTTAATATAGTTAACCCTGCGTCATTCTAAATGGTTAACTCCAGATCAATTATGAGCAGTGTGAAACATGAAGCAAAAGCTCTCTGCTCATAATTTACATGGGGATAACAGTTATTCGTGTGTATAATGGAATAAGATGGCGTTTCACACTGTACATTTATAAACTCTGGGTTAAAGGTGCTGTAAGTAATTGTTTTGTCAGTACTAAAGCATAAAAAATACCATAAAGATGTGTTTGCAGATATTTAGGAACATGTTAAGGTCACATACTTGTTTCTCTGCTAAAAAATTGCTACTCCATTTTCGACTTTGAAGTGTGCGTGATCCGTGTCGGACTGTCTGTTTTTGTTTTAAGTCTGTGTGACTCATCTCCGCCCTCTGCCAGTTTACCCAATTGTATTTCGACACCCCAGGTTGCCAGTTGGTTGAAAACACAGCGTATTGCAGCCATGGAGGCCAGCAAACGAACTGGGTCAAAGACCTCAGATTCTCCCTGGCTTAAAAAGCCTCGGCATCTATCTAAAAATCTGTATGACCAGAGGAATATTAAAACATGGATTAAAACACCTCATTAACTTAAAATTTTAGGCTTGTTGCCTACTTTTGTCAATTGAATTCGTTCATGTTTCTTGTCCTAAATCTGGCAACCAATATCCTCTGAGGAGGAGGGGCAGGAGAAACGATTCTCTCCAATATTTTGAACTTGGACTAAAGTACCCATTTCAACTGTTAGCTGCCAACATGGGCAACATTTAACATTTAGAGAAAACAAATGCACAATTTCTTTCTCAAAAAGTCTTTATGAATACAAGTATCAAAACAAAATTCTACCTTATTGCACCGCAACCAAGCAGTCAATACAGCACAATGAAGAATAACTTAAAGAGGTTGCCAACTTTTACTAAACTGTGGACTAGTTTTGACTCTTGCTGCTGATTTGAATGCCGATGCAATGTCTGTTTTGGACTCATCTACACCAAACATGAAACATGTAAAGAAGAAGAAGAAAAAACTATCAGTTGTGGAACTATATTCAAGCCAGTCATAAAGTGCTGGAAATTAAATTACTGGTTGATATAGCCCGATCTCAGTAGATTACACGTTTTTGGTCCTTGAACTGGATCTCGCTCTGAACATGCACTGTCTGTGGAGGCTTGGCCAGGCACGGTTCCAGAATTAAATCACTGTACTAAACCAAAACTCTGTTGTTTTCAGTGATGAGTGAATTCTGACCACTAACACATACCTCTCATCCGTCATTCTACAAAATCAACATATGTCTGTGATTGGTTACATTGCTCAACGCTGCAAAAAACATGATGTAGATAGAAACCTTTTGACGCTCTCCAGAGTGCAGACACAAATATGCACTGGATAGTTTGCCAGATCTTCAACCAAGGGTGCGTTTGCTTTCATTTGATGGTATTTAGCACACTCTAACACCCCCATAGAACTGGGCCAGTGCTTGGCTAAACTCTCCAGTATCACTTTAGTATAGGGTCCAATTCGCAGTATTAAGTTGCTTATTAACATGCCTATTATCAACATATTGCCTGTTTATTAGTACTATAGAAGCACATATTCTGCATGACCATATTCTACCCAATACCTAAACTTAACAGCTACCTTACTAACTAGCAAATTAGGTGTTTGAGGCAAAAGTCATAGTTAATGTTTTATTAATAGTGAGATTTGGACCCTAAAATAAAGTGTGACCAACGCTCCAAATTGCAGCGCGCCATGGATTCCACGACTAACGATATCTGCCCCCTCTTGCATCCCACCCCCCCACCTCACACTTTATTTTAACGTACAATTCTCACTATTAACTAACTATTAACTACTACAACTCTTGCCTCAAACTATAATTTGTTGCTTATTAATAGTTAGTAAGGTAGTTGTTAAGTTTTAGGTATTGGGTAGGATTAGGGATGTAGAATAAGGTCTTGTAGAATAAGGCATTAATATGTGCTCTATAAATACTAATAAACAGCCAATATGCTAGTAATAATAAGCAACTACTTAATAGTGAGATTTGGTCCTTAAACTAAAGTGATACCCTATTTTACTGTTCATTACTGTGAAGCTGCTTCAGAACAATCTGTATTGTATAAAGCGCTATATAAATAAATGACTAGTAAAAGTGAAGCTTGCATGAACAAACTCCACTAATAACCGAGCGCATCTGCGTCCATGTGGTGGTCCCGTCTACATAACGTGAGTTTGATTTGTGTGTGGCCTGTAACCGGTCCCCATCTCTCATGTTCTGCTGACATTCATTGACTAATTGATCTAATTGGAGGGTTTGGAGCATTTGACTGTGGGTGTGGAGACATCTAATGATCATTTTCCACTTCCCCGACTCTTCGCTCGACACACAGCGCTCTAATGGTGATTCTCCATTTCCCCTGACGCTGAGCTCAACTCAATTTCAGCCTGGGCTTTGATCTTCAAGCATACAGGGAGAGGTGCGCTTCATGCCTGTCGTTCGGCCTCAGCTGTGTGTGTGTGTGTGGGTTGGAAGAGAAACGTGGGTCACGCAAAGGACAGTGACAGCTGGTTGTTACACAATTGGCGATGGGTGGCATGCGGGCGGCAGTGGGCATGAGAGATGTGTGTTGGTGGGGAATCCCCACGCCTCCTCTGCGTCCCGTATTCTTCTCAATGGCCGTGTCGGTGCCAGGGGTTTCACAGGCCACGGGTCAAGCCAAGCGGAGGTGGCAAATGGGCACGTAGGGCCCGGCGTCCTGAGCTGCCAGCTGGCACCAGGCGTCATACACACGTTTACATGCTGGCCTTCAGACTCAAACACAGGGCTTTAGACAACCCACTGCTTTGTACTCTCCTTAAAAAAAAAAAAAAAAAAAATGTGCTCTCCCTAAACAACCCCCCACCCACACACACTCACTCACTCACGCTGCCCACACACACACACGTTGCATGTGTAGTTGTCTCAGAGAGGGATATTTTTACTGTCTCTCTCAGCATTGAGTGTGTGGGAGCCCTGCTTTCATTCAGATGCTTTACCTGTGACACATGAGTTGTGAATTGAAAGATTATGAACTCTTTGTTTAAGTATTTGGTGCTATTATTTTAAAATGACGCACAGCTGTTCATTTTGAAGTGTCATGGCATAATAATTGTTTAAAAATAAGTCTACTTACTGTACATGTGAAGAAGAGCTAAATTAATGTTTATTTTTGTTTAGTATACTATTGTTGTTTTGAATAGTGTTGGGGGTAACGCATTACAAGTACGCGAACTCTAATATACATTGTACCAAAAAACAATCCACACCAAACCTCATAATAAACCCTTTTTCAAGTACTATAAGTAACACATTACTTTTACATTTACTTTTTTAATAAAGTTACTTTTGTACCATTTATTGATTGACAGCCTCCGGTCCCTCATGGTAGTTCTAGAATAAAGTGAACACACCATTTTGCATCTCACTCTTACAAAAAAAAAAAAAAAAAACTGATTATAATGCAACTCAGTATTGACACAGAACCTGCCATAATTAAGGTAAATAACACAACTATACTTTATGTATTTAATCTCATTTTATTATTTTATTAATCCAATTTTACTATTTTTTATTGCTGACCTTTCTTCTCCTGTATTCTGCTGTAATTTACATTTCCTTCAGCCTGAAGCTTGTTCATTTCACTTTTGGTGTGAAAGGGCTTTTACATTTGCCAAAAATATAACTTATATTAAAAACAAACAAGCAAGCCCTGCCCAGATTTAAAGTCTCAAAAGTAACGTAACGCATTACTTCCCATAAAAAGTAACATAATTAGTTACTTTTTAAGGGAGTAACACATATTGTAATTCATTACTTTTAAAAGGTAACTTTCCCCAACTACTGGTTTGACTAAATATTGAATATTGAATATGATATGGCTATGAAAAATATGAATAAAAATAAATAAAGGGGATTAATATCTGCCTCAATCTGTTCAGTTTTCTTTGGCATTTTAAATAAATACATAAATAAGATTAAACCATTTTATATATACCTCTGTGTGTTTTCCTATCACTGTTTTGCCTTCTTTTTCTTAGTTTAAATTCCTAGTTTAAAGTCTTGTGGTGTGGCAAATTAATGTTCAGAGAACAAATGTTTAATGTGTTCTCTTAATTAATATGACATTATTAAAGATATAAAGTAATTAGATATTAAAATGCTAAAACAGGGTTGTTAGTTAACTAAAACTAATGATGAAAATAAAACCATAAAAAATTGGGTAACGACAAGTGAACTACAATGTATGATTTTTATTTTATTTTTATTAATTCATATATTATATAAATTTTAATACAATTCATATTTATTGTATTTTATTGAAGTACATTTAGAGACACCTAATAAAATTGGGAGTAATTTTAAATATTTTAAAAAACGACACACACACACCACACACACACACACTGCTTTTAGGTTTCCTGTGATTGTGGGTACTTTCCATAATTTATTACTTTTTAACTGACCCAAATGATATTTTCTATCCACACCTAACCCTCACCCTTACAGAAAACCGGTGTTGCAATTGTTACACTTTCAGTTAACATCATTTTACTATTTTTTATATTTTTCCCCTTGTGGGACCGCAGGCCATGTCCCCACACTGTGTGTGTATATACTATAGATTAGATATATATGTATATATATACTAAACGCTATCCTGCCTATCATTGCAAAATTCAAAATCTTGTTGGATATCCTAAATATCCAGCTCCCAGTGCGAATTACTTAACGTCAACGCAGGTGTCTGTATGTCCATATACTTCATGAACTCTGTGCCTTCGCACTACTTCAGTGAGGTTATATATATATAAATTGCACACAGTTGCAGCTGAGCATCATAGGCTAAGACAATGAGAGCCGAGTGAAAGTCAAGTGCTGGTCTTTGAAGTGTGAGTACTTCAAACGAGAGAAGTCAGTCTGTAATCAGTGCAGCACATCTCAGAGTCAGCACTTCTCTGCTGCTGCACAGATCATGCCTACTCACACTGACTCAGATCTGTTAAGCCAGGAGAACTGGGAGACTGAGAACCATTGGCTGTGTTAATGTAACTGCGTCTTCTAAGTTCATTTCAGGTGACAAGTATCACACAGTGTGGGAGAGAATGTTACTTTTAAAAGTAACATGATACATCACTGCAGAACTCCTAATATGTACTACTGTTCAAACGTTTGGGGTCAAGATAAAAAAAATTTATCCTTTATTCAACAAGAATGTATTAAAATGCTCAAACAAACAGTAAGGAAATTTACAATGTTAAAAAATGCTACTCTTTTGAGCTTTCTAATCAAAGAAACCCATATAAAAATTGACCACGGTCTCCAGAAAAGTATTAAGCAGCACAACTGTTTACATCCAACATTGATAATATTAAGAAATGTTTCCTGAGCAGCAAATCGGCATATTAGAATTATTTCTGAAGGATCATGTGACTCTGTAGACTGGTGTAATGATGCTGAAAATTCCGCTTTGTATCACAGGAATAAATTATAATTTAAAATATATCAAAACAGAAAACAGTTATTTTAAATTCTAATCAATATTTCACAATATACTCGTTTTCCATTCACCAATTTTTTAATCAATGATGCAGGCCCCCCCCACCCCCCCCCCCCCCCCCCCCCCCCCCCCCCCCCCCCCCCCCTTGGTGAACTGATTATTGTAGGCCTCATTGATTTGAACGTATACCCCTCTGTTTTTAAGTGAAAAAGAGCATTTGTGAGTCATTTTAACAATGTTCACTACAATCAGGCCTACCATCAGCCAGATTTAATCCAATAAGAGATTTAATCCAATATTTGTTCTAAGCACTTTTTATAGGCCAGTCATTTGTGTCCAGGAACACCACAAGTCTAACAAGATATTAAAAATTCCCCCCCCCCCCCCCCCCCCCCTGACCAGAACATATAGGTTAAATAATATTGTATTGTATCATTTTAGTTGGCTCTTAAATTCTTTTGTCTATTTTATTTCATCAGAATGCACGATTATGGTTAAATGGCGATCGATGGCGAAACAGCCCACATTAAGGAAGCCGAAGAACATTTTGACTCCACCTCGTGCCATTTACCATGAGTACAGATTAATGTTTTGACCATTGAGTTTTGATGTGTACATCTAGTCATAAAAGTGTGATTCTGTCCTAGAAGTCCCACGGAGATGAGATATGTAACTGTAACTGGACGTTTGGCTAATTAATTACCATTTTCCTCCTTTGCTCAGTTCTACAGGACACATGCGCTTTCATCGAGACTCCGGAGAGAAACCGCCTCGTAGTCCACTTGAACAGAAATGTGTGAGCTCAGCACTGGTTACTGGGCTGTAATTGAAGCCATTAGCAGCGCTGCAGTGTAGTAATGGACCCACATGAGTCTTCCTCCCACTAACTGATTCAGTCATTAATCAAAACCTCCTTGACCAGGGTGCGACGCAGCCTCACCATACAGTCCAACAACACCTGCCACGCCACACACGACCTGTGCATGCGGGTTTCCCATTTATTTCTTATTCATTCGGTGAAAATAAAGCAAGCTGTTAGGAAGAGCATTAGCCCCTGCTGGTAGATGCTGTAACTACACCATAAAACATAGTTTCTCTTTGACAGCCATTCAAAAACGGGTTCTTAAAAGTATATTTAAATGTATTGAATGATGGAAATTGGTAATGTAAGACTAAATAACAAATGTTTTAGATTCAAAGAGCCTTGACTATACTGTAAAAGGTTATTTTTTTAAAGTTTAAAGTAATGTTTCAGTGTTTCTACTTAATTTTCACATTTTCAACATCCGTAGAATTATTCGTGAAGTTTACTAGCAGTTTCTGAGTGAAAATTTTTTTTCTTTAGTGTAATGTTATAATTGGGTAATAAAATGCTACGCAAGTGCAGAATATAGCTAGTCTTTTTCATTTGACAGCTTTCTTGTATGGAGATTGATGAGAAGTGACGATGAGAGTCAGCAGTGCTGGAGTGGATTGCTACCGTTATTCGTTTTCGACAAATCTCTGTATACATTAGCAAGAACTCCTGAATATTTTCTCACAAATGCACACAGACAGACACCTCCTGCAAGCATGTCAGTATTGCAGACTTCAGATTCAGTAATGCCCACACCAGATATACCACAATTTCTTTATTTCAGCCCCATTTACAAAACACACACACACTTTAAAAGGCGTGTCTTATGTTCACCACGTCTGCATTTGTTTGATCAAAATACAGTAAAAACCGTAATATTGTGGAATGTTACTACACATTTTTACTACAAAAATAAACCCTGAACTAAACTTTCAAACTGGGGGGTTGCGGTGATGCACAGTAACTCAGGATTTCAGAACTATATCATTCAGAATTCAGAATTAGAACTATATAATTGACATTATATTACACACTATACAGCCACTTCCTATTAAAAAGTCTGCCCAATGTCAAAGCGGTTCTTATTCCTTTGGTGACAATAAAGCCAGCTGTGGAAAACTAGCAGTTAGCCTCTGCTGGTAGATGCTGTAACTACACCATAAAACATATTTGCCCTTTGAGTCATTCAAAAACAGTTTCTATGAAGTCACAAATATATTTAGTGGTTACTAGTGGTTGTCATATACTATAGACCACTGTGGTGCTCCAATACAGGCTCCAATTTGACGTGCAACATGTTCTGATCCCAGTAGCCTTCTCTATATGGATTTTTTCTCTATTGTTTTCCAATAAAAAATTACTAAAATCCTTAAATTATTATTATTTTAAATTAATTAATATTGCATTAATATCATAGTGAAGGAAAAATGAAAATATGCTGAAAATTACTTACAATCAGACCATCCAAGATGTAGGTGAGTTTGTTTGAGTTGTTTCAGATTTGGATAAATGTAGCATTACATCTTTTGCTCACCAATGGATCCTCTGCAGTGAATGGGTGCCGTCAGAATGAGAGTCCAAACAGCTGATAAAAACATCACAATAATACACAATTAATCCACCCCCCCACATCACATCAATTAACATATTGTGAAGCAAAAAGCTGCATATTTGTAATAAACAAATCCATCATTAACACATTTTAGCTTACTACAATACTCTTCCATAATACATAATATTGCTTCCTCAAGTGAATCAGGAGAGAAATATTCACAGATCAAGCACAATTTACAAGTGAAAACAGTCCAAAAAAGTTCTAAACATTAGTTTGTTATTTAATTTGAGAAGAACCTTTAATGATTGGTTTTTTTAAAACATGCAGCCTTTTCACTCACAAGACTCATTACGTGTAGACCTGGAGTGGTGTGGATCTTGTGGATTATTGTGATGTTTTTCAGCTGTTTGGACTTTCCTTCTGACGGCACCCATTCACTGCAAAACATCCATTGGTGAGCAAGTGATGCAATTTCTACAAATCTGTTACAATGTGGAAACAAACTCATCTTGAATGGCTTTAGGGTGAGTACATTTTTGGGTGAACTATTCCTTTAATGCTGTCACAGCGATTGTCAACAGTGCATACCTTACGTGTGCCTCACGAAACACAAAGATATCTTACCAAGCTTACAGACTGCGTTTCCTGTATTGTGCAAATCAAAAGACAGACAAGAAAGGGTGGAGTTGAGTGGAGGAAGAAAGTGCCGCATCACTCCCCACTTCCTATCTCTGTTTTCCATGAGTCGACAGATTGAGGAATGGAAATAGACGAAATTAACCCAAACACACAAAGAGGCGCGTTATTTTTAGAGCGTTTGTAAATCAGCGTGTTAGCCAACACTCTCCGCCCCCTTGACTCCATGATGACATCGAGTGAGAGCTGTCAACAAACTGTTACCAATACCAGCAGAGGCCAGAGGACGAAACTGATGGGCTATTTCCCCAGTTAACCACAGCTTACATCGGGGCTTTCCCGCCGGCCTATTTTTGAGTCCTGAATAAACTGTGAGCTGTATACATTGAATGATGTCTCAATTATTATAGCAGTGCATAAACAGGGTCAACCAAACACTTGCCTACTCGCTGGATTGAACTGATTCACAGTTGCCCCCCCCCCCCCCCCCCCGTCGTAATCCCTGCATCGTTTAGTTGTGACTCACTGGTTGTGATTCAGTCCGGTTGGTGGAGACTCGTACTCCTGATCTAGATCTGTCTGCATTAGCGATGTTTGCTACCACTGCCATACTATTGCTCATACGTAGGGATAGTATGAGCTCATCCTGCATATTTTTTGTCCTGCAGACTTCATTGTTACGGTAAATCAGCTGTGTTGTTGAGGATAAGTTTGCTATTTCTCTTCAAAACAATCAGACTTATAATTTTCACCTTTCAGATGATAAAACAGGTGAAGAAATTCCATAGACTTACATTGAACATTTAATGTCTCGAGTGAGTATGAGAAACAGTTTCTGGTCCCCATTGACAGCCATAGTATTTTTTTTCCATACTCGCCTACAAACAAATAAGTGGCACTTGATTATGTTTTACAAGAAAATACTATTTCAGTCTTTCTCCTTGTTTGGTCTTGGCGGAATAGATCTGCTGCTTCTGCGGCAGAGCAAGTACCAAGACTTGCTGCTGCCAGTACATCCACAGACATGCTGTTGTGAGCATTTAAGAAATACTGCTGCTGCATATATAAAATATGCAATAGACCCCATATATAGCATACATGAAATCACCCTGTAGCAGATCTATACAGGGGGAGCTGGGGAAGGTGGATGGTTTCTGAAATGTACTGCAATCCTTGCAATCTGCTACGGTAAGCACTAGTCAAGTATTGAATGTTAGCATCAAGCCATTGCTGGTTTTTTGCGAAACAGAACCAATCACAGATCTGCGCCAGCCGTGAAATGATTGAGAGTGATTATATCTACATCGAGTTAGAAACCTTCGGGCCCCTGCCCCACTCTAGAGTTTGTGACAGAAGCTTGTCTGTCGCCCTTTGCGACCACACCTGTCGCACTTGCTGTGTATTTGTCGACCCCACACTTTTTGCCCTCCTCTCGACGACTTACGGACGGGGATGATTTGCTTTGGTTCATCGCTCACTTTCTAGATCCTGACTGAGTGTCTGGTAGGCCAGGGCAGTTTGGGTAGGTGTGTTTGGGTGTGTTGTTTTTCTTTTTTTAGTCCACACCAAACGGTTAGTAGATATTATACTATACTGTGGTGGCCAAAATTGTTAGAACACTTGGTATATTTAAGAGGTTTCAGTTGTTTTTTGTTGAATTGGCCATTACAATACCCATTAAACAAACTATTGCCAGAACTACCTGCAACAGAAGGAATCTGCTGGAACATTGAAAACGATGGACTGGCCCCCTCAAAGTCCGGACCTCAACCCCATCGAGCAAATTTGGACATATCCACTTTTTAACCTTTAATATTTGGACAACATTACGACTTACTTCATCTGATATTTGTTGTGCTCAGAGCAACCATCTGCATGTTTTATGAACTTTATTAAATTAAATCATGTTTTGGAGGCAAAAAAAAAAAGGTCAATATTTTCAGATCTGTCATGTGTTCTAACAATATTGGCCACCACTGTATATACCTTAAAAAAATAGTAGGCTACTTGTTACAGAAATAATATACTTTAAATTAATATCCATAAGTGTGAACAGAATGTAATGTTTTTGGACACTTAATTGCATGTTATTTACAATTAAATGAAACTGTATTAGAGTTTGCATGTACATTGAAGGCATTAGTTGAATTGGTGCTTTTTTTGACCCACTTAAGTAGATCTTTATGATTAATGTTATAATTAGTTTTAATTTTATTTAAGTTTATAATTGTTGACTAAATATGGTTTAGGTGTAACTGCTAAATATACTGACTAGCATTTGTTTGTAAACTAAAATATACCGTACTTTAATGTAATTACTATTAAAAACTTGTATGTTTAAAAGCTTAATACAATTTCACATTTAAAATGTGAGATTATTAGTCTTAAGTAGCCTTTTATTTTTATAGTCATCTTATTTGAACAAAAAAATAATATTAATTAAATAAAAGGCTACTTAAGACTAATAATCTCACATTTTAAATGTGAAATTGTATTAAGCTTTTAAACATACAAGTTTTTAATAGTAATTACATTAAAGTACGGTATATTTTAGTTTACAAACAAATGCTAGTCAGTATATTTAGCAGTTACACCTAAACCATATTTAGTCAAATTATAAACTTACATAAATTATAAACTAAATTATAAACTTACATAAAGATCCTACTTAAGTGGGTCAAAAAAACTCTAAGTTCAACTAACTGCCTTCATGTACATGCAACTATAATTCATTTTCATTTAATTGTAAATAACATGCAATGTGTCTGAAAACATTACATTCTGTTCACACTTATGGATATTAATTTAAAGTATATTATTTCTGTAACAAGTAGCCTACTCTTTTTTTAAGGTATATACGTGTGGCCAATTGTTAGAACACCTGACATATCTGAAAATATTGACCTTTTTGCCTCCAAAACATGATTTAATTTAATAAAGTTCATAAAACATGCAGATGGTTGCTCTGAGCACAGCAAATATCAGATGAAGTGAGTTGTGAATCGTTTTTACCAAATATTAAAGTTAAAAGTGGATATGTCCACCAAATTTGTTCGATGGGGTTGAGGTCCGGATTTTGAGGGGCCAGTCCATCATTTTTAATGTTCCAGCAGATTCCTTCCTTCGCAGGTAGTTCTGGCAATAGTTTGTTTAATGGGTATTGTAATGGCCAATTCAACAAAAACAACTGAAACCTCTTAAATATACCAAGTGTTCTAACAATTTTGGCCACCAATGTATATGTTTCTATAACGTTTTGTGGACTAAAAAAAAGTACAGTACATCTTTTGTGTTCTGCTCCGGCAGAAAGTCATACAGTTTCAAATTGCATACCTAATAGAATTGATGTAGTGCTGATTGTGAGAAGAGAGGTGTGTTTGCATGTACACGTGTGTGTGTGTGAAATTGTCAGTTTCTCTCTAATTGAGTGTTATAATGGAGTAAAGTGACCCGGCATTATGAGGTCATGTGACCTCTAGGCCTCTGGACCTGAGAACATGAGGAGATAATGTTCCGCCCCTGCAGATCACGACCCCTGTTTGACCCCACTACAGCCAGGGCATCACACACACACACACACACACACACACACACACACACACACACCTGTACCTGGCCACTACCAGACACTCATCTTCAGATGTAACACATAATCACCAGTCCTTATGTAGAGAAGCCTGAGGCTATGCACTTTCTAAAAAAAAAAATGCTTATGCAACAGTACTCCTGAGCAGAATGAAGGCATGTCTAGTCACATTTTAAACATTTTAACACACAAAAATGGCAAAAAGCAATGCAGTGGTCAAAGACATACAAGTTCTGTCACAAAACTCTAGATGGTGCAGGCCGAGGTTCTAACTCGATGTGATATAATCACATCATCATTCACGTGGCGCAGCTGATTGGTTTCTTTTCGCAAAAGCAGCCAATGAGCTTGCTGCTTAACATTCAAATACTTGACTAGTGCTTACTGTAGCAGTTGCAGTGCACTTCAGAAACCCTCCACCTCCCCAGCTCCACCTGTATAGATCTGCTATGAGGTGATTCATGTATGCTATATTCATGTATGCTATATGGGGGTTATTCATATATGTTATATGTGCAGCATCATACTTCTGCATGCTCCACAGCAGCATGTCTGTTGGCTGTACTTTTTTTTTTTAAACAAAAAAAATGTTTTAGCAGGAACAAGTCTGGGTACTTGCTCTGCTGCAGCAACGTAGCAGATCTATTCCGCCAAGACCAAACAGGAGAAAGACTGAAATAGTATTTTCTTGTAAAACATAATCAAGTGCCACTTATTTGTTTGTAGGCGAGTATGGAAAAAAAATACTATGGCTGTCAATGGGGACCAGAAACTGTTTCTCATACTCACTCGAGACATTAAATGTTCAATGTAAGTCTATGGAATTTCTTCACCTGTTTTATCATCTGAAAGGTGAAAATTATAAGTCTGATTGTTTTGAAGAGAAATAGCAAACTTATCCTCAACAACACAGCTGATTTACCGTAACAATGAAGTCTGCAGGACAAAAAATATGCAGGATGAGCTCATACTATCCCTACGTATGAGCAATAGTATGGCAGTGGTAGCAAACATCGCTAATGCAGACAGATCTAGATCAGGAGTACGAGTCTCCACCAACCGGACTGAATCACAACCAGTGAGTCACAACTAAACTATGCCTGGATTACGACAACGTGACATCAGTTCAATCCAGCGAGTAGGCAAGTGTTTGGTTGACCCTGTTTATGCACTGCTATAATAATTGAGACATCATTCAATGTATACAGCTCACAGTTTATTCAGGACTCAAAAATAGGCCGGCGGGAAAGCCCCGATGTAAGCTGTGGTTAACTGGGGAAATAGCCCATCAGTTTCGTCCTCTGGCCTCTGCTGGTATTGGTAACAGTTTGTTGACAGCTCTCACTCGATGTCATCATGGAGTCAAGGGGGCGGAGAGTGTTGGCTAACACGCTGATTTACAAACGCTCTAAAAATAACGCGCCTCTTTGTGTGTTTGGGTTAATTTCGTCTATTTCCATTCCTCAATCTGTCGACTCATGGAAAACAGAGATAGGAAGTGGGGAGTGATGCGGCACTTTCTTCCTCCACTCAACTCCACCCTTTCTTGTCTGTCTTTTGATTTGCACAATACAGGAAACGCAGTCTGTAAGCTTGGTAAGATATCTTTGTGTTTCGTGAGGCACACGTAAGGTATGCACTGTTGACAATGCGGCTGGACAGCATTAAGGGAATAGTTCACCCAAAATGTACTCACCCAAGCCTTCAAGAGAAGTTTTGTTCCCAATGTAACGATTTTTATAAATGCATCACTTGTTCACCAATTGATCTTTTGCAGTGAATGGGTGCCGTCATAATGAAAGTCCAAACAGCTGATAAAACCATCACAATAAACCACAAGTAATCCACACAACTCCAGTACAACAGTTAACATCTTGTGAAGTGAAAAGCTGCATGTTTGTAAAAAAACAAATCCATTATTAAGGTTCTTCTCAAATTAAAATTCACCAACCTATATGTTTAGAACCGTTTTGGACAGTTTTGGTTTGTAAATGGTGTTTGATCTGTGTATATTTCTCTCCTGATTTAGACGAGACTGGAGGAAGCAATATTATGTATTATGGAAGAGTATTTTAGTAAGCTAAAAATGTCTTAATGATGGGTTTGTTTCTTACAAACACACACAGCTTTTTGCTTCACAATATGTTAATTGATGGACTGGAGTCGTGTGGATTACTTTGTGGATTTTTGTGATGTTTTTATCAGCTTTTTGAGCTCTCATTCTGATGGCACCCATTCACTGCAGAGGATCCATGGATGAGCAAGAGATATAATGCTACGTTTATCCAAATCTGAAACAACTCAAACAAACTCACCTACATCTTGGATGGTCTGATTGTAAGTAATTTTCAGCATATTTTCATTTTTCCTTCACTATGATATTAATGCAATATTAATTAATTTAAAATAATAATAATTTAAGGATTTTAGTAATTTTTTATTGGAAAACAATAGAGAAAAAATCCATATAGAGAAGGCTACTGGGATCAGAACATGTTGCACGTCAAATTGGAGCCTGTATTGGAGCACCACAGTGGTCTATAGTATATGACAACCACTAGTAACCACTAAATATATTTGTGACTTCATAGAAACTGTTTTTGAATGACTCAAAGGGCAAATATGTTTTATGGTGTAGTTACAGCATCTACCGGCAGGGGCTAATGCTATTTCTAATAGCTTGCTTTACGTTCACCAAAAGAATAAGAACCACTTTGATGTTGGGTGGACTTTTTAGCAGTAAGTGGCTGTATAGTGTGTAATATAATGTCAATTATATAGTTCTAATTCTGAATTCTGAATGATATAGTTCTGAAATCCTGAGTTACTGTGCATCACCGCAACCCCCCAGTTTGAAAGTTTAGTTCAGGGTTTATTTTTGTAGTAAAAATGTGTAGTAACATTCACAATAGAGGTTTTTACTGTATTTTTGATTAAATAAATACAGCCTTGGTGAACATAAGACACGCCTTTTAAAGTGTGTGTGTGTTTTGTAAATGGGGCTGAAATAAAGAAATTGTGGTATATCTGGTGTGGGCATTACTGAATCTGAAGCCTGCAATACTGACATGCTTGCAGGAGGTCTCTATCTGTGTGCGTTTGTGTGAAAATATTCAGGAGTTCTTGCTAATGTATACAGAGATTTGTCGAAAACGAATAACGGTAGCAATCCACTCCAGCACTGCTGACTCTCATCGTCACTTCTCATCAATCTCCATACAAGAAAGCTGTCAAATGAAAAAGACTAGCTATATTCTGCACTTGCGTAGCATTTTATTACCCAATTATAACATTACACTAAAGAAAAAAAATTTTCACTCAGAAACTGCTAGTAAATTTCACAATTAATTCTAACGATTGTTGAATAAGTGAAATTATAGAACATGAAACATTATCTTTATACTTTAAAAAAATAACCTTTTACAGTATAGTCAAGGCTCTTTGAATCTAAAACATTTGTTATTTAGTCTTACATTACCAATTTCCATCATTCAATACATTTAAATATACTTTTAAGAACCCGTTTTTGAATGGCTGTCAAAGAGAAACTATGTTTTATGGTGTAGTTACAGCATCTACCAGCAGGGGCTAATGCTCTTCCTAACAGCTTGCTTTATTTTCACCGAATGAATAAGAAATAAATGGGAAACCCGCATGCACAGGTCGTGTGTGGCGTGGCAGGTGTTGTTGGACTGTATGGTGAGGCTGCGTCGCACCCTGGTCAAGGAGGTTTTGATTAATGACTGAATCAGTTAGTGGGAGGAAGACTCATGTGGGTCCATTACTACACTGCAGCGCTGCTAATGGCTTCAATTACAGCCCAGTAACCAGTGCTGAGCTCACACATTTCTGTTCAAGTGGACTACGAGGCGGTTTCTCTCCGGAGTCTCGATGAAAGCGCATGTGTCCTGTAGAACTGAGCAAAGGAGGAAAATGGTAATTAATTAGCCAAACGTCCAGTTACAGTTACATATCTCATCTCCGTGGGACTTCTAGGACAGAATCACACTTTTATGACTAGATGTACACATCAAAACTCAATGGTCAAAACATTAATCTGTACTCATGGTAAATGGCACGAGGTGGAGTCAAAATGTTCTTCGGCTTCCTTAATGTGGGCTGTTTCGCCATCGATCGCCATTTAACCATAATCGTGCATTCTGATGAAATAAAATAGACAAAAGAATTTAAGAGCCAACTAAAATGATACATACAATATTTACCTATATGTTCTGTGTCAATGGGGGGGGGGGGGGGGACTTTTTTCATATCTGTTTAGACTTGTGGTGTTCCTGGACACAAATGACTGGCCTATAAAAAGTGCTTAGAACAAATATTGGATTAAATCTCTTATTGGATTAAATCTGGCTGATGGTAGGCCTGATTGTAGTGAACATTGTTAAAATGACTCACAAATGCTCTTTTTCACTTAAAAACAGAGGTGTATACGCTCAAATCAATGAGGCCTACAATTAATCAGTTCACCAAGGCTGCATTCATTTGATAAAAGTGTGAAAACAGTATTTGAATCTTATTTTAATTTAAAATACTGTTTTCTATTTTATTATATTTTAAAATGTAATTTATTCCCTTGATACAAAGCTGAATTTTCAGCATCATTACTCCAGTCTTCATTGTCACATGCTCCTTCAGAAATCATTATAAAATTCTGATTTGCTGCTCATTAAACATTTATTATTATTATCAATGTTGTGCTGTCAACCTTTGTGCTGCTTAATACTTTTCTGGAGACCGTGGTCAATTTTTATATGGGTTTCTTTGATTAGAAAGCTCAAAAGAGTAGCATTTTTTAACATTGTAAATTTCCTTACTGTTTGTTTGAGCATTTTAATACATTCTTGTTGAATAAAGGATAAATTTTTTTTATCTTGACCCCAAACGTTTGAACAGTAGTACATATTAGGAGTTCTGCAGTGATGTATCATGTTACTTTTAAAAGTAACATTCTCTCCCACACTGTGTGATACTTGTCACCTGAAATGAACTTAGAAGACGCAGTTACATTAACACAGCCAATGGTTCTCAGTCTCCCAGTTCTCCTGGCTTAACAGATCTGAGTCAGTGTGAGTAGGCATGATCTGTGCAGCAGCAGAGAAGTGCTGACTCTGAGATGTGCTGCACTGATTACAGACTGACTTCTCTCGTTTGAAGTACTCACACTTCAAAGACCAGCACTTGACTTTCACTCGGCTCTCATTGTCTTAGCCTATGATGCTCAGCTGCAACTGTGTGCAATTTATATATATATAACCTCACTGAAGTAGTGCGAAGGCACAGAGTTCATGAAGTATATGGACATACAGACACCTGCGTTGACGTTAAGTAATTCGCACTGGGAGCTGGATATTTAGGATATCCAACAAGATTTTGAATTTTGCAATGGTATTAAGGCAGGATAGCTTTAATATATATAATATATAGAATATATTATTATATACACACACTGTGGGACTGGCCTGCGGTCCCACAAGGGGACATATAAAAATAGTAAATGGTGTTTATCTGAAAGTGTAACAATGCAAACTGGTTTTCTGTTAGGGTTAGGGTTAGGGGATAGAAAATAGCGTTTTGTCATTATAAAAGTAATAGGAGTTTATGGAAAGTCCCCACAATTCACAGAACCATAACGTGCAAGTGTGTTGGTGGGTGTTGTGTGTGTGTTTAAAATATTTAAAAGTACATTCCCAATTTTTTATTAGGTTGTCTCTAAAATGTACCTCCTATAAAATACAATATATGAATTTGTATAAATGTATCGTAATAATGAATTAAATAAAATAAATAAAAATCTACATTTATTTCACTTTGTTACCAATTTTTATGGTTTTATTTTCATCATTAGTTTTAGTTAACTAACAACCCTGTTTTAGCATTTTAATATCTAATTACTTTATATCTTTAATAATGTCATATTAATTAAGAGAACACATTAAACATTTGTTCTCTGAACATTAATTTGCCACACCACAAGACTTTAAACTAGGAATTTAAACTAAGAAAAAGAAGGCAAAACAGTGATAGGAAAACACACAGAGGTATATATAAAATGGTTTAATCTTATTTATGTATTTATTTAAAATGCCAAAGAAAACTGAACAGATTGAGGCAGATATAATCCCCTTTTATTTATTTTTAATTCCTATTTTTCATAGCCATATCATATTCAATATTCATATTTATTAAAAACCCGTGTTGGGGAACGTTACTTTTAAAAGTAATGCATTACAATATCGTGTTACTCCCTAAAAAGGTAACTAATTACTTTACATTGTATGGAAAGTAATGCGTTGTGCTACTTTGGCGTTACTTTTTAAATCTGGGCAGGGCTTGCTTGGTTTTTTTAATATAAGTTATATTTTTGGCAACTGTAAAGCCCCTTTCACACCAAAAGTGAAATGAACAAGCTTCAGGCTGAAGGAAATGTAAATTACAGCAGAATACAGGAGAAGAAAGGTCAGCAATAAAAAATAGTAAAATTGGATTAATAAAATAATAAAATGAGATTAAATACATAAATTATATTTGTCTTATTTAACATTTAATTATTGCAAGGTTTGTGTCATATTCCTGAGTTGGCTTACCTGAATCGTTTTTTTTTTTTTTTGTAATAGCTGCAAAATGCGTGTCACATTTATGCTAGAACTACACCATGGGGACCGGAGAGCTGTCAATCAATAAATTGGGAAAAATTAACTTTATTAAAAAGTAAAATTTAAAGTAATGTGTTACTTTACTAGTTACTTGAAAAAGTAATCTGATTACATAACTCGCGTTACTTGTAATGCGTTACCCCCAACACTATTCAAAACAACAATAGTATACTAAACAAAAATAAACATTAATTTAGCTCTTCTTCACATGTACAGTAAGTAGACTTATTTTTAAACAATTATTATGCCATGACACTTCAAAATGAACAGCTGTGCGTCATTTTAAAATAATAGCACCAAATACTTAAACAAAGAGTTCATAATCTTTCAATTCACAACTCGTGTGTTACAGACTCACAGGTAAAGCATCTGAATGAAAGCAGGGCTCCCACACACTCAATGCTGAGAGAGACAGTAAAAATATCCCTCTCTGAGACAACTACACATGCAACGTGTGTGTGTGTGGGCAGCGTGAGTGAGTGAGTGTGTGTGGGTGGGGGGGTGTTTAGGGAGAGTACAAAGCAGTGGGTTGTACGCCCTGTGTTTGAGTCTGAAGGCCAGCATGTAAACGTGTGTATGACGCCTGGTGCCAGCTGGCAGCTCAGGACGCCGGGCCCTACGTGCCCATTTGCCACCTCCGCTTGGCTTGACCCGTGGCCTGTGAAACCCCTGGCACCGACACGGCCATTGAGAAGAATACGGGACGCAGAGGAGGCGTGGGGATTCCCCACCAACACACATCTCTCATGCCCACTGCCGCCCGCATGCCACCCATCGCCAATTGTGTAACAACCAGCTGTCACTGTCCTTTGCGTGACCCACGTTTCTCTTCCAACCCACACACACACACACAGCTGAGGCCGAACGACAGGCATGAAGCGCACCTCTCCCTGTATGCTTGAAGATCAAAGCCCAGGCTGAAATTGAGTTGAGCTCAGCGTCAGGGGAAATGGAGAATCACCATTAGAGCGCTGTGTGTCGAGCGAAGAGTCGGGGAAGTGGAAAATGATCATTAGATGTCTCCACACCCACAGTCAAATGCTCCAAACCCTCCAATTAGATCAATTAGTCAATGAATGTCAGCAGAACATGAGAGATGGGGACCGGTTACAGGCCACACACAAATCAAACTCACGTTATGTAGACGGGACCACCACATGGACGCAGATGCGCTCGGTTATTAGTGGAGTTTGTTCATGCAAGCTTCACTTTTACTAGTCATTTATTTATATAGCGCTTTATACAATTCAGATGTTCTGAAGGCAGCTTCACAGTAATGAACAATTAATGGTATCACTTTAGTTTAGGGACCAATTCTCACTATTAACTTATTTATTTGCATGCATATTACTAGCATAGTGGCTGTTTATTAGTATGTATAAAGCACATATCAATTGCCTTATTCTACATGACCATATTTTAGATAGCTTAATCCTACCCCATCCTACACTTAACAACTACCTTACTAAATATTAATAAGAAGCAAATTAGTTTTAGGCAATAGTTGTAGTAGTTAATATTTAGTTAATATTGAGAATTGTACTTTAAAATAAAGTGTGAGTGGGGGGGTGGGATGCAAGCTGGGGCAATATCGTTAGTCTGGATCCATGGCGCGCTGAATTTGGGCTTTTGGTCACACTTTATTTTAGGTTCCAATTTCCCGCTATTCACAAACTATGCACTACGACTTTTGCTTCAACAAACTCCTAATTTGCTGTTTATTCATAGTTAAGTATGTAGTTGCTAAGTTTATGTACTGTAGAATATGGTCATGCAGAATATGTGCTTTATAAGTACTAATAAACAGCAATTATGCTAGTAATATGCATGCTAATAAACAACAAGTTAATAGTGAGAATTGGTCCCTATATAAGTGATACTGGAGAGTTTAGCCAAGCACTGGCCCAGTTCTATGGGGGTGTTAGAGTGTGCTAAATACCATCAAATGAAAGCAAACGCACCCTTGGTTGAAGATCTGGCAAACTATCCAGTGTGTATTTGTGTTTGCGCTCTGGAGAGCATCAAAAGTTACTATTTACAACATGTTTTTGCAGCGTTGAGCATTGTAGCCAATCACAGACATATGTGTTGATTTCTTGTATGCAATGACCGATTAGAGGTGTGTTAGTTGGTCAGAATTCACTCATCACTGAAATCACCAGAGTTTTTGTTTAGTACAGTAATTTAATTCTGGAACCGTGCCTGGCCAAGCCTCCACAGACAGTGCATGTTCAGAGCGAGATCCAGTTCAAGGACCAAAAACGTGTAATCTACTGAGATCGGGCTATATCAACCAGTAATTTAATTTCCAGCACTTTATGACTGGCTTGAATATAGTTCCACAACTGATAGTTTTTTCTTCTTCTTCTTTACATGTTTCATGTTTGGTGTAGATGAGTCCAAAACAGACATTGCATCGGCATTCAAATCAGCAGCAAGAGTCAAAACTAGTCCACAGTTTAGTAAACATTGGCAACCTCTTTAAGTTATTCTTGATCGTGCTGTATTGACTGCTTTGGTGCGGTGCAATAAGGTAGAATTTTGTTTTGATACTTGTATTCATAAAGACTTTTTGAGAAAGAAATTGTGCATTTGTTTTCTCTAAATGTTAAATGTTGCCCATGTTGGCAGCTAACAGTTGAAATGGGTACTTTAGTCCAAGTTCAAAATATTGGAGAGAATCGTTTCTCCTGCCCCTCCTCCTCAGAGGATATTGGTTGCCAGATTTAGGACAAGAAACATGAACGAATTCAATTGACAAAAGTAGGCAACAAGCCTAAAATTTTAAGTTAATGAGGTGTTTTAATCCATGTTTTAATATTCCTCTGGTCATACAGATTTTTAGATGGATGCCGAGACTTTTTAGGTCAGGTAGAATTTGCGATCTCTGACCCAGTTCGTTTGCTGTCTTCCATGGCTGCAGTATGCTGTGTTTTCTGCAAACTGGCAACCCAGGCTGTCGAAATACTATTGGTTTAACTGGCAGTGGGCGGAGTCACACAGACTAAAACAAAAACAGACATTCCGACACGGAACGCACACTTCAAAGTAGAATAACTGGCTGTAGCATTTTTTATCAGAGAAACAAGTATGTGAACTTAACATGTTTCCTAAATATCTGCAAACACATTATGGTATTTTTTATGCTTTAGTACTGACAAAACAATTACTTACAGCACCTTTAACCCAGAGTTTATAAATGTACAGTGTGAAACGCCATCTTATTCCATTATACACACGAATAACTGTTATCCCCATGTAAATTATGAGCAGAGAGCTTTTGCTTCATGTTTCACACTGCTCATAATTGATCTGGAGTTAACCATTTAGAATGACGCAGGGTTAACTATATTAAGTTGAAATAATCTGTATGTGTGCTATGAACATGACTCATACCTCAAATCATGTGGCTTGTTTGAGAAGGTGTGATATTTTAAGAAATCAGCTGATATTTTTGCCTAGCAGACGAAACTTAAAAAACTTTTACTTTCAACTTGTTTAAAGAAGCCACAACTCTTCTGACTTGAGCCAGTAAGGAACTGCCTTCTAGAACAGCCTAGCAACCACCCACGAGTTTAGAACCATTCATATTTTCTGCAAACATCTAGTTAAATATTTTTTTGACATCACACACAAGTCCTTCTACTCAAAAATGATTAATTATATAATCTCTGGTAGATTGCAGACAAAATCAAAGGAGTATTATTATTGTTAGTATGCATTATGCATGAAGAGGGATTGTAATATCTTCTGATTTAACTTTTTAGGGCTGATACAAAAAGACTGTTGCAGCAATTTGATCAGAATACAATAGATCACAGGAAATGACTGGAGGGGTCCGCTGATGACATCATTTTGGCCTGATCAGAGCCAATGAAAAATACTAATGAGAAAATGATTAGGAAATCAAATTAGACATCAAGATAACAATATATGTTTTGGCAAAGTCAGATGTGATTTCAGACGGGATTAGAACAAGAGCTGGACAAAAATCATTATTTGTTTGCGTATTTTAGTTTTAAATAATGTAATACTACAAATTACTTTTAATAAAACATTTTAAAGAGGCCAATGCTTTGAGTCAAGACTCTTCTGTCATATTAGGATGACTTCCAGTCTGCATCATGTCCTGATCCTGTTAGAGATACTGTGTGTAATAAAGGCCAAACGGTCATAAAACAAAATGGCCTAGCAGTTAGCATGTGCACAAACACATGAAGCTTCAGTGCTCATGTGAGCAAAACAAGTTCAATTCCATCTTACAATGTTTACGCTTGCTTTACAAATCATTTTCTGTCCTCTCCACTTTCTCTGCTATAAAAGAAGCAAAAGTCAAACTGAAAACAAGAGTTAATGGAAATAAGCCTTTGGCTTTATTGTGTTTGTCTATCCTCAACACAGTTTATTTATTGATTTTAAATGTCTGATTGCCTTTTTCTTGTACATTTTTGGAAGAAAAAAAAAAACAATCAATCCAATTAAATAAAAAAATAATCTAAGACAAAACTTTATGAAATTAATTAACTGATTACTGAGCCAATAACAGGGAAACAGAGACATGTCAAGGTTTAGTCATATCTAGAGGACTTTTATTCTTTTCTTTCTCTGCACAGTGAAGGTAAAACACTGAAATCAAAAATCAGACAAAAGCTGTAACTGTAACACTGTATCATAACCACAAGTGACTCTATAAAGATTAAATCAATAAAAGTCATCTCTTACAAGTGAATCTGTGTTTTGCAAATTTCTGTCGATAAACTAGTATTTCTGCTGTGTAATGCTTTGTCAAATTCAATTTTGAATTTTTTAAATGTTTTAATTTTTATAAGTCTGAGTTTTTTTCCTAATTGTTACCCTCAGAATTCATAAATATGAATCTATCTATCTATCTATCTATCTATCTATCTATCTATCTATCTATCTATCTATCTATATATCTATCAGTCATCCATCCATCCATCCATCCATCCATCTTTCCATCCATCCATCCATCCATCCGTCCATCCATCTTTCGTCCATCCATCCATCCATCCATCTTCCATCTATCCATCCATCTTTCCATCCATCCATCCATCCATCCATGCATCCATCCATCCATCATCCATCCATCCATCCATCCATCCATCCTTCCATCCATCCATCCATCCATCCATTTCTTTTTCATCCATCCATCCATCCATCCATTCCTCCATCCATCCATCCATCCATCCAACAATCAATCCATCCATCAAGCAATCCATCCATCCATCCATCCATCCAGCATCTTTCCATCCTCCATCTGCCATCCATCCTCCATCCGTCCCCATCCATCCATACATCCGTCATTCATTCAGCCATCCATCCATCCATCCATCCATCCATCCATCTGTCATCCATCCATCCATCCATCTATCCTTCCATCCATCCATCCATTGTTCTATCCATCCATACATCCACTTATCCATCCAGCCATCCATCCATCCATCATGGCAGAAGTGGAAGGGCAGGTGTATTGTGCTGGATACACACTGTAACACAGTTCCTAAAGCAGACACACCAAATGCATTTACATTTCCCTGATTAAATTGACTCACTTAAGTCCGATAAGCTTTGGAAACTGTCTTGGCCCTCAAAGATCAAACACTTCCTATAATTCATAAGGCCATCTGTACAGGAAGCCACATAGACAGCTGAAACCTACAGAACCTTTCAGTAGGTACAGAGACCAATTGAAAAGCTTAATTAGCAATAAAGAAAACTAGTTCAAGCAGTGGCTGGTACAAGTACTGTATGTGACAAATAGTGTCATTGGACAAATGCGACTTAATGTAATTTACTGTTTTTGTAGCGAGATGTTTGCTGTCATCAGGATATGGTCATCATGTACCGTATAACAAGAGAAGAATCACTCGATTACGTCAGTAATGAAAGCAGGTCACAGTCTCTGTAAGTGTGTGAAGTGTGATTTTTGTTGTTGTTGAGAAAAGCAGTATGATACATATAATAATAATAATAATAATAATAGTCTGTGATGTGCAGAAATGTAACTGGTAAGAATATATTAGTGTGTGTATTTAGTCTTCAGTATTATTGGCACTTCACCTCTTTTATGCGATCAATCATTCAAATATAAATGTTAAATTACAGAGCAATTACATAAAATATAAATTAGAGGCAAACGTCAATGTCTTGCGCTGTGGTACTTGTCATGTCGAGTTAATTACAAGTTATGCTGAATGGCAAGACCGATATTTTCAGGAAAATCAAAAATAGTGGTCACACAGTATGGCAAGTGTGTGTGTATTTTTGTGTTTTAGCATGATTTCAATTGTCTAAAGGATAGCACCCAAAATCTAAACTATGTGAAACTTTTTTTTCTTCTGAAACACACAGCAGAAATTTATCACATGTTCATGCGGCACGTACGTTCCCTAAATTAGTCATCTGGTGTTAAGCTCCAAAAAAGACCATAAAATTCGTACATCATTTTTGTGTATTACTATCTAAGTGAAGGTCTGAATGACTTGCGGTGAGTACATAACCCATACTTTTTTGGTGTGAACTATCCTTTAACAATGCATAACTGTCTGTGTGTGTGTGGGGGGGAAAATTACCCCGTGAGCTGTTCTCCTGTGGGCTGAGGGACAGGCTCTGGCCTTCAGGCTGCTCAAATATAAGGAACTGGTAGCGGTGGAGTCCAGTGCCTTGGGGTGGAGTGGGACGGGTGTATGCTAAAGACAAAGAACAAGCACAAATCCCTTTTAGAGCTCCTACAGAGTATTCATTTAATTGTCACCTACTGGAATCTATTTTCAAATGTTTTATGTCACAGAAAAATAGACTGAAGACTGCTTGTCCACCACATGCTGCAGTAGGGTGTTTTTTGGGTGGTTACTAGAGCACACCCACCCAGCCTCAGATGGCACACCTCTCAGACGGACGCCCAAAGTCTGCTCACTGCTCATCTGATGCACACTTCACATTTATTCTGTATACTTTAATCTGATTGGGTGGTTTTACACAACATTAGGGATTAAGGGCAAATAGGCTTTTAATTAATCCACCCAGAAAACAAAGTACCAGGTTGATACAACAAGCACTTTTAAATAGGAAATACTTGCAGGATTTGCCAAAGTTTAGAGGCATCACATTTTTTTTTTTAATGTTTTTGAAAGTCTCTTATGCTACCAGATTGCATTTTGATCAAAAATGTAGTAAAAACTGTTATATTGTGAAATATTAGTACAATTCAAATAACTGGTTTCTATGTGAATATATTTTAAAATGTATTTTATTCCTGTGATACAAAGCTGAATTTTCAACGTCATTACATAGTTTTTAGTGTCACATGATCCTTCAGAAATCCAATACCGTATTTGGAACATTTCTTTTTTTTGTCTCTCATGATATTTTTGTGAACAGAAGTCCAAGCGTTATTTTGAAAAGAAATCTTTTATAACATGTACAGTCTTTTACTGGTTACTTTTGATACATTCATGCATCTTTACGGACTAAAAGTTAGTATTCTTCTTAAAAAAAGAAAAAAGACAGAAATTCGATCAAAACACCTCTGACAACTTTTTTTTTGTGTCACACACTTTAGAGTTTTAAATTATACATATTGGTTTACTTATCATTCTATTATTGTTGAATGATGGATATACTGCAATCCGCCCCTAAGTGTTATGCAACGCAAACAGCACTGTGATTGGTCCACGGTTAATATGTCCGTTCAAGTCTCTTCGCGTCCGAGTGGGCGGTTCTTGGCCAGAATGAGCTGCAATGTGGATCTGACTTTTTGCCATTTAGTCAAAGGTCTGGCTACACAATACTAAAAGATCCCAAGTTTAATATTTAAGATCAGAGGTTAGATTAACTCCAAATGTGCATATTTACGCAGAAGAAACACTCACCGGATAGTTCAACAGCGCTGACGTCTCCTCTCTGTAGTGCTTCCCCCTGCAGAAAGACACATGAGAGAAACAGAGTGCTTATAAAGTAGACACTGCTGCACATGCACCATTGTCTCATGTTCATTGCTTCTGTAAGAAAACAATGAGAGCCCGGGGACATGTTGTGATTTTCTCCTTCATTCATCACCGAGGGCCACGCAGCTTAACTGCGGCTCAGACCCTCCAGGAGCCTCACCTCACCCGGCTTAAAGGTGTCGATGACGGGATCCACCGTATTTAATATCCTCAGACAAAGCCAATTCCCAGGCAAATTAAGTGAGTGATTGGATTTCAGAATAGCAAATTCCCATATTATTAATTGTATATTAAGTTTCCGTTGCCTAGGAACAGAGATTCACGCTCTGCTTTCTATGAGTTGAGTTGTTTCTCCTCCCCCAAAGGGCTCTCCTATATTTGTCCTGTTTAAACCCATATCCTCAAGCCGCGCAGTTTTCACTGTAAATAGCCCACTGGAATGTTTGCCTAATGGATCTGATTCCTCTGTGCCAAGGCTGTAGATTACTGTAGTTTAGACCGCTATGCTTCCGATAGAAGCTATAAAAGCTATAAAAAGATGGAAAGCACAATGGAATATACTGAGAATGTGCTCAAAACCTATTTTAAATGGGAAGTCCCCGCTGATAAATGCCTAGCATGGTTTGTCAGAGTGTCAGCAGTCTGTTATTGTCAATCAAGCAGACCCTGTCATTGAAACGCACTGCTCTCTATCGCCCCCTCCAGGATTATGGAGGAGACAGGGCTCACCTTTTACTTCAGGCGGGTCAGGGATGCCATAAATTGGGCGTAACACTGTGCTTTTCTGCTGTCATTTCACATCGTAATTCATTAATGTGGGCCAATTAATTAAACATTATGAAATAGTATTTTTTTTTAAAAGCAAACATAAAATTTTAGGTGCTTCAGGTGTCTCATGTGAATAACATACAGTAAAAGATTAGTCAAAAATTATATTTATGTTTTTAAAACTCTATTTAACAAAGTTTGGCTCATTAAGATTTAATGTCAATGCAATTTACTTCTGTATTTTGACATTTACATGTAAAAAAATACAGAAAAATTAGGATATACTAGATTTGATCAACGGACTGGATGGTAAAGTGGTGTCTACATGACAGGTAATTCAAGGTTTACTCATAAGCAGAGTAAGCTATTATAGTTTGATCAAAGATTATGAACACTTCTTTCCCTGCATGCTGCAATAACATGCACTAATGATTCATGCACAGTGAGACCAGACATGTGTTTTGATAAAGTAAACCGCATCAATTTTTATATTATGTTGACTTTAAATATCTCTTACGAGAAAAACTTGGCCAAGAAAAGCAGCAAATAGATATATACATCATAAAAATACTTACATAAATATATAAAATGACATCACATAATTATAGAGTCCACAAATGAACCGAGAGCAATTACATCTCGAGCTTTAAGGATAAGTATGACAGATGTAGTGCAAACCAGGGTTATTACAGGTAACTAGAAAAAAA
>JADLZN010001156.1:0-26124 GCA_018155175.1 Sinocyclocheilus anophthalmus | reverse complement strand
GAAGCCCTTTCTGGGCTAAACTCGGGATCAGAAGCCCTCTCTGGACCAAACTCGGGAAAAGGAGTCCTCTCCGGGCTAAACTCGGGGACTTGGAGCCCTCTCTTGGCTGAACTCGGTGACTGGAACCCTCTCGGGGTTAAGCTCTGGGATTGGAGCCCTCTCTGGGCTAAACTCTGGGACTGGAACCCTCTCTGGGCTAAACTCAGGTACAGGAGCCCTCCGTGGGCTATACTCAGGAACTGGAACCCACACTGGAGCGAGCTCTGGGACTGAAGCCGACACTGGAGCGGACTCAGGGGCTAGGATGAGGGTGGAGAACAGTCCTTTTCTCTTAATCCTCCTCCTTTGGTTATGGGTGAATGGCGTGGTAGGCGGACTTGACAGCGGCGTGGCCGGCGGGCTTGTCTGCTGAGCGGCCGGCGGGCTTGAAGAGGAAAGGCTGCCGTTCTGGGCTGAGGACGATGGTGGAGCTTCGGAGGATACAGGGGTATTTGGGGCGGGGCAGGTGGTCCGAGCTGTTGTTGCGGTATGTGGGGGTTCCTGGCATGGGTTGAGCTGGTGAGATGCGGCGTGCCTCAGAGGGGGCTGGACCACGAGACTGAAACTTTTCCTTCACTTTTTCGACTCCAAATTTGGAATGGTTCAAATAAAGAATGAGATTAATCAGCTCGATCAGGGGAAAAAAAAATCACACGTCGGAAGATCACAGCGAATCATCTCGTTGTCCAGCCCCAGCTGAAAGCACGCGCCAAGAGCGGCGTCGTGCCAGCTCAGCTGGTTAGCAAGCTCGAGGAAATCCATTCCAACCTGACCGCCTGCCGCAAACCCCATAGTTGATCCTCAGCATCATCCTTTTGGGTCTGGAATTCTGTCACGTAACTGCTACTGTGAGGAGCACGGAGCGAGGAATGAGAAGACAAGGAGTAAACTTTACATGAACAGATTTTAATAGACATCCAGTGGAAACCAGGAGCACACACGTAACAGGGAGAGACATTCAATACCAGACAAACAACTCAAAACAGGAAACACTTTAAATACACATGACTAGAGGAGGGACACTCTGAGGAACACCTGAAATCAATAAACATAATCAAACATGAGGGAACACTGGGTCAAGGAGCACATGGGGGAGGAAAACACGAGACATACAGGAACACAAGACTGACAGTAAGCAAGTTAATACACACATTTTTGCTGAAATTCATTGTGCTGTTGTTGTTAATGGGCATGGTTTATTTGCTCTACCTTAGGATTTCAAGTGTCCTGGGACAGGTGAAGGAGTGAGTGGAAGCTGGTGGAGCTACTCAGGGAGGACATCAAACTCCAGAGAGAGACAGAGGAGAGAAGAGCACAGGGAGAGAATGGAGAGACGTTTTTCTCTTCTTGAGAGAATGCTTAACAAATACATTATTAGCCATTCTCTATTAGGCAAGAGAAAAAAGTGGGGAAAAAATGGGTACATTACAATTTTTTTAAATGTCACATTGTCAATGAAACAACCTAATTTCTGTAGTTTATTTTTGTGAATTAAGTTAAAAATGAAATGAATAAGTTGTAATAATTATTAATTTGTGTAGTGTAATTTATTTGTAAATGAGCAAAATATTGTATTTTTGTTTTGCATATTCACATACGTAAAGAGAAGTAATTATGTACATTATTAATTTTTCACAAAACATTCTTCTGTTTATTTGTTTTGTCCTGTAAATATTTTTTTTTACACATTAAAACAAATTGTTCTATACATTACTGAAAGTACTTTTGACAACTATTTACAACATTGCTTAGGTTTAACATCAGAAAAACAACATCAGTTTTGAGCCCAGCCCTGCCTCCATGTGTTCTGGGGTCTTCAGGAGGTGAATCACTTGGTGAATGGCTAGCACCTCCTCAGAGACTCGGAGGACAATGCAGTGACAGTGGAACAAGGCATGTTAAACACTCTGGAGACCACTCTGTATGATGTACCACTGACAGACAGAAGAGAAACACCAGGGTCTGGACTGTGGCACACCACCACTGTTGCCGTTCACTTCTCAGAAGATCCAGCAACACTGTCAGGGTATCCCTGCTCAGCCAAAAAACATTAAAAAACCTGTCCAGTCCTGGCACATTCAGCTTTATCCTGCAGTAAAGGGGTCTGCTCTGATTTAGGGAAAGAAGGAGAAGAGAAACTGTTTAGAGCTATGACAAAGTAATTAGTAGAAGAAATATTGAGGTACTTTAATAAACTACTTGTAGTAACAACCAGTGTTGGGGTAACGCATTAAAAGTTAACCGCGTACGTAAAAACTTTTTTCAAGTAACTAGTAAAGTAACGCATTACTTGTTAATTTACAAGAGAATATCTGAGTTACTTTTTAAAATAAGTAACAAGTTACTTTTTTTTCCAATTTATTGATTGACAGCTCTCCTGTCCCCATGTTGAGAGAAATCAGAAGATGTACTGTAACTGTAGTTCAAAATAAATATGAATATGCATTAATTCATCTCACTCACAAAAAAACTACAACACAGATTCAGTATTCCTGCAAGCCTGCAATAATTAAATGTTAAACAACACAAATATCCTTTATGTATTTAATCCCATTCTATTAACCAATGTCTTTGCTTCTGACCTTCGATGATCCAGTTCAACCATACTAAGCAAAAATTACTCTAGACAGACATTTGTGTGTCTTTTTTTTATTGCTGAAGGGTGTTGAAATTTCTTCTGCATTCTACTGTACGGACTTAAATTTACTTTCCCTTTAGCCTGAGGATTATTCATTTCACTTTTGGTGTTAAAGTTTTTTTTATATTTGCCAAAAATATAACTTTATTATTTTAAAATCAGTCAAGCAAGCCCTGTCCAGATTTAAAAGGTAATGCAAAAGTAACGTAACACATTACTTTCCATAAAAAGTAACTAAGTAACGTAATTAGTTACTTTTTTATGGAGTAACACAATATTGTAATGCATTACTTTTCAAATTAACTTTCCCCAACACTGGTAACAACTAATACCACATTGGGGAAAAACTACTAGTCATATTTAGAACCTTAGCTAAAGGGATAGTTCACCAAAATGAAAAATTTCAAAACCTGGAAAAATTGAGGTGGTAAATGATATTACATAATTATATTTTGGCTGGAAATATCCTTAGTAAAGGATATACTGTGCATACCTTTACTTTACTCTTAATACCTTAAGTATATTAAAGGCATGTACAGTATTGTTCTGACAAAGAATTTGTCAGGATGGTTTTGCATTAATATTACTGCTGCACTACTGTGTATGTTGCATTTTACTTCTGAATATGTTCAAGTTTATTAAATTTACATGATGATGATTGGCAGGATATTTTATCTAATGTGGGTAAGAACATAAGGGAAGCTAGGGGAAAATTCATTCATTACAAAATAGTACATAGATCTATAGTACACCATCTAGACTTTACAGGATGGGGATAGCTGGAAATAATCTCTGTTGGAAATGTAAGGAAGAAGAGGGCACTTATTTACATATGATTTGGGAATGTTCTTTAGTTCAGCCATTCTGGCGTAAAATTCTGAGAATACTTGAAGAGTGGTTGGGCTATAATATACCTGTGGAACCACAATTATGCCTTCTTGGAGATAAATCAGCTGTACCTAATATAGCAAAAAATGCTTTTACCCTTATTAAGATTGGTTGTATCACAGCTGCCAGGACGATCTTGCGCAAAACCCCAGATTTGAAAGATTGGATTCATGGGATGATTGAAATTGCATCATATGAGTGCATGCTGGGGAGACTGCAGAGTGAGGGAGAAATTAAAAAAACATGGGATCATTTTTGGCAGCAAAATGGTGTGATTGATGAGCAGGACTCCTTAACAACTGTCACATTTCCATGTGCTTTTGTTTTATTACATTGATGGTGACTAGTGGCTGAATATGCAATTGTTTGGAAAGGTGAATATTGAATACTGTGGTGATGTACAAAGTTTTGACTGTTGAACAATAAAAAAAAAGTTGAATTATAAAAAAGGTTATTAAATTTTAATTTGCCGACTTCATAACTGTTTGGGTAGGTTTAAATCGACAACATGCTCATGGTTGTAAAAACATTTTTTTTAGTGTTGCTGTCTGATGAGGAAAAAGAAAACTTAGTACTCATATTTGTACAGAAAAGATATTAACAAATGTAATTCCTTACCGTCCCACTACTGATTATTTTGAAAAATGGAAAGTAACAACATTTATGTCAGAATATTAACAAAATTTTGCTAACTATATCAGAGGCTGCATCTGAAGGGGACTCAGATCCGGGCAAACAAGCCTGTCAGCTGTCACAGATACGCTGGACATTGAGCGGTACAATGCTCTTTTTTTTAAACTCGCAGTTTTATTTTTGCAAACATGTTACTAGATCACCATGGTCAAGACAATAAACTATATAACATTGCACCTTTGTAAGATATCAGCGAATGTGAACGCGTGTGTGTTGGGTTTTATAGTTTTTCAAATGTATGATTACATTATTCAAGTAAGAGTTTTGGTTCCTTGCCGCTGTTGCCTCTGGCTTGCTTAGTTGTGGACACTTAATATCCAGTGATATTGTCGACTTGATTGCACAGATACTATTTAAAACTGAACTGAGCTGGACGATGACATCACTGAGTCCAATGATGAACTGCCTTTAACTGAAAATTGAGTGTTTACTATAGTCATTTTGCATTATTGACACGGTTTTCCTATTTAATACTGTGAAGTGCTTTGACACAATCTGTATTGTTAAAAGCACTATATAAATAAAGGTGACTTGACTTGACTTCCAAGCCAATACCTGCATTTAAAGTTGTAATCCAGCAACTAAGGATGCAGCAAACCAGTTTACCTGGCCTCGGTCTTGGCTAAGCTTGAGGAACTTCACCGGTGCAGCCGGGGATGAAACATTCCTACCATCTCCTCCATTGTGATATAAAACATAAAAACAAAAATGAGCAATTCTGGCTCCACCTATCTATGTCAGGATGGCAGCTTTCCTCACGTACCATTGCTATGGACATGAGCGGTAATCAGGAACACCTGGTGGCAGAATTAGGAAATCCTGCAAAGGCGGAGCATCTCACGCACTTCTGAGGCCTGGGCCACAGCTCAGGTGACATGCCACGAAGATGGCAATGGCCGCCGGCTCTGCCCACTTTGGGCTTAAAAAATGCTCTTCAGAAACCTATGGGTGACGTCACGGACACTACATCCATTGTTTTATACAGTCAATGGCTTAAACAAACCAAGCTACTAGCTCCAAAACACAATATATTTGGTTAATATTTTTGAAACTGTGAGCAAGCTAGGGTTTAACAAAAGGTAATTCAGCCAGAACAAGGGAACATTTTCTTCAATTGAACCTAAAATGTCACCCCTGTAGTGGCAAATTCACAATCAAAACACCACACTGTGTTTTTATAGCATCAAATAACTACAACCAAACTCATTAGAAAAACGATCACTGTCCCAAATGTTCAATCTTTATTAAGCAATTTGCACAATTTATACTTTGCTTAGAAAGAAAAGTAACAATCCCGTCCTAGCTGTTGTCATACAGAGGGTGCACAAAGATGAAAACCATTAAAGATACGGTTGATAAATCGGTATCCTTCAGTCTCGAAAGACAATGGAGTATCTGCGCCCGGGTCAGTCTGTTGTGGAATTGCAGTGCCTGCTGTGGCTAAACAGTTCAATACGAGAGCGGCAGAGTCTGTTGCAGTTACTACAGGTGAAGCCTGAGACTGCTTCTGTGGGCACTGACTCTGCTCTCTGCGCTGCCTTTTCTCCTCCCACTGGTCCTCTCTCTTTCCCTCGCTCAGCTTTGTGCTGGTCCTTATGGCGAGCCACCAGCCGACACGGTCTTCGGTAGCAGCTTCCAAGTCTGCAGGATTCAGGCTTCCGGCTTTCAGGTCACGCTTGCAGACGTCTTTGTACCGGAGCACTGGTCTGCCTGTTGGTCGAGCTCGCCATACATGATGTCCTTAGGAATCCAGAGGATTAGGTGCCAGCTTAGGCGTCTTTGTGAAAAGGAGTGCGTGCATGCTGAATGTTTTTGCCTGGGCCACGGTCCTGCCAGGTGATGCCCAGGATCCTCCTCAGGCAGCGCAGATGGAAAGAGTTAAGTCTGCGTTCTTGCCAGGTGTACATAGTCCACATCTCGCTGCCGTAGAGAAGAGTGCTGAGGACATTGGCCTGGTACACTTTCATCTTGGTGTTGGTGGTGAGCATGCTATTGTTCCACACTCTCTTGGTCAGGCGGGCCATCACTATTGATGCCTTGCCGATTCTGGTGTTCAGCTCGTTGTCCAAAAAGAGGTTGCTGGAGATGGTGGAGCCAAGATATGTAAAGTCCTCCACTACCTTGAGGGTGTGATCGCCGATGGAGATGCAGGGAGTGCTGCTGTTATCCTGGCCCAAGAAGTGCGAGCGAAGCTGCTGATGAGACGCTGTAGTGCTTCCTCGGTATGGGCAGTCAGGGCGGCGTCATCAGCAAACAGCATCTCCCTAATCAGGACCCTGCCCACCATGGTCTTTGCGCGCAGACGTGCAAGGTTGAAAAGGTTGCCATCGCTCCTAGTGCGAATGAAGACACCATCTTCTGACTGACTGAAGGCGTGGCACAGCAGCAGAGAGAAGAAGATGCCGAAGAGTGTCGGGGCGAGTACATAACCTTGCTTCACGCAGCTTCGGATCAGGAAAGGTTCTGAGGATAAGCCATCGTACTGGACAGTACATTTACATTTTACATTTACATTTAGTCATTTAGCAGACGCTTTTATCCAAAGCGACTTACATTTGGGGGATACATAAAGCGATTCTTCTTAAAAGAGGCAAACAGACACAAGAAGTGGTTGTAATACCAAGTTATTAGACATTGTTCAATAAGTACAAGCTAGAAAGAGACGGAATAAATAAAAGAGAGGACGTTTTTTTTTTTTTTTTTTTTTTATGATTAAAGTAAATAGCTTCGAAAGAGATGAGTTTTCAGCTGTCGCTTGAAAATTGTCCGGGATTCAGCATTCCGGATAGGGGTGGGAAGATCGTTCCACAAGCCAGGAGTGGTGAACGAGAATGTTTTGGAAAGTTATTTTGAGCCTCTCTGTGATCGTACCACAAGGCGTCGCTCACTAGCGGATCTCAGAATTCTGAAGGGGATGTAAATTCGTAGTAATGAGTGGAAGTAGGCGGGTGCTCTGCCTGTGGCTGTTCTATATGCAAGCAACAATGTCTTGAACTTGATTCGGGCCGCAACCGGTAGCCAGTGAAAGGAGATAAAGAGAGGTGTAACATGGGCTCTTTTGGGCTCGTTGAAGACCAGTCGTGCCGCTGCATTCTGAATCATTTGTAGAGGTTTGATTTTGCTTGATGGGAGTCCAGCCAGAAGAGCATTGCAGTAGTGCAGCCTAGAGATGACAAGGGCCTGGAAAAAAAGGTTGTGCAGCATGCTCCGTTAGGAAGAACCTGATCATTCTGATGTTGTGCAATGCAAACCTGAAAGATCGAGCGGTCTTTGCAATGTGGTCTTTGAAGGTCAGCTGGGTATCAAAAGTTACACCAAGATTTCTGAACGAAGTTGATGGGGTAACTGTAGAAGAAACTAGCTGGATGGTGAAATCATGCTGTAGAGTTGGAGTGGCAGGGAAGACAAGAAGCTCAGTCTTTGCCAGGTTGAGCTGTAAGTGATATTCTTTCATCCATGCCGAGATGTCTGCCAGGCAGCCTGAGATCCGTGTAGCTACCGTTGGATCATATGGTTGAAATGAGAGATAGAGCTGTGTTTCATCAGCATAGCAATGGTAGGAGAAAAAATGTGCCTGTATGATGGGTCCCAGTGAAGTAGTGTATGTGGAGAAGAGGAGGGGCCCAAGAACTGATCCCTGAGGAACCCCAGTGATTTTGGAATCAGCTTTTGCAATCCGCAAGGTTTCTGTGACTGACAGTAGCGCAGTCTCGGTTGAATGGCCACTCCTGAAACCTGACTAGTTGCTATAGTTTGTTGTTCTGTGAAAGAAACAAAGATATCTGGTTGAAAACAACTCTTTCGAGGGTTTTCGCTATGAATGGAAGGAGAGAGACAGGTCTGTAGCTATCTGTAAGTGAAGTGTTTAATGTAGGTTTTTTGATCAGTGGTGTTACCCGAGCCTGCTTGAATGCAGTGGGGAAGGTGCCTGTGAGGAGAGATGTATTGATGATGTGTGTGAGTGTTGGTAAGAGTGTAGGAGAGATTGCTTGGAGGAGGTGTGAGGGGATTGGGTCTAGAGGGCATGTTGTAGGATGGCTGGAGAGCAGAAGTTTTGATACTTCTGTCTCAGTGAGGGGACAGAAGGAGAAGATGAGAGTTTTAGCAGTGGGTGTGGTTGTTTTTGTATAGATTTTTCTTTGAAGTCCTGTGTGTGTGGGGCTGAGAATTGGCTACTGATTGTTCTGGTTTTGTCTGTGAAGAATACAGTACCTTTCATTTCATCGTGAAAGGACGGAAAGGATACGGTAGATAATACAAAGAGAATTCAGTGGAAAATAACAAATATGTAATTTAAACTTGAATGAAGAAAAACAGGAGCAGTGTAGATTTCAATTTATAGACTTTCAATTTCAAGATTTCAATTTCAAGATCGTAATTCCTATCTCAAAAGAAGAGCTAGTCTAGATGCCAGATAAATGTGAAATAATAAAAAGAAAGAACTATAAACTACTATGTCCTTGAAAAACAACTCCATACAAGACAGTATTGTTTAAAAAAACAATTGCAATTTTGTTTACATGCCATATTTCACATATACTCATTTTCTATGGTGACTTAATGAAGTTAATAGGGATTCATATGAAGATAATGGAAATTATGGCTGTAAGAGATCACTAAATCTCATGCCCAAATATTAACATAAATCAGTGCAAATACAATGACAGCACTCATTGCACACAGATATTTTGGCTTTGCAAAACTCTGCAAAAACACTTTGAGTGACTGATCTTTAAACATTTGTAAAGTGTAGCAGCTGTTCTCATTTTCAGACACCATTCGTTGGATCTTCATCAGGAGTTTGGTGACCTGCTCTCTGTCGTTCAGATCTTTGTTGTTCAGTAAGTGAAATCTCCCTCCACACTCCTCTGTTAGTCTTGACAGCTCTGTGTTTTCTCTTATTAGTTGTTCAGGTGGTTCATTTTGAAGCTCATCTCCATGTGTGAACAGGACAAATGTGTGTTTCATGGCATTTTCACCAAACATCTGCTTGAATAAGAACACTGTATCTGCATCTTGCTGACTGAATGTCTGTAAAGGCAGAACCAGAAAGATTGCGTGGATTCCTGGAGAGCAAATGTTCAGCCCTCTCTTCAACTCCACACTCAGATCAATGTCAGTTGAATTAAAGAAGTTTGGAGTGTCAATAACTGTAACTCTTCTGTCTGACACTTCAGCCGTGTGTTTTTGGCATCTGTCAGTAATGGAGGTCAAGCTCCGCCCGGACTGAAACACATTTAGACCCAGTATTGTGTTTCCAGAAGCACTAACTCCTGAACCGGTTTTGCCGATCAGCAGAAGACGAAGATTACGAGTGTTTGACGACAGGTTGACAGTTCGCTCCATCACTGAAAAAACACCAGAAATATTGTCCAAATATTTAAATGTATGATTTTTTCTAATGTTTAGGATACATATTGATACATATTTTACTCTTGAAACAACTTTAAAATAAACAGCAAAATATTCAGCAAAGGCTTGTTAAGTTAAGATCAGCTTGTTGTCATCATGCTGCGGTGCATACTTTCCATAACTTGATCATGTTTTTTTTATTTATTATTATTTGTTTTTTTATTTTTAACAATAGTGACCATGTAATAATTAACTCATTATGTATCCTATGTCTATTTAGATGCGTCGCCTTACCTTATAGTTGTTGGTCCAAATCTTTGCAGCTAATTGCGCCCAGGTTTGTGTGAGCACTGCACGGAGTGACAGCAGTACAATGATGTTGTAAAATTCACATGGGCAAAATGGCTCCGTGTAGGCTACTTTCACTTTTGATTGACTCGCCCCACTTCTGAACACTTTGTTCTGTATATGTCTCAAGAGGATTATTGTGGCATACGTTTTCGTATTTCTTCATAATGAAGAAATCTACATTTACATCAGGCCAGAATGTAGTGTCTCTTGAAGAGAGAGAGAGAGAGAGAGAGAGAATTCACCCGTAAGCCACTATTCTATGACACACACACTATGATTATATTCGTAATGTCTTCGAATGACATATGAAATACATGAATACATGACTGTTCTCTGTTATTTAGCAATAATACAACATCTGCTGTCGTTTCAAATGCAGCTCATTGTGTTCAGTAAATTTCCATTACGCTATTTTCTCCTCTGGTGGGTGGAGCTAATGGCATCCTAAGAGTTTATAAATATGCGATTGTTCAGAAAAGCGAAACTAAACTGAACAGTTCGTGTGTCGGAAGATCAGCATTGCAGTGAGTATTTTTATATCCTTAAAAGCGGTTATAACAATTGTATATTCTAATAGCAGATACAACATTGTAGTTTGACATCATTGTCTTCTTTCTAGTCAGTAATTATGAATAACAGACAGACATTTCAGATCTGATATCATTTCCTCTAGTGTAGAATAATGGTGTCAGGTATTGGCAATGTAAAAGACTACCCAGATCAAATCACAATGATAAAAATCAGTTTCAGAGTTTCACAGTATAGAGATCCAATGACAGAAAAACAGTCAGTAGCTCAGTTTGGAGTAGTAGCAGTTGTTTTGAATCAGTGATTCAAATTAAATACTTTATCAGCTCAGCGTCTTTGTGTTTTTATTTCTGTTCACATTTTCATGTTTAATTCCCTAATTGCAGATAGCGTTTTTTTTCTAACAGTGTCATCTAGTGGTCTTTTTATGAACAACACACAGGCAGGAATGATATTTACTCATTTGTGTGTGTGTGTGTGTGTCGGTGGTGTGTACGGGTTTCTGTTAACACTGTGGGTATCAAATGATCCCACAAGGATAATAAAACCTGACATTTTTGACAATGTGTGGGAAATCTGCGGTCCCCACAAGGGGATTAATTTTTTTTTAATACTAAATGATGTTTATCTGAAAGTGTAACAATGCAAACATGTTTTCTGTAATGGGTAGGTTTAGGTATAGGATTGGGTTAGGGGATAAAAAAATAACGTTTGGTCAGTATAAAAACAAGGTAAGTCTATGGAAAGTCCCCACACTTCACAGAAACAAATATGTGTGTGTGTGTGTGTGTGTGTGTTAGTACAAATGGAAGTGAAAAAAGGAACTGAGGTTGGGGGTGAGGTCCTCAGTTCTTTTTCACGTCATTGGAGCTAAATACACACACACACACACATATTTGTTTCTGTGAATTGTGGTTTTATTTTCTAAATTTTAAGACCTGCTAAGGACCAGATATGTTTTATGATGTCCTGATATGAAAAATAATGGACTTCAATAGGATGTCATATATACATTATTTTCCATATCAGGACATCATAAAAAATATCTGGTCCTTGGCAGGTCTTAAAATTTAGAAAATAATACCTCATATCAAAACATGACATATCACACCTGGTCATAATTTAACAAAAATAAAGCCAAGAGGCAAAAACCATGTGTGACAAAGTTAGAACACCCTTACTGTTAACATAGGAATAAAAAAGGTACAGTAAGTAACGATCAGGCACTGCTAATCAAATGCCTTTGATTAACTGGTCATCAGCAAGTGTGAGCACCTTTACAACAGCAGCAGTTTTGACAGTTTGCTGGTCTGGAGCCTTCAGGTGTGTGTTAACACAATACCAAAGAGGAAATGCATCAGCAATGACCTTAGAGAAGCAGTTGTTGCTGCCATCAATCTGCACTCTAAAAAAATGCTGGGTTAAAAAACAACCCAATTTGGGTTATTTTTAACCCAAGGACTGGGTAAATATAGGACAGAACACATGCTGGGTTATTTTGACCCAGCTAGTTGGTTTAAAGGATTTTACCCAACATGCTGGGTTGTTTTATTTAAGTCAACTATTGTTTCAAAAATTACACTGGCAACAGCAATAATAAAAAGATAAACATTTATTACTAAGCAAGAACACCCATGGACAAAATATAAGAGAAATTTAATTTATTTGGGTGAATACAGCATAGTTTACAATATTACAAATATTTAAACTCGTTTAACAAGCATTTTAGAAATAAAAATGTAACATTTAAAAATAACATTTTAAATCAACTGTATTTAACCATTCTCTGTTATCCCTTTTCATTGAAATAGTGCTGATTCTCATGCCGGTGGGTCGCTGAAATCTGAGCCGGTGAAGGGCTGCTATTCGCTCTTCGCTCTTCGCAGGGGAACTGCGAACTTCAGACCGCCGCCTTGTGTTTCACTCGTAGCTGAAAGATGCCGTGACTGACTCCAAAACCTGCCCATAAACAAACAGTACTGCAATTAGAGAAGATATTTTAACATCAAAGTAAATTAAATTCAGTAGTATAACGATTAAAATCCATTTGTTATGCAAGGCAAAAGGCATTTCCATCATGCAAAAAGACCGCTGCTGATGCAACTGATTGACATCTCGTCCTTGAATGTTGTGTTGCGTAAAATAATATAATTTACAGTACAATAAAGACATTATAAATAAAATGAAAGTGTATACAATGACACAAGGATACAACAATTATCCAAACAGCAATTCGTGAAGAAGGACCACCATCAACGGCGGTGGTGCTGAGAACCGCTCTCTCCTGTAGAGGACGCAAAAAGTCCATGATCGGAGACAAGCTCAACCCAGCGGTTGGGTAGAAAAAAATAACCCAGAATGAAAAATGACGTAGCAGCTTAGATACAGAAAAACTACACAGCACCTGGGTAAAATATTAAAAATAACCCAATAAAATGACCCAACAAGTTGAACCCAGCACCTGGGTAAAAAAACATAAACCAGCAATTTTTTTTCAGAGGTGGGAAGAGTAATACGGCCATTTACAAACAATCATTCCACAGTGAGAACGTTTATTCAGAAGTGGAAGACATTCAAAACAACACCAATCTTCACAGGAGTGGACGTCCCTGGAAATTCACCCCAAGATCAGACCATGTGAGGCTCAGAGAAATGGCAGACTACCCAAGAACTGAAAATTATGACGTTCATGACAGTACAATTAGAAAAATATGGGACAAGTGTGGCATGTCATGAAGGGTTGCCAGAAGAAAGCCTCTTATATCTAAAAAAACATGCATCATGGTTTAGGTTTGCAAAGTTGCATCTGAACAAATCATAAGACTTCTAGAGCAATGTCCTTGGAACAGATGAGACCAAAGTGGAGATGTTTGGCCATAATGCACAGTGCCACGTTTGGTGAAAACCTAAAGAGCATATCAGCACAAACACCTCATCCCAAAAGTCACACATGCTGGTGGAGGGCTGATGATTTTGGTCTTGTTTTGTAGCCACAGGGACCTGGGCACCTCACAGTCATTGAGTCGACCATGAACTCCTCTGTATACCAAAGTATTCAAGAGTCAAATATCATGGACCATCCGTCTGACAGCTAAAGATGGGCCAAAACTGGGTCACTCAACAGCACAATGATCCCAAGAACACCAGCAAATCTACAACAGAATGGATGAAAAGGTAAGAATCTAGGGGTTGCAATAGTCCAGTCAAACTCCAGACCTCATCCTGACTGAAATGCTGTAGTGAGAGCTGTGCATAAACGAATGGCCACAAGCCACAATAAATTGGAGCAACATTGTAAAGAAGAGTGGGCCTAAATTCCTCCAGAATGACGTGAGAGTCTGATAAAGTCATACAGGAATAATTCCTTTAAGTTATTGCTGCTAAAAGTGGATCTACAGGCAAGTGAATCATAGGGTGTCCTAACTTTGTCACCCATAGCTTTTCCATTTTGGCAATTAATTAATAACATTGTGTGCTATGTCATGTTCATATGAGGCTTTATTTTCCAAAGTTTAAGACCTGCCAACGACCACATGTTTTTTTTATTATGTCCTGATACAGAAAACCATGAAATTCAATAAGGTGTCCTATCTTTTTCACATGACTGTATATATAAAGTTGTGGCCAAAAGTTTTGGCAGTGACAAAAATTTTGTGGTTTGCAGCTTAAGCTGTTGTGTTGTTCATTCACATTGTTTCTAGATTATTGTGTAGAGTGATCAGATGCATTTTAAATAATTGCTAAAAGCTTCATTGGCCAAAAAATTTACTTTTCACAAAAAAACAAATTTCACTATTTTTTGATCCTGACACAAAATGACCAGCTAACATTAATTATCTAATCATATCAGCAGCACATGTGAAAGTGCGAATGAGTACTAGTCAGGTTAATCAATATCATACTAATTAGATTGTAAGAGCATACTGATTGCTATAAAAAGAGGGAAGAAGCGCTTCCAATCATTGTGTTCTTGTTAGCAATGGTTACCTCCAAAGAAACACGTGCAGCCATCATCGCTTTGCATCAAAATGGCCTCACACGCGAGGAAATTGCTACAAAGAATATTTCACCTGAAAGAACCATTTACCGGATCATCAAGAACTTCAAGGAGAGAGGTTGGACTGCAGTGAAGATGTCTTCAGGATGTCCCAGAGTGTCCAGCAAGCGCCAGGACCGTCTCCTCCTGAGGAGTCAGCTACAGAATCGTGTCACCAGCAGTGCAGCGCTTGCTCAGGAATGGTCGGGGTAGGTTGGTGTGAGAGCATGCTGCACACACAGTGAGGCAAGACTTTTGCCAACGGCCTGGTGTCAAGGAAGGAAAAAAGGCAGCAAAGAAGTCACTTCTCTCCAAGAAAAACGTCAAGGACAGACTGAAATTCTGCAGGAAGTACAAGGATTGGACAGCAGAAGACTGGTGCAAAGTTATTTTCTCTGATGAAGCTCCCTTCCGACTGTTTGGGAAATCTGGAAAATCGATTGTTCGGAGAAGAAAAGGTGAACGCTACCATGAGTCCTGTGTTGTGCCAACAGTGAAGCATCCTGAGACCATCCATGTGTGGGGTTGCTTTTCAACCAAGGGAGTGGGCTCTCATAATTCTGCCCCAAAACACTGCCATGAATAAAGAATGGTATCAAAAACGCCCTGCAAGAGCGACTTCTTCCAACGATCCATGAGCAATTTGGTGATGATCCGTGCATTTTCCAGCATGATGGAGCACCATGTCACAAAGCAAGAGTGATAAAGAAGTGGCTCGAATATCATTACATTGAAATTCTGGATCCGTGGCCAGGCAACTTCCCAGATCTCAATCCCATAGAGAACCTGTGGTCAGTCCTCAAAAGGCGAGTGGACAAACAGAAGCCCACAAATTGTGATCAACTAATAAGGCAAGAATGGATCGCCAACAGTTAGGATTTGGCCCAGAAGCTAATATCCAACAAGCCAGAGCGAACTGCAGAGGTTATGAACAACAAGGGTCAACACTGTAAATATTGACTCATTATATTTTTTGCCAATAAAAGCCTTTAAAACTTATGATATGCATATCATTGTTTTTCAGTATACCATAGAAACACGTGGAAAAATAATCTACAAATACTGAAGCATATGGATGTAACGATTCACTCAAGTACGATTCGATTCACGATTTTGATTTCACAATTCGATTCAGGATTTTTTTAACAAAATTAGATTTAAGACAAATTATAAATAAAATGTGTTATTTTATTATTGCTTGGACAAAATGTTGTACGTTTCTTTGTGAAATTGAAATATAACACTATAATAATATACTGATATAGCACTTGCATATTATTGCTATTTTGTTGATTCTGATTGCTTCCATCGTCCTCATTTGTAAGTCGCTTTGGATAAAAGTGTCTGCTAAATAACTAAATTTAAATATAATGTAAATAACAAACTAAATTAAAATTTTAAAACAAGCCCAAATCAAATAAATAAGTAACACAAATAAAATAAATCTCTAAACAAACTAAGGCTTTGTCTGTGCTATTTCCTTTTAAAATTAGAGGCAACCACAGCATTTTAACATGACAAAACAAAGAGCTAAATACATGCAACTGAGCGTTTTAATTCTAAGTAGTGTATAATTCGAAATCTGTGAAGCAAAAACAGAATGATTTGCTTCAGTTTTTTAAAACTATGCATAAAAAATAAGTCTGCCTGAAACAAACAGCAGATGCTCTGAATGAGACGCATATTCACTCTCTGCCAGTAGGTGGCGCTTAAAGCGTTTTCTTGGTTTTCGCTGTAAACAAAGCAGTGCTGCACTTATGAATTTTAATATGCATTATACAGAGGCAAGATGAAAATAAAAACATACCATCTAACCTTTTCTAAAGACAGTAAGTTCCCCTCATTTACAGCGTGTCAAAAATTAGAATGTTGTGGAAAAGTTCATTTATTTCAGTACTTCAACTCCAAATTGTGAAACTGTGTATTAAATAAATTCAATGACACAGACTGAAGTAGTGTAAGTCTTTGGTTCTTTAAATTGTGATTTTGGGTCACATTTAACAAACCCACCAATTCACCATCTCAACAAATCAGAATACTTCATAAGACAAATAAAAAAAAAACATTTTTAGTGAATTGTTGGCCATCTGGAATGTATGTTCATTTACTGTACATGTACTTGGTACTTGTAGGGGCTCCTTTTGCTTTATTACTGCCTCAATTTGGTGTGGCATGGAGTTGATCAGTTTGTGGTACCGCTGAGGTGGTATGGAAGCCCAGGTTCTTTGACAGTGGCCTTCAGTCATCTGCATTTTTTTTGCGCTCTTGTTTCTCATTTTCACAGATTCTCTATGGGGTCGGTTGGTGCGTTGGGCAGTCAGCAACCAACACAAGGTCACTTAACCAACTCTTTGGCCCCAGTTTGGGCATGTGCCAAATCCTACTGGAAAATGAAATCAGCATCTTCAAGAAGCTGGTCAGTAGAAGGAAGCATGAAGTGATCCAAAATTTCTTGGTAAACGGGCGCAGTGACTTTGGTTTTCAAAAAACAAAATGAACTAACACCAGCAGATGACATTGCAACCCAAATCATCACAGACTCTGGAAACTTAACACTGGACTTCAAGCAACTTGGGTTATGAGCTTCTCCACCCTTCCTCCAGGCTCTAGGACCTTGGTTTACAAATGAAATAAAAAACTTGCTCTCATATGAAAAGAGGACTTGGACCACTGGGCAACAGCGATCACGGCTTCCCTTCCTATTCACTTACGTCTCCTCTTTTAGAAGTCCGAGGGGTAAGGCATGCTTTGCTAGACGTTCGTGTCGGGGTGTTCGTTCACGAGACCGTGCGCCCCTGTACAATCAAGGGACGGATATATCGGTATGAACTGTAGCCAAATTCCTGACAGTCTGGGTTTTTTTTTTTTTTTTTTCTTTCTTGCTTTCCTGTTTGGTTTTGGGTTTCTGATGCCTTTGGACCCCAGCCTCAGACCATTCCTTGTGAAGTTCACTCAAATTCTTGAATCAATTTTGCTTAAACCTCATAAGGCTGCGGTTCTCTCGGTTGGTTGTGCACTTTTTCCTTCCACTCAACTTTCTCTTCCACTCAAGCTTCCCTTTTCTGTTAACGTGCTTGGATACCAGCACTCTGTGAACAGCCAGCTTCTATGGCAATTCATGTTTGTGGCTTACCCTCCTTGTGAAAGGGTGTCAATGATTGTCTTCTGGACAACTGTCAGATCAACAGTCTTCACCATGATTGTGTAGCCTAGTAAACCAAACCGAGAGACCATTTTGAAGACTCAGGAAAACTTTGCAGGTGTTTTGAGCTGATTAGATGATTGGCATGTCACCATATTCTAATTTGTTGAGATTGTGAATTGGTGGGTTTCTGTTAAATGTGAGCCAAAATCATCACAATTAAAAGAACCAAAAGACTTAAACTACTTCAGTCTGGTGTTGAATTTATTTAATAGAGTTTCACAATTTGAGTTGAATTAAATTAGAAATAAATGAACTTTTTCCAAGACACTTATAATGTATTGAGATGCACGCTGTACATCAGATAAACTCCTACCCCTAAATGTAAATCACGATGGTTTAGCATATCAACCGATTGAATGTCCAATATTTGAATCGATTTTAAACGAGCTCGCGTTTAAATGTTACATACCTATCTGAAGCAGCAGACTTTGTAAAACACAAAATTTATGTCACTGCCAAAAACTTTTGGCAGGAATGTGTAATATATATATATATATATACATACATAGTTTTTTTAAGGTTTTTAAGGTATTGGAGTGCAGCTGAGAACAAAACAACAGAGGACAATGGTATAAAATCATTAATTCAGGCATTTTTCTAAAATGTCTAAAATTACCGACATATTATAATACTTTATTATGAATGTGTCTGATAATCATATAATCTCATATAGGCTGATAATCTGCATCACAGAGGATTTCCGCTCAACAATCTACCTTCAAATAGTACAGGTGATCTTAACCAACAATCATAATTTTAATCTTATATTGTCTACAGAGACACACACAACATGATCACACATAAAATATAAATAATATGCAGATTGTTGTTCTAAAGATGTATTTTTCTCTCTTCCTGTTGAAACATGTAGGAGCACGACTGCAGAACATTGGCAACATTAATATTGTCCTTCTGGGGAAAACCGGAGTTGGGAAAAGCTCAACAGGAAACACAATACTTGGAAAAAACATTTTTAAATGTAAAAAAAGTCTGAAATCTGTAACACAGTCTTGTGAATGTGGAGAATCGGTTGTTGAAGGCAGACATGTATCTGTAGTTGACACTCCTGGGTTTTTTGACACAACACTTCCAGAGGAGAAGCTGGCAGAGGAGCTGGCACAGAGTGTGTTTCTGTCTACACCAGGACCTCATGCCTTCTTATTTGTACTACCTACAGATAGATTCACAGAGCAGGAGGAAGAGGTATGCAAAGAAATTAAAATGATGTTTGGTCAAGATGTATTGAAATATCTTATACTGCTCTTCACACATGGGGATGATATTGAGCTCGAGACATTTGAGTCAGAGGTAAATGAGCATGAAATGTTAAAAAAAATTGTTAAGAGCTGTCAGGGGTATCATATCTTCAACAACAAAGATCAAACTAACAGAGAGCAGGTGAATGATCTACTGCAGAAGATTGACATAATGACAGAGCAGAATGAAGGAAAACATTACAGTAATGAGATATATGAGGAGGCAAAGAGAACTAAACAAGAGGAAGAACAGAGAAAGAAAGATCAAGATATATGCAGGTGCTTTGGCTGTCGCTGTCAATGTGCATTTAAGCGTTTCTGGCAAAATTGTAAGGAATTTTTCCAAGATGTTGCATACAAAATCCATAGAAAAAGAAATAAACAATACAGACAGTTGTAGTTATCCCAGTAAGAAATCATGCTTTATTTACACAATGTAATTAGAATTTATTTATGTTTTTGATCCATCACACCTTATAACGTTTTGCTGCTTATTTTTTGTAACAATAATCAGATTCTGTCTTTGTCTTTTTTATTTTATTTTTTTCATATATGATCAAATCATTGTATGATACAAAGTTTCAGAAATGTAATGGGTTAGTTGAAACGAAAAGAAAGTTTGTGTTTTGTTCAAGTTCATCTTTAAAAGCTCTGCTGTCTAAGTTAAGTACTATCAGCACTTCCTGCTGTTGTTGTCATGCTACAGTTGGCACATTATGCCAGTGTGTAATGGAGAAGGGTTGCTTTACATTGTGAGAAAGATGTTCTTCAGTGTGAGATCTGCATACTGTTAACTATACAGTGGATCAACACAATTTCTGCCATGCTGTTAAAATCTAGAAATAACATCATTAAATTATTGGAGATAAAACTGGTTTCTTAGTGAAAAGGTTGAGGAAAAACTATATAAAGAGTGGGCAGACACTATAGATTCTCTGCAGAGTTTCTCTGCTTCATTATCTCTGATAATAAAGTCTATCCTCTGGCATCAACAACTCAAGACTTCGAGAGTGATTTCTCACAGAAGCAGCAGAAGCTAACACAGAAGAAGCAGATTTCCTCAACAATAAATCAACAATAAATCAGTTTCAAAGTTTTTTTTTTTGTTTTTTTTTACTAATAAACACATTTAAGCATTTATGTAAGTGAAGCAGAAGAGACCAGAGCCTTACAAATACAAAGTGTCAGGGGTGTGGACTCGAGTCGCATGACTTGGACTTGACTCGGGCTCGAGTCCCAAATTTGATGACTTGTGACTCGACTCGACATAATTAAAGAAGACTTACGACTCGACTTAGACTTCGACAGCAATGACTCAAGACTCTTGGACTTGAGCCCTGTGACTCGGAAAGACTTTATGATCAGATCAGAGTCGTTATCACTCTAGATGCATCCCTGCAGCGTACTTACGCTTGACTAGTAATAAGCCAGAGACTGTGTTCAGGGAGTGCTGGCTGGACATGAAGCCTAGGCTAGTATAAATTAATAGCATTACCTATGACAAAAGAACCGAGATAAGAAAATGATTCGTGATTCGTGTAGTGACTATCTCTGCTCGTGACAGCGCTGCCCTGTCCGTTTGACCGCAGCCCAGCGGAGCGGATCACTGGTGCTCGCCTCATCATCACCGTGCCCGCTGCTGTTAAATGCTAAACATAATTCTCACGTCTTTTGTTTGGGCAAGCATCAATAATGATCCATTAAAATATAATTTGAATAAGGGTTTCTTTCACCAAATAAGCATTTTATATGTTACTAAAATATACCTACTCAATTTTTCTCTCTCTTCACCAGGCACATACTTTCATTTCTTTTGGGATAAATGAATGCATTCACGTGTTGTAAATCCAGTCTGTATAGTGCACTAAGCCCTTAAATTTAGCGATCAACTATGCACATTATAAACTTAACATTTAACATAACATTCAACAACACTTTAACATTTCGTTACATATATTTGAGAATCTGAATGTCTAATATTTTGACATTTTTTTCTATAAAATGATTGTCTTTTTTACTTTTAGTTAAAAAGGATGGTAGCAAAGCATTTTTAAATGACTGTTTTCTTGAGTTCATCTGCATGTTTCCTCTTTTACTTGTAAAGTGTGGTATGGTAGCAGTTATTTCTTTTTTAACAGAAAGCGTTTTTAAATGTGTTTCATTGAGGTTCCAAATAATGGCTCAGTGGCTTAGTTATAATACCTAGAAGCATATATTCTTATGCACACATGCAAAGTCTGTTGCAGTTGTTATTTCTATGAAAGTATTTTGTCTTTGCTATTCTGTTACTTTTTTCACTGCTTGTCCTATTTTGGCAAAATCTCTAAATTGAACTTGAGTAGTTTTACTGAGGGCACCCATCTCACATGAAATCGAACTGCTATGTCAAACATATTCTACCTGTGTTCCTGATATAAATGACTATAAATTTGATATGGTAAATAATACTGAGACACTAATTTGGGCAAAGAGCACTAATACGTGTTTAAGACTTGCATCTTAAAGCGGAGGGAAAGTGGTGGTGGGGGGGGTGGGAAAAAAGGGGTTGGGTAAGGGTTGGGGGATGGTGGGGGTACGTCAACTCGCTTGGACTGGCTTGTCTTGACCTAGAAACTTAACTTGGGACTTTCTTTTCTTTGACCGGGATTTGCCTCTAACTAGACTTGTGACTTGCAAAACAATGACTTGGTCCCACCTCTGCAAAGTTTTGTCTCTTTGTAAATGATTATATTACTATATCAAAAGTAAGAGTCGACACAAAGAGCAGATCAATTTAAAATCTCATTCAGTAACACTGCACTCACACATGTGCTAATTCACACATTCTATGCATTTCTGTTTTCTGTCTTTCTATTGTTAACATTTCTATCCATATTTTTCATTCTGCCCTCTGTAGTGTTGCTTTCGTCAATGAAAATTATGACTATATCGTCGTCAACGAACCTTTATCACGTGACGAAAGCGAGACGAGATGAGACGAAAATGCTGGTCTTGTGACGATGACTATAATTAAATGTATAATGAAATATTGTTGACGAATAAAAACGAGACTAAATGTGGTTTACAAAATAAAAACTATACTAAAATGTCTCTTCATTTTCGTTGACCAAAACGAGATGAAACGAAATGTTATAAAGTTATTTCGTCTCGTTTAGTCGCGTTATTATTATTATTTGGCAGTATTTCTGTTTCCTGTGTCTCGCATCAGGGGCTGCATCAGGTCGCACTGCACAGACTCAGGCGGCGTCACTTCCTCAAGCCCCACTCGCGACATTATTTAGAGCAGTGTTTCCCAACCGGGGTCTGTCGAGATCAGGGGTGCCGTGTAAAAAAATCCTTTTTTAATATTTTTAAATTGCTAAAATGTTCAAAAAAGCAGCTATTATATAATATCCATTTCTAATGTCGCCAATAATTAGAGAAGCACCGCAATTCCGGCTGCCGCTCTGCGTATTATCCCGCTCTATGCGTGTGTGTATGGCAAGCCGTTTTAGCTTAAAATATCCCCAGTGTTACTCGTAATTGCATTTTTACTAGTAACAATTCAATTAGAGAGCTCTGTAATTGGAATTTTTACTAGTAATAACTGAATTAGAGAGCTCTTTAATTCAGTTCTTACTAGTAACAATTTCAATTAGAGAGCTCTACAATTGAATTTTTACTAGTAAGTATTACAATTAGAGAGCTCTATAATTTAATTTTTACTAGTAAAAAAACATTAATGATATGTTTAATTGCAGAGCTTTGTAACTGAATTAGAAAGCTCTTTAATTCAGTTCTTACATGTAACAATTGAATTAGAGAGCTCTCTAAATGGAATTCTTACTAGTAAAAACTGAATCAGAGAGCTCTTTATTTGGAATTCTTACTAGTAAAAACTGAATTAGAGAGCTCTTTAATTGGAGTTGTTACTAGTAAGAATTGAATTAGAGAGCTCTGCAATTGCATTGTTACTAGTAATAATTAAATTAGAGAGCTCTCTAATTGTAATTCTTACTAGTAAGGATTGAACTGTAGAGCTCTCAAATTGAATTCTTACTAGTAAGAATGTAATTGCAGAGCTCTCTAATTCAGTTAGAGAGCTCTATAATTCAATTGTTACTAGTAAGAACTGAATTAGAGAGCTCTCTAATTGTAATCCTTATGGCAAGCCGTTTTAGCTTAAAATATTCCCAGCGTTACTCGTCGTAATTGCATTTTTACTAGTAACAATTCAATTAGAGAGCTCTACAATTTAATTTTTACTAGTAACAATTCAATTAGAGAGCTCTCTAAATCAATTCTTACAAGTAACAATTATAATTAGAGAGCTCTACAATTCAATTATAGAGCTCTGGCAACTCATTCTTACTAGTAAGAATTCCAATTAGAGAGCTCTCTAAATCAATTCTTACTGGTAACAATTATAATTAGAGAGCTCTCTAATTTAATTAGAGAGCTCTGCAACTGCATTCTTACTATAAGAATTGAATTAGAGAGCTCTCTAATTGAATTAGAGATATCTGCAATTGCATTGTTACTGGTAAGAATTAAATTAGAGAGCTCTACAATTAAATTCTTACTAGTAAGAATTACAATTACAGAGCTCTTTAATGCAATTTTTACTAGTAACAATTTAATTAGAGAGCTCTCTAATTGAATTAGAGAGCTCTGCAATTGCATTGTTACTGGTAAGAATTAAATTAGAGATCTCTACAATTAAATTCTTACTAGTAAAAATGCCAGTTAGAGAGCTCTCTAATTCAGTGCTTACTAGTAAAAATGTAATTACAAAGCTCTCTAATTTAATTCTTACTAGTAAAAATGCAATTACAGAGCTCTCAATTAAATTCTTACTAGTAAAACTTGTATTCATTAGATGCAAAAACATTAGATTGGACTACACCCATTTGCCTTTCCAATTCCCGCCTGTGGTGATACACTTCAAAATAAAAGCCCCATAAGCATGAGTTGATAGCATTGTCATTGTGTCAGAATGACCATAAGAGTGAGATGACAGTTTTAATATTTAATCACTTCATTAATTCACACCTTTATATTATTATTAATATTGTTATTTCTTTATTTCAGACCCTTAGGTCCATATCACAAAAAATAAAATAAAGAGTTGCCTATAGTCTTGATAATACTCTACCAGACAATTTTTTTTGTCATTTTGGTGTTTATTATGCACTGTAACGTGCATGCAGAATTTGAGCTAGTACATATTATAGGCTAATTAATAGGTTAATTGTCACTCTTAACAAAATGTGTTTTAAAATATATTTCTTTCTTTTTTTGTCAGACATTAGGGGGAAAAATTCAATTGCGACATTATTTTGGTGTATTTTTTTCAATAAGTTTAATTAGGCGATATTTTGCTGAGTGTATTTTTGTGTTGGAACTGGGGCTGGTTTTGGCCAGTAGGTGGCAGAACGACTTTGTCTTACTGAGTGATTCATTTAAAAACACAGATTAATGCAAGTACCAAACATGTCTCTCGGAGACGCGCAAAAGTTCTTTTCCGTCTTTGTTTGGAACTATTTGTGTTGGTGAAACAAAAACAGACAATATTGTATCCAAAATGTAACTCACTTGAATTAATTTCTTGGTTGTTGAACTGTATAAATGTCAATATCACATTTGCGATCACGCTCGTGTGCTAATATTCAGGAAAATGGCACTCTTGCTTGTGTGACATTACTTAAATATATCAGATGTTATAAATATAAAAATCAAATACTATATTTTTGCCCTCATAACTATAGTGTCATTCTAACTGCATTCTAAGAGGCTTCATCATGCAGTAAATGCTTCTGTTAACTTAACAGTGCAGGACCCAGCCTCAGCATTATTGTGTGAGTGGATAATGCGAACAAGGACCTTACAAAGCTTAACAAAAACAGTTATTTTACAACCAATAATTAAATATGCATATTGCTGAGAATACATTTATATGCATGTAGTGTGAATTCACCTTTAAAAATAACTTACAGTAGCTATAGACTACCTATATTTCTTCTCTGTAAAGCGTAATCATTTTATAATGATTTTAATCAATATATAATAATACTTAATAGATCATTAGAGCCTCAGCGCTGCTATTCGTCATTAAATGCTGCTTGACTGAACAAGCTGCATTGAGTCCCCAAGTTACAACTACAAAAATATATATATTAGTAAATAACATTAACAAATGTTTTTAAGTAATGATAAATGTTATATTTATGTAATGTCAATGTAATTAGACAGATTTTGAGATTTATTGTATTAAACATGGTTTCAAATAAATTGGAAAAAAGAAGAACATTTCAATGCACAAACGTTTTTTTATTGTTCACCAAAAAAAATGGTAGCACGACAATGCATTAAACTTGTCAGCCACAAGACAAGTAAAAATAAGCTTTTAAACAGCTTACTAACAATAGTAACTATTTTGTAGAAGAAACATGAACACAGTATTCAACAATATATGCTATATCCCTTGTGATTGCCTGGATATGCATTAAAAAATGGGCATGCATTAAAATGGAGGTTTTAACTTGGCTGAAGAATTGTGCAAACACACATTAACTGAGCACTAACAGCACTAATACTCTTGACAAACACACTTAGGCCCTGTCCCCATGGAGATGCGTTTAGCTGTATACGCATACATTTTGTATTGTATAAGGCGTTTTGGGAGAGTGAAACCGATATTTTTTGTTAAACCGGGTCCCAGAGAGGATAAATCTGAAAACGCCGCCCTTGTGTTTTCATGTGGACAGCGAATCCGTATATTTTCTGAAACGATGACGTCATCAGCCCACCTCTCGCCCCTAGTCAGACACCGCTACGTCACGTAACAGCAACAAAAACATGAACAAACACTGCACGATTGTCTTTTTATTAACTAACATTGACACAGATTAATAAATGTATTGTTCCATGTTCGTTTGTATACCGCGCGCAAGGTTTATGCGCATAGTCCAAGTCGTCTTCTCTCTCATGAGAAGTACCTGTTGGATGAACTGGAATGTGTTCTTCATAGATTTAGGGTAGTTGAGATGCAGTGCGTAAGTCAGATGCAGTGCATAAGCAAGTCCATACAGAATGCACATAGCTTTTGGCAAGTCGTCAATATTGTCCATCACAACTTCTCCTTCAATGATGATCTTCA
>JADLZN010001155.1:0-11302 GCA_018155175.1 Sinocyclocheilus anophthalmus | reverse complement strand
ACACACAGCCCTTGCTGGGCATCCTCATCATTTCCTCCAGTGAGAACGCTGTGGAGATCGGTGAAGGCCACTTCCCCATCATCCTCCTCCACCTCCTTTTCTTCGTCCTCCTCAGATTCGACTTGTTGGTATTCCTTAAAAGCTTTAATGAAGTTGCTGCCATTGTCGGTCACACATGCTGTCACCCTTTTTTGTTTTTCAGCAGTTAATCCATACTGGGAAAAAATATCCTCGAGTTCAGATGCAATTGCATCATATGTGTGCCTACCTCTGAACCTACGACAAGCGATAGCAGCCTTCTTCCGTTGCAGTGTCTCCGAATCAATCCAATGGACCGTCACCCCTAAAAAGCTCTTGTTGTAGGCAGTCCAAATGTCTGCAGTTGTTGACACGAACTGCTGTTCATCAATTGTTTTCTTTAGCTCAATTTCCATGGCAGTATAGTTCCTATCCAGTTCTTTGGCAAACGTTGTTCTGCATGGCAGTACATGCTGAAAAATAAGTAAAATACACAGATATTAAAACTCCAGTTCATGATCATGCTATGCTAAATCCCACATATGCATATTTTTATTGTCTGTTCCAATCGGATGCAAGAGCATACATTCACATTATGCTTCTGTATATAGGTCTGTTGATGGCTATAACATTTTGACTATGCATTTTGACCCAGTGACCCAGTCCCCAACCCTGTTTCTGGAGATCTACCTTTCTGCAAAGTTCAGCACCAACCCTGAGCAAACACAATTGAACCAACTAATTAGGATCTGAAGGAGCAATGATAATTAACAGGGATGTGAACAGGGTTGGAAATGAACTCTGCAGGAAGGTAGATCTCAGGAATTAATCCATTGCAGATCTATATGAAGTACATAGGGATGGTCATTATTTCAAATCATGTATTTGAAATACAAAATACAATGTGTATTTCAAATACATTTAATCTTTGGCATTTTGTAATTTCAAAATACAAAATACTTTTTGCCAATCAACCTCTTTATTAGACTGCTGATTTCTTGTATTAGTTAGGCTATACAAAAATAAATACAAGATTAAATGCATTTAAATACAACATACTATTACAAAATAATAGTATTTTGTATTTCAAATGGATGTACTCAAAATACTGCCCATTAATGCAGTCTAATAAGAAGGTTAATTGGTAAAAAAGTATTTTAGTTTGAAAATCCGAAAATACTAAGATTAAACACATTTAAATACAAAATACATTTATTTTTTTTCAAAGGCATTTAAACAAAATAGTCCCATCCCATCCCTGAACTAGATTATATAGAATTATAGCTAGTCATCATGTAAACGTTAGCTTACCTTGTCATTGCTGCTGGTCACAGGGATCTTGCCAATTAGCTTCCTGAAAGCAGATTCCACCGTTGACAATGGTAACATGTCCTCGACAACATACTCTGCCACAAGTCTTCTGACTTCTCGAGGTTCAAGTGGCATGATGGCAGACCGAGAGAAACTTAATTTCTGCTGCTTAGGCTTATCACTCTCGTCCTCTGTTTTCTTTCTCTTCTCTGGAAGTGGAGTGGTCGCATGGCAACGCTCGAGATGTTTTTTTAAATTGCTAGTGCTATTTCTCGACGTCGATAATTCTCTTGGGTTTATACAAAGGTTGCATTTGACAATAACGTTCTTCTTGTCCTTATCTCGCTAACAAAAACATCTAAGAATGTATCTTTTATTCTCCAGTATTGAAAACAGAACCGATAAGAGAGCTTTTGATATGCGCTGTGACGCAGCTCTTGCAAATGACCTTTTTTGTTCTTTGTTGGTCATTTCGAAGCTTAAGTTGCATTCGTTTTTCTTTAGTTTTAATTTGCCTAACTATCGATCTGACCCAGTAGACGCCATAATCTCTCTCCCGTCCCGCTTCTTTTTTTTTTTAATGGTGGGCGTTTACGCAGTTGGCTAGAGCAGTGCTGATTGGGGAGAACGGAGGTGTGCTCACTCTTGCCCAGGGCAAGTAAGATTGCAACTCAAGGCAGGCAGTCATGCATATGCTCTGGAACAGAGTAATATCGCGTCCACATCACAGGTCTCAAATCGCGATTTCGATTAATCGCACAGCCCTAGTGTGTTTGTTAATTAGCAGGGGTGAAAAAATTAGCAAAATGCATCAGCCTGCTTGGTTGTCTCAGGAGACACATGGATCTGGTGCTGTCATAAAAAGGGGACAGATATGGCATCAAGTCAGGAATCTGTTGTGCAGCGGTTTGGTGATGTCTGGCTAGTTTCGTTTATAAGGCACCTCACTTTCTGTTTGTGTGCCTGTGCATGTGTGTGTACATAACAGAGTGTGGAAGGAGAAAAGGCAGACATCGATTTGTGTCCACTTGACTGCAGATCCCTGCCATCATAAAAAACGGTTATGGAGCACCACCTGCACATATTAAAGCAGAAAAACCAATAGCTGCGGTGTGCAGTTTAGTGGAATGGAACATTGTAATAACAGAGCCATTTTGGGGATCATCACTGGTGGTCTAGAAACCTTAAAACTCTAAGGGTGAGTTGCACCAACAAGGATTAATTAAGCAAAGTGTAGAGTACTCAAAGATTTGTTGATCGGGGTTTTATTTTAAATCGAGTTGTGTTGCACCACTTAATTTTAAACACAGATTAACAAATCAGCTTGACCTGTTTTTTTTTCTTCCTGCAGAAAACCAGATTCCTCATGGCTTCCCCACCATAGACATGGGCCCTCAGCTGAAAGTGGTTGAGCGAACAAGAACAACCACGATGCTCTGTGCCGCCAGTGGGAACCCTGACCCAGAGATCACTTGGTTCAAGGACTTCCTGCCTGTAGACATCAACGGCAATGGGCGAGTCAAACAGCTTCGTTCAGGTAAGAATGTCACACTTTCTTAGCCTTACAATCACAGTAGCAGCAACTAATGTACTAAACTTCTATAGTCACAAATATAGACATAGTTCTGTTTGCACTTACCGCTTATTTTCCATGAATGTTTTACTACAGTTTAATGAATGCCTATGCAATATTCCCACGTAATAAAAACTGGAATGTCAATTGTTTTTGTGCAATGTCACGTCTTTGGTCTGCCAATTTGTCTTTGCTTACCATGGAAGGAGAAATGGATTGACTTGTCCATAACGTCAAATGAGTCTTAAGCCACGTGCAAATGGTCTGGGTAATTGTAGGCACCCTTACGGGAATATGAGAATGCCGGGGAGAGGATCAACCGCTCTATTTACATTGTAGACCTTCCTAATGGATAGACCACTCAGGTCTGACCTAGGATCAGACGGATGAACAGGACTTTGCCCAGGCTGGATTAATGGCTCCTGACTGACTCAGAGTTTATCCCTCTCCACTAAATCCACTTCATTTAGAGGGCAAGTCCACAGCGGAGCTCATTCTCTAGTTTCTAGCATCAGCGTCTAAGTACACCGCTGAAAGTTTGGACTGCCACTTTGAATCCTGAATCCCTTCATCTCGCTTATTTCGAGGAGCATCTTAGGTATACATAGTCAAATGAACAAAATGTACTGTTCCACCAAAGATCAAAACTGTAAGATTTCCTCAAAGATTTTATCTCTGGGTGGCATGAGGTGCAAAGCTTTATGGCCCTTTTAGGACACTCGTAACATAAAATTCTGACAATAAAGCTAGTCTTATCTGGCTTACCTTCTAGTCTTTAGGAGAATAGTGAATTACATGTTTGCTGTTTTACTTCTGAAAGATGAGCATTTTCTGATAGTGGCATTGGTAATGGCGACGTAACCTTACCTTGTGATTTGACCGATAGGTTAAGTCAACATGAAATGGACACGGTTTACTTTCTTAGGTGCATGATCTGACTTCACATAGTATGCAATAGCAGTTGATTAACCAGTGTGTCTAAAAAGTGATGCAATGACTTTACCTGCTGACGATTGGCCGGACATTCATTACTAGAGCTGCCATATTGCACTTACAGTTTCTCCCATTCGTAACATTACGAGTGAACCATCTTAGGTATTATACAGTATTTGCCAATAGCCAAAAAGCTATTCACTATTGTGTTAGGCTCCTATTGTAATAAGCAAGATTGTAGTTTTTATAGAAGCTAATGGTTAATGCAAGTAATTAAATAACAAGTAATCAAATACCATTTATCGTTCTAATACATATTGCTCAACATTTTTTTTTCTGCTCGAGTATTCTGGTTTACTTTGAAATATGTCAAATTATGGAAGTAAAATGAGTCAAATGTCATGTTGACTTTAATTCACATGTACAGAATTGCTGTTAGCTGTTTCTTTTACTCTCACACAAAACTTGTCGCTTAAATTGCCATGGTCTGTACTTTTCTGAACAATGCTATGAACAAAAATAACCTGAATGCACATTGTTTCACTAAGCTCTGCAAATGTTCCTTAAAGCATCGAGTTTGGCAGACTATCTCAGAATCGTAGCACATAGAAATTTTGCCCTCGGATCTTTTTTCTGAGCTAATTCCATTGCACCAGACAGCCAACATTCAACTAATCCCCGGAGAGCAGTAGTCTGGCTCAACTTGATTCCTTTCTGTTTAATTAAGCTTACTTTCATTTGATTCCCTCCCTTTTGTTTTCCTTATCTCTATTTGTCTATCTCTCTTGTCTACTAACACTTCTCTTCAATCTTGTTTGCATTCAATTTACTTCACCTAGGGGGTTCACCGATTCGAGGTAAGCCAGCTGAAATGTGTCTCACAAAACGTCTCCTCCATTACCCGTCTCATCACTACCGCTGTCATTTCCTACTTGTTCAGTATATACACAACCTTTGTCCCAGCATTCAACCTGTCTGTGTTCTGATGTCTATATCCGGGGAAAACAATACAACAGAAATATGCTATTGTTCAAAAGTTTAGGGTCAGCAAGATTATTATTATTATTATTCTTTTCATAAATTATTCATGTAATTAGCAAGGATGAATGAAATAAGTTTTTCTCTCATGAAAGAATCTTAAAACACATATCATTAAGGCCTGAGACTTCTTTCATAACATCTTACTGACTCCAACTTTTTGAACCGTATGTGTTTATATATTACAAAAAAATAGATATTGCATTATTTTTAGAGGTCTTCACTTTTTTAGGGTAAGTATAGAATAATTCTTTAAACTTCTGTGATCATTTTACACAACATGTAATGGAACACAAAAATTAGATTTCTGAAGAATGTCTTTGTTGCTGTTTATACAAGCAGTACAACATTATTCTTTAAAATATCTTCTTTTGTGTCCCACAGTTGAAAAAAAATTGGAATTACATGAGGGAGAGTAAATAACGACAGAATTTTTAACTCTTTGATGAGGTGAAAAAACTGTGACATGCATTTGTTGTGGATATTTTCTGAGACTCGAGGCTTATTAAAGTTATGCTATGAGTTTGGGTTTCAAGCTGAAGGCTGTCTTTAGAGTCTCCAGAGTGTGTCTCTTACATTCCAGTTGGGCTGTGATGAAATTGAAATGATTGAATTTGCATACTACTTATGCTAAAATGAGTATGTATGGGAAATGAGGGCACGGCCCTGATTGTTAAGATGGAGCATTCGATCAATCACACAGTCACTCTCAGTTCTGAATGAAACATGGATTTCAGAAACACAATTGCTAGAGGCGAGTGCTTGACAAAACCGACATTACCCTACTTCAGTCGCACGGTTAGCAATCTCAGTGGTCTGAGGACCCCTGGAGTTTGACTGTAAAATGAAGTCGAAAAAGTATATTGCACATAACAAAGGCCTGTTTGTTACCGCTGACTGTTGGAGCACGCCAATCCTCCTCAGGTTTATGAATCTGGAAGAATGTCAGGCTTATGTTCCCAAGTGGTTACTGATTTTTACTGGCTGAATTCTCAGTGTCCGTGGGAGTGATGTTAAAGGGTTAGTTCAAGTGAACAAATAAAAAATGAAAATTAGCCCATGAATTACTCACCCTTCAATGCATCCTAGGTGTATGACTTTCTTCTTTCAGACGAATTTAGTCGGAGTTATATAAAAAATTGTCTGTGATCTGCCAAGCTGTTTAATGGCAGTCAGGGTCAGCAAGATTTCCACTTCTTTTGGACTGATGTGTTGCAGTTCATCAGTCCAAAAGAAGTGAAATAAAGCACACCCATCCATAATAAAAAGCGCAACACCGACATCTTACGTCATCCTCCCGGAGCTGCTTCCGTGTACAACTGTTTGCGCAAGCTAGATTAAAGTGATTATTACGTTTTGAATATGGATTTTTTTTCTTACAAAAATGCATCGATTCGCTTACAGGAGGCCTTTGTTCACCCCCCGAAGCCGTGTGAGGCACTTTTTTATTATGGATGGATGCGCTTTATTTAACTTCTTTTGGATTGATGCAATGCAACACCCGCTGACTGCAATTAAACAGTTTGAAAGATCAAAGACCATTTTTAATTACTCCGACTGGGATTCATCGGAAAGAAGAAAAGTCATATGCACCTAGGATGGACTTGATGATTAGTAATAAATGGTAAATAAAAGAGCCCTTTAAAGCCAGGTTAAAGCGGTCTTTGTTTCATTAATCTCCCCCCACTCATATTTTTTGTACTGTTTATCTATGAGGAAGATGTTCATCTTCAAGACAGTTTATGTCTTCAATCAAGACACACATTGTCCACAGTGTGTGGGTATTTCTGAAATGCAATGAAGTGGATATTCATCTCTGGTTGGGACTCTTCAAAAGGATAAAACAGACCCACAAATAAAAAGTCTGTCATCATTTACTCAACCTCGTGTCGTTGTAAACATGTATGACTTTCTTGCATCACAAAAGATATTTTGAAGACTCTTTCAACTGTGCCAATCACTTAAATTCATTCCATGTCAAACAATATTTATTGTATGGGCAAACCATATCTCTTTTTGTGTGTGCAGAAGAAAGAATTGGTTCATACAGTTTTGGAACAACATGAGGGTGTGTAAATGATGGCAGAATTTTCATTTTGGAGTAAACTGTCCCTTTAATGTATCATGTCACATCAAACACTTCAAAGATGTTAAATGCTTGCTTTAAAATAAATACAAGAATAAGTAATGAAATAAAAATTAAATTATGAATGAAAGTGGTGATTTTTCACATTCTTCATTCAGTTTCGATGGAATTTTGTATTATTTTTTCTTTACTGTAGTCCCTTTACTTTACAATATGGCACCATCAGTCAGATGTTGTCAGGACTGAGGGGTGATGGCAATCAGCGCTGAGCAATCTCCGAATTGATTAGTAATTTGCTGCTTGTCAGGGTAGGAAACACCACCAATCAGTTTTCCTTTGAACTCAGAGATCAGGCAAGGTTAGTGGTGCATGTTATTTCTTCCCTGTAGCACTTGGGATGCTGGGAAGTAGTCAGGGGTAAACTGCAGGTGATAACCTGCTATGGTGGTACACCACTGCCAGAGGTAAATATGTGTGCTTTTGCTAGATTAAGCAAACACCATATCTGTGGTTAGGACACCCGGATTGATTTTTCGTTTGATGTTCCTGACTTTTTCAAAGTAGGTAGGTCTAAAGGTCTAAAGTATCCACTGCATTTAATGTTGTCTAACATTATAGTGATTTGACTCCGTTTGTATACTGAAATTATATCTTCAATCAATGAATAAATACACAACTGATTAAAATGTTTAATGTTTTTGAAAGAAGTCTTTTATTCTCACCAAGGCTGCATTTATTTTGATCAAAAATACAATAAAAACAGTATATTGTGAACTATTATGACAATATAAAATAACTATTTTCTATTTTAAAATATATTAAAATATCGGGTCTTTAGTGTCATATGATCATTCGAAAATCATTTCAATATTATTTGTGCTTAATATCAGTTATTACTGGTGCTCAATTATTAATAATAGTTATTACAGTGTTTTTCTGGATTCTTTGATGAATATAAAGTTCAAAAGAACACCATTTATTTAAAATAGAAATCTTTTGTAACAATATAAATGTTTTTACTGTCAGTTTTGATCAATTTAATGTTCTTACTGAATCAAATCATCATTATTATTATTTTAAATCATTCTTACCCCAAATTTGAATGGTAGTGAATCACAAAACATTGAAATGTCTTAGTTGCTGTTTTACAAAATTGATATGTGGTTTTACAGTATTGATAAATATTTCTTGAGCAGCTTTCTGAAAGGTCATGTGACAAGACACACGAAGGCTGAAAAGTAATCTTTGCCATCACAGGAATAAACTACATTCCAAAATATATGAAATAGAAAGCAGTGCTTTTAAATTGTAATAATATTTCACATTAGTTCTGTTTTTACTGCATTTTTGATCAAAAAAATAAATGCAGCCTTGGTGAGCATAAGAGAACTTCTTTGAAAAACATTAAAGCATCTTACTTATTCCAAACTCAAGGACAAGCAGTGTATGTTAAAAGACTAATCAAACCTTGTTTTAATGTGACCTTATGAAGCACAATTTTTATCTATAGCGTCCAGACAGGCTGCGTAGTTTTGTACGGTATTGAAGTTTTGTTCTTTTTGGTGTGTATAAATATGCCACCGCAGTAATAAAGTCATGTGCTGTAGCGTAATTGGCTCTGACTCAGTGACATTAATATCCCGAAAGCTTTTTCTAATGACAGTCAAAGGCAAATATGTTGAGCTATAGACTCACTCAATCTGCAAAATCAGCTTTATGCATATGTCTTAGGCAGCATTCTAAACCAATAAACTATAAACACAGTGGAGCAGCTCTGACATTTAAACAGGGAGTGTTTACTGATTGTTTGCAGTGAAAGTCTGCGCTTTGGTGGGGAAAGTTGCGACGGGGGATTCATAATCGTGTTCTTAAATCAAAGAGGTGACTTTTACCCTTGTTTTTTTCCCCTCTCTCTCTTCAGGAGCTTTACAGATTGAAAACAGCCAGGAATCAGACCAGGGCAAGTACGAATGTGTGGCTACGAACAGCGCCGGGACGCGCTACTCTGCCCCCGCCAATCTCTACGTGCGAGGTAAGAAACGTGCTCCAGGTGCCGCCCCTATTAAAACGGCTTCCTCAACAATGCTTCACACCTTTATTTTGACCATGTTGCAGTTTTGTTTTGACGTCCACGCCTGTTAAACTTTGTCTGACATTTCGGAGCCAAGATAAACCAAAAGTTGTTGTCCAAATCATGCCAGAAACAAAACATTCCCTGTTATGTTTTGAATTCATAGCAACGGAAGCAAAGGTAAACATGCATATTTCTCGCAGTTGTGAGAGTGAGAAGACAAAAAGGGGTTAACTAAAGGTGAGAGCCACAGAGGACACCTGCTGTATTAATAAGTGGATTTAAAGATATAATGGTGTTGAGGCATTGTCTGTGAAACAGAACTCTGGGAGTGCGGTTGTTATGAGTGTCAACCCCTTCAGCTCTTTCCATACAGGTAATAACAGGGAACTTATGGCAGTCTGCCAGTATGGCCTCCAGCTAGTGACGTTACGGTGCCACCCTGTAATTGTCACGCAAGAGGTTGAAGACTAAGCCTCCTCATGCTTCCTGTCAAACAAACGGCCGAAAATGATTCATACAATGGTATTAAACTGCAGACGTCACTGTACTCAATCACGAGATGTTGCTATGAGTGGCGTCTAAACGCATCGCAGGTTAATAAAGGGGTTAAATTGTATTTTGCCTAAAAATTAAGCTTGTTTTTAGGAACGTTATGTTTTGCATTTCGACATTGTTTTATGAAAATTAAACACATTTTCCGCTAAGTTCTCATTATGGTAATGCATCCAGATGTTTATTTATTTATTTTAATGTCATTATTCTCAGTGATTAGATTTTCATGTCGAGTAGTCGTTTGCGCTTTATTGAAATTAAAAGCCACAAAAAAATGTGATTTATAAATACTTTGCAAATTATTATTGTAATTATTAATTTTTTTTTATTAATAATACCTTATTTATAAATATTTTGCGGGTTTTTTATATTTATTAACACTCTGCCGATTCATATACTTTTTTAATTTAAATGATAAATGGTTTTTGCCTATTTTTATAGTAGTTTACTATTTAATTTTTTGTTGCTATTGCCCCATGGATTTTTTGTCAAATTCAAAATCCTATATTTTTTTTTTTAAAATAAGTAAAAGCTTTTCCTGTTCAAAATATTATTTATTTTCATTTTCTGGTAAATATGAGCTGACATGTTCTTGTCACGAGCTTTTCCATGACCTTTTTGTCCTACATAGTTCAATTAAATTTTTATTTATTTATTTAATTATTTTTTAAACCAGTCTGTATGGCCCCACCTTTCACTACAACGAAATTTAACGTGCACAGCCAAAATAAGAATAACAAAAGCAGGAACTTTTGGAGCTGTATCAACAGCTAACTTCCTCAGAGTTGACAGGTGCATAATGGGTCGCCTTTATCCATCTGTCTATCACAGCCTGGGTGTGACCGTTGTTTTTCTAAGTGTCTCTGTAAAACGGCTAATCATGCTTTCTCTTCAAGGGCGTTCAGCACAGCGTCCTGGTACCATTCCTCAGCCTCCCGTCTCCGCTCATTTATCTGCTCACGCTAGATGAGTTGGTTGTCTAAGACTGCCAGCCTGTCAGTGAATCTATGTATTCAATAGCTACTTCCTTTTTCCTTGGCCTCAGCACTTTTCTGGGAGCTGTCTAAATGCTCTATGACTGTCTCTCTCGCTCGTTCTCCTGCTCTGTCCGTCTGTCTGACAGAGGACTATATCACCTGGGAGAATCACAGTCATGTATACTGGCTGTATATGTGAATGCTCATTTGTCATCCGCTTATTCCATAGTGAAAAGTTGTCAAACACTGTCTGCTCTCCTTCTTCTACTCTTGAAACTGACAACAAATCAAATAGAGTAAAGTGGGCGCACACTTCATACCCGCCCGTCTATTTATTATATCTTGTGTGAATGTGTGTGTGGGGGTCCGTTTACCTTTGTTCCGTATTTAAGGAAGATTAATTTTAATATTGCTAATGCCTGTCACTCAGCTAGTTTTGTATTGTAGTGTTACACTGGCAGTCCTAACAAGCCTTTAACTGACATCATCATCTTTCATGTGCCAATGTGTGGCAGATTATGGCCCAGGGCTCTTAGATGATCTCAGTGGCACTTCTCTTAAATTAATATCCGTAATTAAAGGAATAGTTCACCCCACAAATGAAAATTTTGTCATCATTTAGTCACCCTCAAGTAGTTCCAAACCTGTTTGAATGTCTTTGTTCTGCAGAACACAAAGAAGATATTCTGAAGAATTTTGAAGAACCAAACAGTCGTTGGTCCCCATTGACTTCCATAGTA